>JAFMOC010000518.1:105000-122500 GCA_019802505.1 Corydoras sp. C115 | reverse complement strand
AGTCTGATAGAGACTGGAGCATCTCGGGGAGTCGGGCTCTCTGATTGGCTCTCGGGTCCCTGTGTTTATTTGCTTCAGATTTTCTCCAAAGAGTGCATCACCAAACAGTCCAACATTAACCTGGTGGATCTGGCAGGAAGTGAGAGACAGAGATCATCGGGGTCCGAGGTGGACCGACTGAAAGAGGGGACCGCAATCAACCTGAGTCTCACCACGCTCGGGAACGTCATCAGGTCTGAGTGCCAGCAGCAGCAGCCGTTCTGTTGGGTGGTTAACCAGGAGCATGCTCACCGACATTCAGGGGTTCTGCTGATTGATTTTGATTCAGTCTCTAAAACACACACACACACCACACCCAGCGACTAGAACCTTACCTTCAGTGTTGTGTGTGCATGGTGTGTATCTGTGTGTGGTGTGTGTGACATACACCGGTCTGATCTGATCACTCTAGCGCGCTCTCTGAAGTGGCTTTAGGAAGGAAGTCCGTGTACATTCCCTACAGAGACTCGGTCCTCACTAAGCTGCTGCAGTCTGCGCTGGGCGGGAACAGTCGCACGGTCATGGTGAGGGACTTTATTCACTCACTTTCTGATGAAGATGATGATGAAGATAAAGATGATGAAGATGTTTTCTGTAGATTGCGACTCTCAGTCCAGCTGATGTTTGTTATGAAGAGTCTCTCTCCACCCTGCGCTACGCCGAACGGTACGCTCCCTTCAGAGTCTGGAATAAGAAATGATGATGATGATGATGATGATGATGATGATGAAGGGGGTTAAACGGTGCAGTCATGTGATCAGATGAGGATTGTTGTCAGGGCTAAGAGGATCCAGAACAAGGCCGTGGTCAACGAGGGTCCGACTGAGAAGCTGGTTAAAGAGCTGAAGGCAGAAAACCTTAAACTGATGCAGAAGCTGAGCAAGCTGGAGCAGGAGGGTCGACATGCAGAGCAGGAAACCAGTAAGAACCGGTTTAATACACAAGAAACTAATAAAGAAAACCAGTAAGAACCGGTTTAATTACCGTAATTAAAAAAGAAAGTCCTTTGATGATTGTAATGGTCTGTAACGTGGTTGTGCAGAGGATCTGAGACGGCTGTTGAACCACAATGAGCTGCAGATAAGAGCCATTCAGACCCTGTGGGAACAGCACCTCCAGGAGGCGCTCAAGGACTGGGAGACGCAATATAACTCCATTACACAGGCACGCTGTTCCAGTTCTTCTTTATTCGTTCCACCGCTGAGCAGGCGGGGACAGATGCTGATGGTCAGATTGGATGTGGAGTTTGTGTTTATGGTTGTTCTGTCTTCGTCACCATGGTGACCCACAGGAGCGCCGGATGATGCAGCTGCATCCGTACATCATGAACATCAACGAGGACGCGCAGCTCTCAGGGGTCATCAAACTGTTCCTTCAGGAGGGTCAGTCTGCATCACACCACCATGTACAGGACCCTCAGACCCCTGCACTAACACCACGTCCGTCTGTGTGTGTGTGTGTGTGTGTGTGTGTGTAAAGGTGATTGGAATGTGGGGTTAGCTGATGTTTCACCCAGGTCCATCTGTATCAGAGGTTTGGGGTGAGTGATTCTAAGCAGGGCTGTAGGTACGGTTCCTCTTTAGCTCCCCTGGTTCCTGTTCTCAGCACCTGTGTGTGTGTGTTGCAGTATTCAGGAGAGACATGCCATCTTCTCCAATCAGCAGTACAGAGTGACAGTAACTCCAGTGCTGGGGTCAAAGATCACGGTTAACGGTGCAGTGATTTCCCAACCCACCAAGCTGCAGCATCTGGTAATCATCATCTCATCATCTTCATCATCTTCATCATCTTCATCCTCATCATGTTTCTCTTATTTCTTGCCGTTTGTTTTTGTTTTGATCTTAATTTCTTTGATGTTTTGCTTTGATCTTCTGGTTTCATGTGAAGTCTTCAGCTCTAATTGCTGTGTTGTTGTGTTGTGAGGACCGTCTCATCCTGGGGTCCAGCAGCACCTTCTTGTTTGTGGGGTTTCCGTGCGAGCGCGTGGGGGACGACTGGAGCCGTTACGATTACCACTTCTTTCAGTCTGAACTGGCAGCAGCAGAGGGAATCCACCTGCACACGCTGTGGAAATCCCACCACCACAGTACGTGTGTGTGTGTGTGTGTGTGTGTGTGTGGGGGGTGGGGGGGGGGGGGGGCTCTCTGTTGGTCTGAATCAGTGCTGAATCGTTTATAAAGTGACTCAGGAATCACAGTGAGGATGAATTACAGGGTGAGTGTGACTCTGTAGGGAGCCTCCAGCCGGATGCCAGCCTGCTCGCTGCTTTTCACGACTACATCAGACTGATGCCCCTGGTGACTGAGGCCAATCAGATGAGCCAAGAGCTGAAGAAGGTGATGACATCATCATCATCATCATCATCATCTCTGTCTCTGTGCTGATGCAGTGGTCTGCTGTTAAACCTCAGGGTCTCATTAAGGTTTTATTTTCGGTGTCATCGTTAGGACGTGGAATTTAAATTGGAGATTAAGAACCTAGCCATGTCCGATTCTAAAGGTCACGACCTGGAGAAGGAGATCAGGGTACGAGTGACGGCTCTGCGAAGCAAACAGGTCATCACATTACCAAATCAGTCACATCTGGATGCCTGTGTTCATTCTGTTATTAATATTAATGATGCTGATTGATCCACTGTGATTGATCTCCCCCCCCCCCCTCAGGTGTGGCTGTGGTCCAAAGCAAAGTTTATTAACCGTAAGTTCCTGATAGAGGAGGTGTACCAGCAGGGGGCATCGCTGCCCACATTGCCCAGAGAAAAAGACCCATTCTGGGACCCAGTGGAGCCGGTGCACCTGGGCAGTGCCCACTTGTGGCTGCATTCGCTGCCCTTCCGCATTCCTGTGGACGAGCAGCTGGAGGTGGTGGGACCCGAGGGCACCGAGGAGGCCATGCTGCATGTTCGCCTGGTGCCCTGCACCCCCACGGGATTGTGGGTAACATTATCAACAGTTACTGCCAGGATCAAGAGATTAATGAACATAACGTGTGTGTGTGTGTGTGTGTAATGAACATAACGTGTGTGTGTGTGTGTGTGTGTGCATAGGGGGGGGTGGGTTAGCTCAGTGGTTCGGGTGTTGGGTTCTCAATCTGAAGGTTGTGGGTTTTAATCCCAGGTCCACTGAAGTTACCAGTGTGGGTCCTTGAGCGAGACCCTTAACCCTCATTGCTTCAGGGATGTTGTGATGAACCCTGTGCTCAGCTTGTAAGTTGCTTTGGATGAAAGCGTCCAATAAATGACCCAGTTTAATTTGCATAGGCCCCTTGGAGAGGATGAGATCCTGATTGATCCCACAGAGCTGCTGGGCAGACGGCTGGACTTTCTGCTGATCCTGGATCAGTGCTGCGGTCTGCGCTGGGTCAAAGAGGAGCACAGCCGCGGGGTTCAGATCGGGTCTGTACCCCTCACTCAACCCCACTGCAATCGGACCGCCATCACACCGCAATCAGACACAATCAGACCGCAATCAGACCACAATCAGACTGCAATCACACCACAATCAGACTGCAATCACACCGCAATCAGACCGCAATCAGACTGCAATCACACCGCAATCACACTGCAATCAGACCGCAATCACACCACAATCAGACTGCAATCAGACTGCAATCAGACTGCAATTACACCGCAATCAGACCGCAATCAGACTGCAATTACACCACAATCACACCGCAATCAGACTGCAATCACACCGCAATCAGACTGCAATCAGACTGCAATCAGACCGCAATCACACCGCAATCAGACTGCAATCACACCACAATCAGACTGCAATCAGACTGCAATCACACCACAATCAGACTGCAATCAGACTGCAATCACACCACAATCAGACTGCAATCACACCGCAATCAGACTGCAATCAGACTGCAATCACACCACAATCAGACTGCAATCAGACTGCAATCACACCACAATCAGACTGCAATCAGACCGCAATCACACCACAATCAGACTGCAATCACACCGCAATCAGACCGCAATCACACCGCAATCAGACTGCAATCAGACTGCAATCACACCACAATCAGACTGCAATCACACCACAATCAGACTGCAATCACACCGCAATCACACCGCAATCAGACTGCAATCACACCGCAATCAGACTGCAATCAGACTGCAATCACACCGCAATCAGACTGCAATCACACCACAATCAGACCACAATCAGACTGCAATCACACCACAATCAGACTGCAATCAGACCGCAATCACACCACAATCAGACTGCAATCACACCGCAATCAGACCGCTGCAATCACACCACAATCAGCTGCAATCAGACTGCAATCACACCACAATCAGACTGCAATCAGACTGCAATCAGACCGCAATCAGACTGCAATCACACCGCAATCAGACCGCAATCAGACTGCAATCACACCACAATCACACCGCAATCAGACTGCAATCACACCACAATCACACCGCAATCAGACTGCAATCAGACCGCAATCACACCGCAATCAGACTGCAATCAGACCGCAATCAGACTGCAATTACACCGCAATCAGACTGCAATCAGACCGCAATCACACCGCAATCAGACTGCAATCACACCACAATCACACCACAATCACACTCAATCAGACTGCAATCAGACCGCAATCACACCACAATCAGACTGCAATCAGACTGCAATCACACCGCAATCAGACTGCAATCACACCGCAATCAGACTGCAATCAGACTGCAATCAGACCGCAATCAGACTGCAATTACACCGCAATCAGACTGCAATCAGACCGCAATCACACCGCAATCACACCACAATCAGACTGCAATCACACCACAATCAGACTGCAATCACACCGCAATCAGACCGCAATCAGACTGCAATCAGACTGCACAATCAGACTGCAATCAGACCGCAATCACACCACAATCAGACTGCAATCAGACTGCAATCACACCGCAATCAGACTGCAATCACACCACAATCACACTGCAATCACACCACAATCACACCGCAATCAGACTGCAATCAGACTGCAATCACACCGCAATCAGACTGCAATCAGACTGCAATCACACCGCAATCAGACTGCAATCAGACTGCAATCACACCGCAATCAGACTGCAATCAGACCGCAATCACACCACAATCAGACTGCAATCAGACTGCAATCACACCGCAATCAGACTGCAATCACACCGCAATCACACCGCAATCAGACCGCAATCAGACCGCAATCAGACTGCAATTACACCACAATCACACTGCAATCACACCACAATCACACCGCAATCAGACCGCAATCAGACTGCAATCAGACTGCAATTACACCGCAATCAGACCGCAATCACACTGCAATCACACCACAATCAGACTGCAATTACACCGCAATCACACTGCAATCAGACTGCAATCAGACTGCAATCACACCACAATCACACCGCAATCAGACTGCAATCGGACCACCATGTTCAGAGGGACATACAGTTTCAGTCTAATGCAGAGTCTCAGAATTCAGATCCTCAGGAGAATAAGGAGCATGTTCTGCATCACTGCTTCATAAGTCATTATTTCTGAATTAATGAACGCTGACTGCAGAGTCCACCCTGTGTGTGTGTGTGTGTGTGTGTGTGTTCCAGGTTCCAGATGTTCGGCTGTGCCGAGCCACTCTATACTCCAGCTGTGTGGCAGTGTTCCAATCCACAGCTGGATTACTGCGTTCAGTTCACTGCTGTAAACACGTCCAGCTCACTGCTCACCTACCTCCAGAGTACTGCTCTAATACTGCAGCTGTGGGGCCTTCAGGGTACACACACACTCACTCACACACACACACACACACACACACACACACTCACACGCACACACACACCTCATTCTCTGGTGTTGTTTATAATTAAAGTCTGGTTTCTTTAGAGGATTGTTTACAAATGGAATCAAGTTTAAATGAAGAAACAAGAAACATCATCATCGACACGACTGAGATTACAGTATACACACACACACACACACACACACACACACACACAGGATAGAAAATCAACACCCTCTGTATCATATGAAATATGAGTGAACTGTTGTGTGTGTGTGTGTGCGCAGTCTGATGACTCACTCTCAGAAAAGAACGTGTGTATTAATGAGGACCTGGAAAAGCTTAAGGACATAAATGCAGCATTGAGGAAGGAGAACAGTACACTGAGAGAGCAGCTCACCTCACAGGGTACACACACACACACACACACACACACACACACACACCTCTCCTGATTGGTTGCTGTATTATGATTGGGTCAGGGGCAGTATGGAGGTGTGTGTGTGTTGTGCAGGTGAGGGGTGTGTGCAAGCTCACAGTGTGGTGTGTGTGTAGTGCAGGTGAGGGGTGTGTGCGAGCTCACAGAGTGTGTGTGTGTGTGTGTTGTGCAGGTGAGGGGTGTGTGCGAGCTCACAGAGTGTGTGTGTGTGTGTTGTGTGTGTGTGCAGGTGCGGGGTGTGTGACGAGCTCACAGAGTGAACGTGTGTGTTAATGAGGACCTGGAAAAGCTTAAGCAGGTGAGGGGTGTGTGCGAGCTCACACAGGGTGTGTGTGTGTGTGTGTTTATGAGGTGAGGGGTGTGTGCGAGCTCACAGAGTGTGTGTGTGTGTGTGTTGTGCAGGTGAGGGGTGTGTGTGAGCTCACAGTGTGTGTGTGTGTGTGTGTGTGTGTGTGTGTTGTGCAGGTGAGGGGTGTGTGCGAGCTCACAGTGTGTGTGTGTGTGTGTGTGTTGTGCAGGTGAGGGGTGTGTGCGAGCTCACAGAGTGTGTGTGTGTGTGTGTGTAGGTGAGGTGTGTGTGCGAGCTCACAGAGTGTGTGTGTGTGTGTGTGTGTAGGTGAGGTGTGTGTGCGAGCTCACAGAGTGTGTGTGTGTGTAGGTGAGGTGTGTGTGCGAGCTCACAGAGTGTGTGTGTGTGTGTGTGTAGGTGAGGTGTGTGTGCGAGCTCACAGAGTGTGTGTGTGTGTGTGTAGGTGAGGTGTGTGTGCGAGCTCACAGAGTGTGTGTGTGTGTGTGTGTTGTGCAGGTGAGGTGTGTGTGCGAGCTCACAGAGTGTGTGTGTGTGTGTGTGTGCAGGTGAGGTGTGTGTGCGAGCTCACAGAGTGTGTGTGAGGAGCAGCTCTGAAGCGGAGTTTGCTCGAGCGCTGAAGGTCTTTTATCACAGCATGACCTCGGTCCGCGCGCAGCTGCAGCGACTGCGCAGGCACAGACCCAGTGTGAGTAACGCAACACACACACACACACACACACGCATGTTTGAGTTAAAGTGTGTGTGTGTGTGTAAGGAGGAGGCAGATGCTCCTGCGCTCAGGCTCTTCATGGATGAACACACACACATGCTGAAGGACTTCAGTGAGCAGTTGGAGCAGAGTGTCATCAAACTGAAACAGGACGTCGCCTCCATCGTCCGCAAGAAGAGAGAGAAATCTGCCTCCTCATACTGACCCCTCCTGGTGAGTGTGTGTAAGTCACTCAGGACACAGGCCAGTTTGAATTATTCACTTTATTTGTGTTTAATGGTTTGATGCAGATGGATGGAGAAGCACGAAACACCCAACACTACAGCAGAGAGAGGCAGCATCAGACAACAGACTTCATCCTCCACCCACCCTGTCCACCACACCCACCACCATGTCCACCACCCCCACCCTCTCCACCACACCCACCACCCCCACCCTGTCCACCACCCAACACTACAGCAGAGAGAGGCAGCATCCAACCTTCATCTCCCCCACCCTGTCCACCACACCCACCACCATGTCCACCACCCCCACCCTCTCCACCACACCCACCACCCCCACCCTGTCCACCACCCAACACTACAGCAGAGAGAGGCAGCATCAGACAACAGACTTCATCCTCCACCCACCCTGTCCACCACACCCACCACCACCCCCACCCTGTCCACCACCCCCACCACACCCCAACTACAAAAACACCAACAAAATCATTTAATGCAGGTGAAAGCCTGCCATCTTGTGGTATTTGTTGGACATTGCAGCCTTGTCTAACAGCACATTAGGTGGTGGATTTGCAGCTGTAAATGTCAGTGAAAGCAAAAGATTATTGCCCCCCTGCAGATAGGGAGGCAGGAGGGTGGATCAGCGAGGGTTAGTGATCACAGGAATGTTTAAGCGTTAGACACATGGTGATGTTCAGGGTAATTAACGTCCCAAACTAAAGCACAGAGAATCGGATGCCGTGGTCATTCAGGCGCTCGATCAGAGACGTTTTAGCGAATGCGGCTCCGGGAGTGTAAACCCCCCCCCTGCAAAATCAACAAGAGTCTATTAGAGCTGTGACGCTGACCTGACACCATACAGTTAATCAACAATCAGTGTTGAGCTTTGTCCACCAGGGGTCAGCACCCTCCTTCATGTGTGGTCCTTTTTTTCAAAGTAGTTTTTGAATAAACCTTAATTTTAACTTCATGGTGATGACCTTCAGACTCAGAGCTTTGTGTGGATGGACTGCAGACGTGCGTGCACCTTACTCACGTTTTGGGCAGATTCTCAGGTTCCAGCAGGATGGTGAGGGCAGACTGTACCATGGCGATTGGCGTTGCTACGTAACCGGCCTCTGAAACACAGCAACGTTCTCATCATACACATAACTGGGGGGGGGGGGGGGGGGGGGGGGGGGGATTTTAGTTTTAGAACTTCTTAAAAAATGAGGTTTGGTGAACAGTTACATCCTGTCAAGTGTTTAGTAGTGTGTGTGTGTGTGTGTGTGTGTGTGTGTATGTGTGCGGTTCTGTCATTAATGACTTCAGTTGACAGATGTGATTAAACGATGATGATGATGATGATGATGGTGATATTGTACCTGGTCCCTGCACCAGTGTGCGGATTTGAGCGTTGGGTTTCCCACATGATGGATCCTGATCCTCAGTGTAACCTTCACCAAAGAAAGAAAAACGGAACGATGCTCCCTCCATCTGATATCACACACACACACACACACACACACACACACACACACACACACACACACACACCTGTGTAGCAGCAGAGCAGAACTGTAATGATGGAACATTCTGTAAGACTGCAGTTAGATTTAATGGTGAGGTTTATTTAACAACCCATTCACACACACACACACACCATCAATTACACACGGACCAAGAGACAAACATCACACACACACACACACTTCACCTCACACACTACATAGTGCACTAGTTCTGTAAAAGGAAGCCATTATGAATGCAGATGTTGTGATAGCTGTTGATTTGAAACAGATGTTGTCTGAGGGGTGGTGTGTTTGGTACCTGTTTTCGGGTCGGTCCAGCTGAAGTGAAGAACCCGAAAGAGAAAAACTCTGGGAACTGAAATGAAAACCGACTGGTGAAGAGCTCAGCCAATCAGAACCTTCTAATAAAGAACCCAAAAAAGATCAGAGCAACATACTTTAATGAGGAGCTTCCTGCCGAAGCTGAACTGCACCAGGAGATAAAAGAAAAACCCTGCAAACAGGAGCTTAAGGACAGAGGAGACTCCGCCCACTCCGGCGTACGCTCCATACTGCACCTGAGGAGCAAAGCCATACGTCTGATGACTGAACAGTAAACAAAGCTCTGATGGATGGTTCTGAATAGGGACATACAGGGCTCTGCTGACGTTCCTCAGTAAGGAACCGCTGGGTTCTCTTTACCACTGATGGATCGGCACCCATGAACGGAACCGCATACTGCTGGATCTCATTACTGAAGAACAGAGCACTCCTACAGACAGACCATCACACCATCATCACTAAGAATCAAAACTCATCATCGTCTTTAATGAAGCTTCAGATGATCACGTGGAGTTGGATCTTCTCACCTTCTCTTCAGTTTGGTTCCCACCACAGACAGAGGTTTGTGGTTGGCCCTTTTGCGGAGGCGGCGTAGCTGTTCTCCATCTGCCAGACCATAAACCGCAGACTGCCAAGTTCCATCATGAATGCAGCTGCCCTGTTACACACCGCAGAACACCGCTGTCACAGCTGGAACAGGGTGGGACCTGATGAACACATGAATCAACACGAACCTCTGGACCCGACGAGGCGGTGAGGAAACTTTCCACTGCAGTCAGAGTTCCTGAGACGATCCATGAAGAACCAATCAGTATGAACCGTGAGAACCATAACGACACACTGTCCACATCACAGCCGCAGCATCATTGGGAGATGTACACCCCCTCTGGTGGGACTGTGGAACTGACAGGTATTGGAGGGTGGTGGGGGGTGCTTGTCTAAAGACTGATGGCTGCTAGTGAGCTGACCGATGAGGATGTGATTCTGGATCAGTATCAGACATTTGCACATGAACTTTGATCCAGGTTCTAATCTGATTAATCAGTGATGACGGAACCCATCCCAGCACCCATAGGACAAAGGGCAGAGACAGGACAGGACTGGTTGCCAGTTCACCACCGGACACGTCACACATTCACATCTGGGAGTGTTTTTATATCTGCAGCTGACCTGCTAACATGTTTTGGACTGTGGGAGGAAACAATTAAATATGGAGAGAACATGCTAACAAACACTAAGGAACCCTGGACCCTCAATGCAAGGAGGCGGAACCCATTTGTACACACAAACCTCATGTGTTTAGTGAGGGGGGCTGGGTCAGGGTCATTAATGAGGGTCTGAATGAATGAATGTGTGCTGCACCTTTAAACTGATCACGGGTGAACAAAACTCCCAGATCCGCAGGAATGGAGTCGAACCCACAACTTCCTACAATATACACTCCTCTATCAGCCGCCTGAGAGTCAAACTGGAGCTGCATGCGCTCCAAAAACTACACACACACACACACCGTGCAGTTAATGACTGATCTTTGTCTCTGTGATTAAGAAACATAAATGAATCATAACGAAGGTTATAGAACAATCTTATAGTTCTACCTGAGGTTCTCCACTGATATCCACACAGTGAGCTCCGTTCTCCACACACGCCTTCACCACAGGTTCCCCATAAAACCTGTACTGTGGGCGCACACACACACACACACGTCACCTGACATGTCCAGATAAGTCCCGCCCACATGACTAACACCAGCTCAGGCCGTGCACTAGTACCTGCACGTCTTGGTCTTAAAGACATAGTACATAACAGCTACATGCCTGATCCACCACCTAACTTTATATTGGAGAGTCTTGTCTTTAACAGACATTCTAATGTAGGTTTGGTTCTTGTCTCATTAGAACAGAGAAGCGGTTCTGCTGAACCAGAAGGCCTTTCTGATTTCTGAACTTGTTTTGATGTTGTTAAACTGAAATAAAGAGTTCTCCACGTGCAGTGTGTTGGGGTTCTCACCGGTCCCACACAGTTCAGGATGATGTCACCCAGTTTACACATGGCTGCTAATGAGTCCGGTTCTGCCACATCGGCCACGATGATCTCCACCTCGGACCTCAGCTCCGGCCTCCCTGCAGGTTCACACACATCATGAGAAACCTGCTGGTAAGAGGTGTGTCTAACACCCCCCCCCACCCAACACACACACACACACACACACACAAGGTCTGTTCACATCTTAACACAAGGTAATCGGTTTAATACAGAGTGACCGCCCCCATTTAACGGTTCGATGACGTCATGATCCTCAGGTGTGGTCACGTCCTAAACTGTACTGACTGAAAGATTAAATCAGATAATAAATCAGATAATAAATCATTACTTTATCATAATGAGGAGAGTCACGTTAATGATCCGTGACGTTCATTTAAATCGCATAATTAACAATATCTTTAACTGTTACGTCATGGTGACGTGTGGTTCCAAGTTGTACGCGGAACACCATGACCTAAGTGTCACGGTATTGCGTGCAGTCCCTGTCCCGTTAAAGCTGTTGGCTGTGCCGGTGTGTGCTCCGGTGTGCCTGTGCTCCTGTGTGCCTGTGCTCCGGTGTGCCTGTGCTCCGGTGTGCCTGTGCTCCGGTGTGCCTGTGCTCCGGTGTGCCTGTGCTCCGGTGTGCCTGTGCTCCGGTGTGCCTGTGCTCCTGGTGTGTGTGCCTGTGCTCCGTGTGTGCCTGTGCTCCTCCGTGCCTGTGCTGTGCCTGTGCTCCTGTGTGCCTGTGCTCCGGTGTGCCTGTGCTCCTGTGTGCCTGTGCTCCTGTGTGCCTGTGCTCCGGTGTGCCTGTGCTCCGGTGTGCCTGTGCTCCGGTGTGCCTGTGCTCCTGTGTGCCTGTGCTCCTGTGTGCCTGTGCTCCTGTGTGCCTGTGCTCCGGTGTGCCTGTGCTCCTGTGAGCCGGTGCTCCTGTGCTCCGGTCCCTGGTGATCAGGGATACAGTCCGTGTTAAAGGGGACAGTACCGAGCTGCTCAGCGGCCTCCTGCAGCACCTTCTCCAGCTTGTCTCGGCTCCTGCCCGCGATGGCCCAGCGCACTCTGCCGCCGGGGCCCTCCGCCGAGCAGCGGGCCAGCTCCTCCAGCACGAACTGACCGGTGAAGCCCGAAGCTCCAAAGATAATGAGCTGGTACGGCCTGGAGGACGCGCCGCTGCCGCTGCCCGCCATCGCCTCAGGACTCTGAACCAAAGATCGCCTCAGAACAGCGGCACGGGCTGAACGTTCCCCCTTCAAAATAAAAGTCCGGGTTTAAACGGATTAATAAAGGTTCATGAATTCCATTAGAACTCCGTTCAGCTCCAAACAACAAGAGAGTTCAATCAATTATAACTTAATGATAACCATATTAATTCAAACATAATTACAAAGATATATATGTTAGACTTCATCAAAATCATGATTTATTAATTTCCTTAAGCATTATCCCAACTAAGGTAGTTTAAAGGCCTATCCCAGCACTCAGTGAGTTTAATGTAGAGAAACACTTTGTCTATTACAAAGCAGACATGCAAAAACATGCACCAGAAAACACACACACACACTCTCTCACCCACACACACCCCTAAGAACAATTTGATAGTCATTAGAATGAAACATGAGGCAGTCTGTGGTGACAGTTCAGTTTATTCATCATACAGAAGAAAGTTTTATTAGATCATCACTCTCTTTTTAAAAACAGAAGTTCTGAGTTCTGAACAGTAACAATGCCTGAGTAACAATTACACTGTTAATCCTAACAACAAACATTTTAATTTATTCAATAGTTTTTAGAAACATCATAAATGATTATTATTACTTAATGTTTAAATCTCTCATCAGTAAAAGTATAACCACAGTCTGGTTCCAAACAGCTGATGGCAGAAGTGAGACAGACAGACAGACAGACAGACAGAGCAGTATGATTTGAGATTACAAACAAAGCAGCACATGCAACGGCGAGATGAGTGATATTATTTACACATGTTCACACTGATTTTTACCAGAGTGAAAAAACCTGACAGTCAGGAACACGTTCTACTTTGAAATAAATACTGAAGGCCAGCTGTCTGAACCTGCCAAACCTCCGGCTCAAATGAAAACCTTACTGTAAAAAATAATCACTGATCACATTTCAATATAATCCAATAGACGTACCGAAGTTTAAGACACAAAGTGTTTGTGCTTTTAAAGAGAAACAGAAAAGAACAAAAAATAAAAGCCAAGTGAAGCTAGAAGCAGTAAGTGCAGTGCAGACTGGGCATCACCGTGCCAGTCCCACTGAGGGCACCACTGAAAGCACCGTAATCATTATCTCATAAAGTAATAATCATTACACCCTACATCAATTATTCAACCAGTTTACATTCATCATGATGAACCTGAGGTTTAGCATCACAGCTAACGACGAAGTTAGAGATCCACATGAGTAAAGTTAAAACACTCGGACTGAGGAGTGATCGATAATCAATAATCAGTAATCAGAGTGATGTTTACAAAGCATTAGTGATTCAGATCAAATCAAAAAGTTACAGAAATAAAAGGTTCTTTTATAAAGATAAGATTTTTGATAAACATTGTAAAAGTCTTTGTATTTAAAGATCAAATAAATAATACTACAGTACAATAAAATTATTCATATTTTAAAAATGACCGCATTATTCCCGAAGCAGTAAATAAAACCTTTTAGATGATAGTTATTAAAATTGCAGGATGTTTTGCAGGTTCTCCTACGAGACCCTCTGATTATGGACACTAATGATGTTAAAGAATATTGAAGATAATTTCTTCTTCTGAATCTGTAGATGAACTTTTCACCATAGCACAAACACGCAGAGCTTCAGCTTTCACAGACATCGTTATCGTTACTGATGTATTAATGTGTTAACGCCGGTCTGATCACTGGTTCATATTGAATATCAAGTCCACATCACAAGAACTTTTCTTCAAGCTGATGGACCATCTTCAGGTGTGTAACTGCTGTGAGGCATCCATCATGACATCACTGTCCGTTAACATGGTCATCACCTTCACCGTCTACATGAAGCTTTAATACTAACAGTTCCTTTAAATAAATTCAATAATTACAAACTAAATCTGATTATTTTTATGAGTTATTATTATCCAATCAGCTTGAATTAATATTACAGTTCCTATCACCTCTGTGACAACAGTTTAGGGAAGGCCTTGGTTTAACCTGGACTGATGCACACAGTCTCAATAATAGAGTTCCTCTGCTTCAACATCAGTGTCTGACCTCAGATAACCTCCTGGATGAAAGCACAGACAGTCCAACAGATGATTCCAAAATGTTGTAGAAAGCCTCCATCAACAAGAGAGTGCAGTGAATGAGGTGTCCCAGTTCTGTTGTCTAATCTACCTTTAATCTGCAAAGCTGGATTTAAATATAAAATAAAGTTCTGCAGGTTCTAAAGTTCAGCTCTAAAGCTCATTAAATAAATTATAAATATTTTAAAATGATAAAATTTTAACCCTGATGAATTAAAGCTGTTCATTCGACAAAACCAATAAACATGAAAAGGTTGATGAAGTTGTTACGCTGCCCTCTAGTGGAAATATCAGGTATGGTAATTCATGGGGGGGGGGGGGGGGTCAGACTGAACTGTGCCATTTTCGATATCCTCACATCTCATCATCTGAAACAGCCACCTGATTCAGAATACACAATAACAGGTCGGAATTGGGATGCCGACTGAGCAGAGGTAGAACGAGAGACACACAGAGAGAGAGAGAGAGAGAGAGAGAGAGAGAGAGAGGTGCAGAGATAAGATTAGGATCTGGAGAAGAAGTGTGCGAGGTCCTCCACGCTGCGCTGCACCTTCCCTACATAAAAATCCACGTTGTGTGAAAAGTCTGTACACACACTTGAGTGGGCGTCGCCAAACGCACAGTACAGGGCAGTCCCACCCACACTAATTACCATGGTAACCAGACAGAGGAGGACCAGGAGCAGCCAGGAGTCTCCACCCACCTCATCTGCAAATCATAAAAAACAGGGTGTGGTTCATAAACCCACCTCATTACATCATCAGATTTAAATACAGAGCCAATAGTATGTGGACACGTGTGGCGTGGTGTGTGTCTGGTGGTGTGTGTGATGCTGTGTGTCTGATGCTGTGTGTGATGCTGTGTGTCTGATGCTGTGTGTGATGGTGTGTGTGGTGGTGGTGTGTGTGATGGTGTATGTGATGGTGTGTGTGGTGGTGGGTGTGGTGGTGGTGTGTGTGATGGTGTGTGTGTGGTGGTGGTGTGTGTGATGGTGTATGTGATGGTGTGTGTGGTGGTGGTGTGTGTGATGGTGTGTGTGTGGTGGTGTGTGTGATGGTGTATGTGATGGTGTGTGTGGTGGTGGTGGTGGTGGTGTGTGTGATGGTGTGTGTGATGGTGTGTGTGTGGTGGTGTGTGGTGGTGTGTGTGGTGGTGTTGTGTGTGATGTGTGTGATGGTGTGTGTGGTGGTGTGTGTGGTACCGTGTTCCAGGTCATCTTCTGGTACGTGGAACCGAACTCTGCGTTTGTTGGATGGTTTATTTGATGAAGGATCTAAGGGTTCTGCAGCTGCAGCTGATCTTCTCTTGAGGATGGAGACCAGCCCAGCAGCTGGAACCTCCTGAGGGGCAGATCCAGAGTGTCCCCTCACTGACCGTCTCTCTGTCCCTCTGACTGACCGTCTCTCATGGTGGTTATCTGTGATGTCGTGTATTTTTGGATTCACTCACCTCTTCTACCTCAATGCGTCTGGCCAGGTCTTCCAGACTCTCGACCTCCGACCTCTGAAACTCCTCCTCCAGAACTAGCGCTTCAATGGCCTCCTCTATGTCCTCCTCTTCCTGTGGGAGCTGGTTCTCCGGTGGGAGGTGCGTCTCAGCCTCCCCTCGTCCTCCCTCCATCACCCGCGTCCCGTTGAGATCAGATTCTGAACGTTCTCTCGCGGTTACACCAGCTCGTGGTTCTTGTATTTCTGCTCCAGGCTCCACCTCCTTAACCTCTGTCCCTGGGTCCTCCACCTCACTCTCTCCTCTCTCACTGTCTCCAGCAGCTGTACAGCTGTTTGTCATGGCTTTAGTGGGTGTGGCTTGAGTGAACTGGATGGGGGCGGAGTCACAGATATGTGCTGGCTTCTCCTGGTCCACACTGGCTGTGCTGAGAGGATCTCTATCATCATCATCATCATCATCATCATCATCATCATCCCGTTTCAACATCCTCACATCTGACAGACAGACAGACAGACAGACAGACAGACAGGGTGTAACTATAGTAACCCTCAGTACAGATGTTCTAAATGAAGAGGATTTTCAGGACTAGACTGAACTGAGGCAAGTTTGAATAATCATTATGTAATGGAGATGTCCACCAGCAGGTGGCGCCGTCACCCATCAAAACCACTGTTCATTACTGCTTTATCATGTTTAAACACTAGAACCTCACTCAAGTGTTGGATTATTTAAATGGTTTTATGTCTTTAATGATGTCATAATTTAAATAATCATCAGACAACACAATTAAAAATCTAAACATTTTAATGTCTGAATGAAGTTTAATGTACAGTACGCCGGTGTGTGTGTGTGTGTGTGTGTGTGTGTGTGTGTGTTTCTTCAGAATTAATAGTGTAAGTTTAAATGATAATTTTATATTTAATGTATATTATTGATAAATTAAAATAATGGAGGTGGCACGGTGGCTTAGTGGTTTAGCATGTTCTCCTCTCAGCGCTAGAGATTCCCGGTTCGAATCCCTATCTGGGTGGAGTTTCCATGTTCTCCCCGTGTCTGCGTGGGTTTCCTCCGGGTTCTCTGCTTTCCTCCCACAGTCCAAAAACATAGATAAAGTCAATTGAATTCTCAAAATTGCCCCATATAGAGTGTGTCTGTGTGAGTGAGTGTGTGCCCAGCGATGGATTGCCCCCCTGTCCTGGGTGTACCTGCCCAGCGCCCGAGACGTTCTCCCCTGGATGGGCATGGGGAACCCCCCCGCGACCCTAATAGAGGATAAAGCGGGAGATAATGAATGAATGAATGAATAAAATAATGGAATGTGAAATTATGTAATGAAATTGAAATATAATATATAATTATAATTATAATTGCTTATAATCGTAAGTTAATGAGTTAATACTATTGAGCAGAGCAGAGCAGATCA
>JAFMOC010000518.1:92500-100000 GCA_019802505.1 Corydoras sp. C115 | reverse complement strand
GTTACGCTTCGAACTTTAATACAGCGGCTCTTTATTTAAATAAAGAATTTAAACTCTGAAGCGAATCCGGAAAAAAGAAATAAAGACTCCGAGAAAAGAAAGATAATAAACAGACCCCCCATACTTACAGCTGACGGTGTGACGTCATAAACCAGGAGCAGAGCTCGAGGCTGAAATATAGAAATCCGTTTGATCTTTTTTCTTTGATCTTTATTCTTTGATCTTTAATCTTTATTCCCTATTTTTAATTTTTGCACACAGCGGCGTTTCCTTACTTCAATCCGGGTTCTTGAGCTCATCGGTGACGTCACAGCCCGCTGCCCGCCCATTTTTCAGGCGCCGCAGTTTTATTTTATAATAAAAGATAAAAATAATTTTCTTTCTTTTTTTTTTAAAGACTTTGATTTGTGTTTCTTTAAATTATACACAAATATAAAGCGATCCTTCGTTGTATTATATAACTTATTGTTTTGAAAATTATACTTGTATAGTTGCTTAAAATTGTTAATATAGATTTTATAAAATAATGAAGTTTATTAGAACTGATACAGAGACATGTTCTGATATGTTAAAATCTCTCGCGTTTCCTTTTAATATTTAAACATTCAACATCTCCCTCTATTTAAATAAAGAGAATTATATTAGGTTTAAATAAGTTTTATTTCCAAATGAATCCGGATCAAACAACGTCAGATAAAAGGATGCAGATTCGAAATATTGTTTAATAATACTTCAGAATTCAGACTTCTGGTCGGAAATGTTCAGTGAACTTAAACTCTTTATTTTTGAAGTTCTTGAACTTTACTTTTACTGCAGTTTGTACCAACTTCAAAATAACCGTGAGAAAACTGCATTTCCCATGAGCCCTTGCTGGCTACGCCCACCTCTGCACGCATTTCAAACAGAAACCTGTATTAGATTTTAGATTTTCTTTCCAGATTTTTTTGTAAACATTAAAAACCCGCGGATTAAAACGTCGTTATACCTCAGTACGATACAGCACTCTGCCCCCCTCTAGTGGATAACGCGTGGAACTGCAGACATTCTGGTCCGTGTGACGTAAAGGTTCTTTAATCCTTGAGTTCAGGTTCCTTTAAGCTCAGTTCTCTGGACCTCACACTCTGATCTCTACAGACTGAAACAAACTCCAGAGCTCTAATAAAGTGTCCGCTCGCTGTTCTGAAAGCAGCAGGGTCAGAACCGTTCATTCCAGTGGATATAACGCAGCACCAGAACCAAAAGGTGATGATGTCATCGTTCCGCCGCCTCGGTTCCACTGAACGTTCCGACGTCCGGAGCAGAACATGGCTTTCAGACAGCGAGCCGCTCTGAATCAGATTCTGACTTTTATTCTGTAAAAACTTATGATTCTTCAACTTTTAAATTAATCAATAAGAACCAGAACCTCTCTGTTCAGCATCTCAGTTCGTGGTGAGTCCGTGTGTGTGTGTGTGTGTGTGTGTGTGTGTGTGCTTCATTCTAAGACACTAAGCCGGTGTTCTTGCTGTTCTCTAAGATCTCCTCGTATAACCAGCTCTTATTGAACTCCTCTGATTTCTCCATCAGTTGAAAGAGATCTTTGTACTGCGTGGGGTAAATCTGCCCGGTCAGCACGTCTTCACACAGCCCCATCTGCCTCAGCAGCCCCCGGCCTTCACCCGCACTCCACGAGCTGCAACACACACACACACACACAACACAACACACACTCTGAAATCACACACTCCACCGTGGTGGGTGGTGGTGTGTGGTGGTGGTGTGGTGGGTGGTGGATGGTGGTGGCCGGTGGTGGGTGGTGTGTGGTGGTGGTGGATGGTGGTGGTCGGTGGTGGGTGGTGGTGTGGTGGTGGTGGGTGGTGGTGGTGGTGGGTGGTGGTGGTGTGTGGTGGTGTGGTGGATGGTGGTGTGTGGTGGTGTGGTGGATGGTGGTGGTCGGTGTGTGGTGGTGTGGTGGTGGTGGTCGGTGTGTGGTGGTGGTGGTGTGGTGGTGGTGTGTGGTGGGTGGTGGTGGTCGGTGTGTGGTGGTGGATGGTGTGGTGGTGGTGTGTGGTGGGTGGTGGTGGTCGTTGTGTGTGGTGGGTGGTGGTGGTCGGTGTGTGGTGGTGGTGGTGGTGGTGTGGTGGTGGTGGTGGTCGGTGTGTGGTGGTGGATGGTGTGGTGGTGGTGTGTGGTGGTGGTCGGTGTGTGGTGGTGGGTGGTGGTGGTCGGTGTGTGGTGGTGGTGGTGTGGTGGGTGGTGGTGGTGGTGGTGTGTGGTGGTGGTGGTGTGTGGTGGTGGTGGTGGTGGTGGTCGGTGTGGTGGTGGTGGGTGGTGGTGGTGGTGGGTGTGTGGTGGTGGTGGTGGTGGGGTGGTGTGTGTGTGGTGGTGGTGGGTGGTGGTGGGTGGTGGTGGGTGGTGTGGTGGGTGGTGGGTGGTGGATGGTGGTGTGGTGGTGGTGGGTGGTGGTGGGTGGTGTGGTGGGTGGTGGTGGTGGTGGTGGTGGTGTGGTGGTGGTGTGGTGGTGTGGTGGTGGTGTGTGGTGGTGGTGTGGTGGTGGTGTGGTGGATTTGAGGGATGCTGAAATGCGGATTCTCACTCGAGTTTCTGGATGAGTCTGCAGCGGCGTTTAGCGAGGCACTGCTTCACCATCATCACCAGCGTGCTGCTGCTGAACGGCGAGAAGGTCGCTGTGAACAGATCAGCCCGAGGTCTGACCCTCACCAAACACAGGTGCTCATTAGGAACCTGCTACAGAACAGAAACCCATCACCCTACAAACACGGAGGAGAAGTTCTTCATCATCATCATCATCATCAGGTTCTGCTTCAGGGCTCGGGAAGATCTCGTAAAGATCTCATTCATTCACTCACAGAATTATTTATATCTATTAGTTTGAGTGTGTAGTTTGGTATGTTCTCCAGGTCCATGGTTTGTTAATGTTTCTGAGAAACATTACAGTATAATAACAATGAGATAACGTTCTGCTTTAATCTAATGAACACATGAATGATGGACGGATGATGTATCAATCATATTGATTAATCAGGAATCATTACTTCACTCACGCTGCTCTTAGGGATCGATAATCCTCCATGCTTTGATGATGTCACAAAAGACGTCCATGGTTCCTGATACAAACACACACACACACACACACACACACAGTTTATAAAGAGGTAATTTCATGATGATGATGATGATGAGGATGAGGAGGAGTTCTGACCTGGTGCAGCAGCTCAATGTCACACGCCATCTGCCACAACACACTCAGAGCGTGATAGTTCCTATAATCACCGGGTTGAGCTACCAGCTTCTGTCTCACACACACACACACACACACACACACACACACACACACACACACTCGTTAAACCTTAATGAAGTGAATCATGTAAAGGAGAGAACTCTGACGTCACAATGAGATCCATCACTGCAGGTTCCTTCCTCTGAAGAGCTTCATTATAAACTACAGAGTCATGAGGTGAACCCACTGTTCTACAGGACTGTGTGTGTGTGTGTGTGTGTGTGTGTGTGTGTGTGTGTGTGTGTGAGATCTTACAGTGTACTCTCTCTCACTGATGAACATTATAAACTCCACTCGTCCGTATCGGAACACCGACTGCCGCTCAAACAAAGAGTACACGAGCTTCCACAAAACGTTTCTCTCGTTTCTCTGAGAAAATATTCCAACCACCTTCACTGGTGTATCTGTAACACACACACACACACACACACACACACACAACAAACACAACAAACACAACACACACACACACACACAAACTCTAATCACTCTCAGCAAGTCTCATCACTTAGATAACAGGTTCATAAACATGATGATGATGAAGGTGATGATGTGTTTGGTGATGATGATGATGATGCAGTGCTTGGTGATGAAGGTGAAGGTGATGATGTGTTTGGTGATGATGATGATGCAGTGCTTGGTGATGAAGGTGAAGGTGATTATGTGTTTGGTGATGATGATGATGATGCAGTGCTTGGTGATGAAGGTGAAGGTGATGATGTGTTTGGTGATGATGATGATGATGCAGTGCTTGGTGATGAAGGTGAAGGTGATGATGTGTTTGGTGATGATGATGATGATGCAGTGCTTGGTGATGAAGGTGAAGGTGATGATGTGTTTGATGATGCAGTGCTTGGTGATGAAGATGATGATGAAGGTGATGATGTGTTTGGTGACGATGATGAAGATGAAGATGATGATGGTCCTCACCTGCAGTCCAGGGAACCTCAGAGATCCCGAGATTAGTGAAGAGCTTCTCAGAGAACATGACGGGAGGCTTCATGCTGCCCTGACCAATCGGATCCAACTTAAAGAAATCACAGTGCACCACCTCCAACTGACCGTCCAGCCCCGCCTCCAACTCCTGCAACACACACACACACACACACACACACACACACACACACACACACACACACACACACGTGAAGTGAGCGCGCATGCCCGGCGTGGTGGGCAGCCTTGAATACGGTGGCGGGGAGCGATTGGGGTTAGGGCACTTCAGACAGAGCACTTGTTGGGAGCGGGAATCGAACCCAGGACCTTCAGGTCTCGAGGCTGCTCCCTTAAGCACAAGTCTGAGCGTCCTGTTGGGGGGGGGGGGGGGGGGGGGGGGGGGGGGGTCATTAGAGTACAGGAGTCTCCATGCTTACCTGCAGGTCAGGGAGGAATGATTTATCACTCTCTAGCGCCACCACCCTCTGAGCTCCATAGTTCAGCAGTGTACGAGTCAGAACTCCAGGTCCTGCACAGAACAACAGCACTTAAAACACACACACACACATTCACACTCACACACACACACTCACAAACACACACACACACACTCACAAACACACACACACTCACACTCACACACACACTACCTGGGTTGCACTCAAAGATGGCGGCGTTGCTGTGGTGGATGTCGTGTTGGAGGTGCTGCACCACCACCCGTGCGAGCTGGGGGTCGATGATGAAGCGGCGCGGGTGTTTGCAGGTCAGCGCTTTGCGGGTGTTCTCGTGGACGGTTCCGAGGTCCAGCGGATCGCAGCAGCTCAGCGGCCGGTGCTGACTCAGCAAACCCGACGCTGCAGCCACCGCTCCAGAAAGGTTCCTGCACCCCCGCTCTGAAGACGCCGCCACACCCCCCGTTCCGCGGCTCGTCCAGGAGCAGGACCGACGGACCACGCACCACAACCATGTGGAAGGAGGGGCCGCCCGGCACACACCGATACCACGTCCCGCGGCGAGAACCAGGAACCTGCGGCCACGACCGGTCAGCGCCATGCTACCGCCGCCCTGCTGGAGGTGCTGTTACTGCAGGAACAGAGAACAAACAGACGTCATCAAACAATGGACCTCATGGACCCTGTGACCTCCACCATCCCTCATCCATCCACCAGGGTCCTTCATCATCATCATCATCACTGTTCTCATTGTTCTCTGAGCTGAACTCTGAGCAGGGGGCAGTGGTTCAGTGGTCAGGGTGTTGGGTTATCAGTCTGAAGGTTGTGGGTTCAAATCCCAGCTCCACTGCAGTTACCAATGTGGCTCCTTGAACAAGACCCTTAACCCTCATTTACTGCAGGGGGCGCTGTGATTAACCCTGTGATCACCGTGTAATTTACTTTAAATCATAAATCATTTAAATCATCTGCTAAATGAACTAATGTAATTATAATTATAAATGTAATTATAATTATAAATGTAATTATAAAGGTTCTTATGTGAGCGATCAGATCAAAGCTAAAGTCGGTTAGCGGTGTCGTCAGTTATATTAAAATGAATAATAAAGAATAAATAAAGACCTGATTAGTGAGCTGCAGGTGATGAAGATGAAGATGAAGATGTGATGAAGGTGATGAAGGTGAAGGTGGAACTCTTCATCTCTGTGGAACACTCCGCGCGCTGACATTGAACCACGCGTGTCCACAACCCACCGCTTTCGGACAGGCCACGCCCCCGCCGGCTTCTTCTTCTCTTGTTGTTTAATGGTGGTTTGCAGCCAGTTTTTAAGGAGCATTTCCGCCATCATCTGGACTGGAGCGGGATCAGGAGTTTAACATCTCAGAATCAGAATCAGAATCAGAATCAGAATCATATGAATTGATTCAGTGAGTTACAGACACGTGGACTGTGATGTTGGCTTTAGTATTTTAAATTTAACAATAAACTGATTTACAATATAAACAGATTTAAACCTCTATACAGCGGTCTTTATAAAGACGTGCAGGTTCGATAGGAGGCGCTGTGCTACTGATTAAAGTTTATGAGAACAAACTGTTTATCTGTTTCCATCTATTACTAATTAAATTAATGTAACGCATTTCATCATCAATATCAAAAGATTAATCACAATAGTAAATAATAAAGGAAAATGATGTACATACAGTGGCTTAGTGTTTAGCATGTTCTCCTCTCAGCACTAGGGTTTCCTCCGGGTTCTCCGGTTTCCTCCCACAGTCCAAAAACATGGATCATATCAATTGAATTCTCCAAATTGCCCATATGTGTGTGTGTGTGTGTGCGCCCAGGGATAGATTGCCCCCCCTGTCCTGGGTGTATTTGCCTCGTGCCTGAAACGTTCTCCCCGGATGGGCATGGGGAACCCCCCGCGACCCTAATAGAGGATAAAGCGGAAGATAATGGATGGATGGACATACATACATACATATATATATAGACATTTCAAAATGTATTAAATTAACTGATTAATTGATCATACAATGTGTTTTATTAATTATATAATATTATAAACAGAACGAATGCAGATCTGAGTGGAGTTGGATCTCTGAATCGGAAAACATAGATTCAAGGTGAATTGAATGCTCTAAATTGCCCTGGATTAGCGCTCATATTTCCGATTATAAGATAATAACGCGTTAGGTTATAATCTTTATTATTTGAATGGTTAATGAGTTGCTTTAATTTGAATATATCGTGTATTTATTGTCCTTTTATGTAAATGAGCTGTTTATTATTCTGTCGTTGAAAACGAAAGCTCCAACCAATCAGAGCGCAGGAGGCGGAGTCTGTATGAATACGGGTGGAAAGTAACTTCACTCCTACGTCATTTTCTTGCGACAGGTCGGGATTCTTGCTAACGGCGACAGATGTGTACGTATTTAATGAAGTGTTTATTAGAAACAGTTTGTATTAATTAATAAATCATTAATAATTAATCACTGCTTCATGTAAACACCCAACAGCAGGGGATGCGCAGCGGGTTTTTGTGCGCATGCGTAGTGGAGTTTGAACTGTACCTGCACTTTTACTCTGTTTATATTTAAATAAAGATAATTAACAGATTAATCAGATTATTAATTACTAAACGTTTTAATGAAACGAAACATGGAACACTGAGATGAACTACACTCTGCATCCTGCACTCTGTCTCTCAGACAGGGGGGTTTGGGACGGAGCCAGACCCTGAGGAACCAGAGAACCCTGAGGAACCAGAGAACCCTGAGGAACCCGAGAACCCCGAGGAACCAGAGAACCCTGAGGCACCTGAG
>JAFMOC010000518.1:67500-82500 GCA_019802505.1 Corydoras sp. C115 | reverse complement strand
TCAGTGGACGTGTCCACAGGACAGAAGACGCTGACTCAGCGCGGCGCTGCGGGTCTCGGAACACACAACACGCTGCAGAACATCAACAACAACAACGGAACGCAGGCAGACCAACACCTACACCTTCAGAACAAGCACATGCTGCATCAGCGTCTCCACGGAAACCAGATCATGATGCATAGAGTTCTGAAATCACATCACAGTCCAGAAGCTCCTCCCTCTGAGCATTCCGATTGGTTCAGGAACAAATCCCGCCCCCGGTGGAAATCCGAGCGGCTCGGGATTATTGCTGGGTCACGTGACTCTGAGCTTCGGATCGGTTCAGACTTCAGGTTGCTTTTTGATGTGATGATGCTTTGTGTGCTTTCGGAGTTTAAAGGTTTCTGAACAGGAACAGGAAAAGGAACCGTACAAAGAACCATACAAAGAACCGGACAAAGAACCGGCCCGGAACCGGAGATCAGAGCCTGAAGCTGGAGCACCGTCTGTAAGAATTGACTCGGCTCTCTGTAAAGGCACTTTGTTCTTCAAACCGTTTAATAAAACTATGTACATCGTCAGGGACACGGACGAGACCCATCAACCAATCACAGACACCGTGAGCCGTGGGCGTGGCCCTGAAACAAGAACAGAATGTACTCTGCACATCCACATGAATAATGACGACGATAATGATACAAAGAATAAATACATCCCTCTAACGTTCATCATTAAGGACACGCCCCCCCCCCCCCCCCCCCAGGTGCAGGTTCACTCAAAGTGCTCTCAAAACATGAACTCATGAACAGCGTCTGATTCTCCGGAGCTCTGGATGTGGGGGCGACCCGGCGGCGTCACCGTCTGCGCGTGGTGACGTCGAAACATGTGACCAGCATCAGGTGAGCCTTACAGAAGTTAACGCAGCTCTGCAGCCGCTCCGTCACAAACTCCAGAGCTTCCAGATACTCCAGAGAGTCCGCCTCCGACGTCTGCTGCACTGCGACTGCACGACAAACACAGCGTCAGCACGCCGCACACACACCGCCCCACGCACCGCCCCACGCACCGCCGCACGCCAGCGCCTCCTGCTGAGGAGCTGGACAGCATGCACTTAATGATCAAAGGAGTCACCTACATTCTGTGCTCCACTTCTGTGGCTCCAGCATTAGATGCTGCTTGGTTTGCTCCAGTTCCTTCTTTAGAACGTTGTATTTGGTTTGAATCTCAGAGATTCTCTGCTGCCGATGTTCCAAAACCTTCAGTTTGGAGCTCAGACACAGAACCTCCTGTAACCAGAGTCAGAGAGACCGGACCGTGAGAGAGCACTGCAGAACCCATGGGCGGTGCAGATCCGGTCATCTCGGACACGTTTGTCACTTCTGTACATTCCCGTTTTCATTTCTCTGTAGTGCACTTACTCAGAGAACATGACCTGACCCTGACCCTTCACCTTCTTCATTCAAAATGAGGTGAATCAGGGAACGTGATGTCACAGGTGTAGGTGAGGGTGTAGGTGTAGGTGTGTTTACCTTACAGCTGGTGGTGCATCTCCTCTGTAGACGCTCCACGTCATCGATCTCATACACTTTAATCTCGAAGGGCTCCGTCACCCCCCGCTGAGGGGGTCGCACTGGACCATCCACCCAGCGCACCACCCCAGGGCTTGGAGTGGGCTTTCTCACTGGGGAGGTGGGGTCAATGATCAGATTCGGAATCAGACGCCTCCTCTGAGACCCTGAAACCAAACAAAACACAAGCCTGAACAACTTAGAACAACACACACACACACACACACACACACACACACACACCCCAAAGAGATGATGCTCTGAGCCGTCATACACAAAGGTTATATATCAGTGATGAAGTTCTCACCGTTATTGTTGCGTTTCTTTGTATTTCTGAAGCTCCTCCTCCCGCTGGTGGAGATGCTGTGTTCACTTAAGGAGTCTGGAGTGGAGGAGGTACTTCCCGTAGCTTCACTGTCACGCAGCATGCTTTCATACCCGCTGCTGCCCCCGCTGTGGTAGAACAGGGCAGTTTTACCCATGGCAGGAGGTAACTCTCCACTCAGAACGCTGCTGTTGTCACTAGCATGGCCGCTGCTGCAGCGCTGCGGTCTCCTCGGCGCCGTGACCTTACTGTAGGGTGAAGGTAACGTCTGAACCGTGGATCGTTCTTCGCCGTGTGCCGCCGCTTTGTCATGGGCGTCCCCGATGCCTCGTACCTGAGTCTGACCCTGCAGGAGCTCTGAGATCCGTCCGTTGACGGCTCTGAGCGGCAGTTTGGAGATGAGTCCCGATCCCCTGCTTCGGCTCAGCGACTGAGTGGACCAGGAACTTTGGTTCAGGTCCTTCCCGTGAGGTGGCAGACTGGAACTTCGGTTCACTGACTGCGGTAGAGACTTGGTGGAGACACTCAGGGTTTTGGTACTAGAGGTTGACAGGCTTCGGGACTTGGGGCTGGCCATTAGGAGTTTGGTAACTGCTGAGATTTTGGAAGGGCTTGCTTTGGGTGACTGGGTGGAACTGGGGTTCGGGTTCTGTCCATTGGTAGGGGATGAGGTTACATTTCGTGAGAGGCTTCGCCCGACTCTTGAGATGTTAACATCCTGTGCTCCAGCTGCTTTAGTTCTAAGGGAAATCAGGCTCTCTGGTCTCTCCAGGGAACGACAATCGTAGTGGGTACCATGAGATCGTTCCAAAGAATTGGTTCTGTTGGCTATCTGCTCTAGTTTGGTGCTAAAGAGCCGGCTGCTCTCTGTACTTGCTCCTTTTTGTTTTGCTGGATCTTCCTGGTTGCTGCTCAAAAAGGGACTCGCTCTGTTTCTCTGGTCTAAACTCGACTTCCTCATCGGGGGTAACGGAGGAATTCCTCTCTGACGAAAAAGGAAACCCTGTTTTCCAGACAAGCCTCGTCGTTCCAAAGTGGCCCGAGGACTGCAAGGAGTGGAGCTCGTAACGCCAAGGGTTCTACGTTCTCCACCGTAAGAACAGTCCTCAAACTCTTCAGACTTGTTGAGGCAGTGCCACGCCCTCGGGAGGCTGCCTGTCCTCAGGACGGCTCTGGGACCCCCCGGCGGGGCGCTCTCTGAGACATGTACACCGATTTCACACCCGTCCACCACACGCTGCAGAAGATCTGGAGAAGATGCTGCTTCGCTGCCGGAGCTGTTTCTGTCCACCACGTTCCTGAGAGTCACATGATCAGATCTCTTTTCTGGCTCTTCGTGATTGGACGTCTTGTTAGCCTCTCGTTTCATCCAGGGGTCATCAAATACGATCTTGCTGAAAATGGGAAGCGGTGAGGATCGAGGATCGAGGAGGGGTGGAGCAGCAGCACACGGCCGAGTGGAGATGCTACGTGATGTGCAGAACATCTGAATGTTAGAACTGGTGGGCGTGGTCTCTGTGCCGATGGACTCGTGGTTCACCTCCGGTGCTGACCCTTCGTCCTGGCCGATGCACCGTTGAGCCACGGCGCTGCTACAGAACGGTTCTCCGTCACTGCCCATCTCAAGATCACTAAGCCACGAGCCGATCGCGGAGCCACGGCACGGTTCTCCGTCAGATTTCGTCAGGTGGACCTCAAGGAAGGTTCTGGACGATACAGCACCGCCACAGAACTCCTCTTCATCCGGAGCTGCAGCCTGCAGCGAGCACTCACTGCTAACGCTGAAGGTCCTCGATGGACTCAGCTCTTCAGAGGAGGCCATCACCATCGCTCCATCGGCATCCACCTCCCCGAGCTGGTGACGGTCTGCCGGACGCCGAGACCCGTCATCAGACAGTGTGCTGACCATCCCCAGACTGTTAGCAGAGGAAGAACGTTTTAGGACCTGAGCACTCATCCCAACAGGAGAGGTTCTCAATGCTGATTCTAGGTGGAGGTTTTGGGAGGACTGAGAACATGAGTTAGGCATCACACCCTTTTGAGTGTGCACTTTGCAGCGCTGGGATGGAGACGGGGTCCGTCTGTAGTCGGAGTTTTTGGTCAAGCTGGCAATACCCAGTCGTGGAGAACCCATGGGTCGTGGTTTGCTCTCACTGCTGCTGCCCCCACTGATGGATTCTCTGCTGTTGTGAAGACTGGAACTGTTGGTCCTCTGGAGGGACGTCAGCTGTCCGGCGCTTCCATTGGCTGAGGACTTGGCCAGGCTTTGTATAATTGACTGAGCGATCTCCGCTTCTTCTAAGACTTCTCGGATTTCCTCCAGCTGCTGGTCATTTGAGATCTTTGTTAAGTAGCTAGACAAGCTCTGGGACTCCACCTTGGAACCTTCTGTAAAAGAACCTTCATTAGACTCCTCCCTCCCGTCGATGCAGCCGAGTCGCTCCTGAAGCTCCGCAAACGTGTTGCACTTCAGACAGTCCCCCTCCCGTTTTTCAGAACTAGCGCCCTCCTCAGGTACAGGAGGAAGAATCTGTGTAAGAATGTTCTGAGGTGGCGGGGGCGGGGTCGAGGACAGGGGCGGACCGGGCTGAATGACTTGGCTTTTATGCAAAGACGGAACGATTGGGACAAACTCCGGAGGCCCTTCGTTATCGGTGAGGTCTTTATCAGACAGAGCAGAACCGCTGGGACCCACGTAGATGACCGTGTCGCAGGACTGCTCGCTGCTGGAGTACTCCTCTGGATCGCTGGACAGGTGGAGCAGAGGCACGTCGGCGTGGCCCACGTTCCGAGAGTGGATGTTCCGTAGCTGCGTGGGGCGCCGCATCCGCCCCTCCTCACAGGAGCTCTCTCCACCGGAGGAGCTGGACGTGTACTGCTGCAAAGAACCCGATCAGAAGAACCCGTCATAATTAACCCCAGAAACATGACCATTCTCACAATCAGAGTTCCAATGCATCCATAAATGTTTGCTGGGGTCACGCTCGGGGCACGTTACAAATGATAATGATTGAATATTTAATTGATCATTAATATTAATGAAGGATTGAAAGATACCAAGCTGACTTTAACTTTCTTCTTCTTCATCCGGAGCACGCGGGAGGCGACCTGCAGGGTGGACAGGGTTTGGGAGAACAGGGTGGGCGAGGAGGAGATGTGAGCGATCATGGTGGTGCGGCAGTTCATGTTCCCTAACGACTCTCGCAGCAGCATGGTCAGTTTACTGTCCCTGAAAACAACAACAGCAGCCCTTTAGAGCGTCATCTCCGTCATGTTCATGATCGTTAACTCTGGCGGTGGTTAATTACTTGAAGGGGATATTTTTGGAGCCGTTGACGAGCGCAAGGATGACGTTTCCGAGAGCGGACAGCGAGAGGCAGGAGCTGGGGTTCTCACGAGATTTATTCTCCTCTGACATACAACTTCCTAAATCAATCAGATGCAGTCGACTCCGCCCACCTGACACTACACACACACACACACACACACACACACACACACCTCTCCTGTTATCGCTCAGAGGCCAAACGTCAGATCATAGAACCTTTAGATAACGGCTGGAGAACCCGGTTAAGGGCGGTACTCACTGCCTCCTTTGCTGCTCTTCTCCATTCTGTACTGGTAGATGTGGAGGGTGAAGAGCATGTGGGAGTTGCAGTGCTCCACCTCATCGCTCTCCGTCTTGTTGCTGTTCCGAGCCGCGATGGCGGCGTCCAAGAAAAAAGCAGCTCTCTCAGGTGAAGGCGCTCGCAGCTCTCGCTGATTCTGCAGCTGAAAGAAATCTGATCTTTAATAAAATGAAGAGAACGTTCTGATTCATCAACAAGAGCACAACCTTAAATCACTGTGGAGAACATGCTACACCGGTAACCACGGTAACGAGCTGCCAATCACATCACTTCATTTACACTGAAAACAGATCGACATCAGGAACTTCAAACATCAATCATTACTGATCGGTCTAAATGAGGAGTCATTCATATGTTTAACCACAAGGTGGCATTAAGGCTTAACATAAATAACTGGATTAGTTCATCACACACACACACACACACACACACACACACACACACACACACACAGAGGTTGAATTATAGGTACATTGAGTTTCAGGTGAATGGTTCCTCTTTTGGTTCCTCACCTGCATACCACAAATAGGGTCCTCACACAGATAGACCCCAGGTGAATGTCCATCCTGTAAACTTCCTGTCTCTACCTCAGACAGAAGGTCCTTCAGGGTCTCATTCTTCCCCCGAACCTCCACAGCTGAGACCCGGACGGAGAACCGAGCGCCGGTCTTCTCCTTCCGTTCGTTTATGATCTTAAAGAGCCACGAGATCGCACAGGGGACGATCCCCAGGTTCTGCATCGAGTCGTCCTTACCAATCATAGTGTAGGTCTTACCTGAACACACACACACACACACACACACACACACACACACACACACACAGCATGCTGATTCCAGAGCTACTGGATTCTGTTGGTTTTCTGGTTTAGTGGAGGTTCAGGCTGCAGCCCATCACACACACACATCAGACCCACTGAACAAGAGTGTGAGGAGTGTGTGTGTGAGGAGTGTGTGTGAGGAAAGTAATAAATAAGATGTTTCATTAATGACATGTATACAGTGAACACACACAATGTTTTACCCAGCTTTGTGTGACCGAAGCAAAACACACATCCATCAGCTCCATTCACTGCTGACTGAATCACCTCAGCTACAGTTCCTGCACAAACCTCCGCCTAACACACACACACACACACACACACACACACACACACACACACACAGAGAAACAACATTAACAATATAGTGCCATCTACAGGTTTGGTAGTTTTGGGTGGAGTTTGGGAGTTTGGGTGGTTACAGATGAGCAGGTACTAACCTGTGAGGCATCATGGGAGAATGCAGCATCAAAGGCAAACATTTTGGGTGGAGTCTGGTTGGAGGTTCCTCGTTTTTGTGTGAGGTTCTGTGGAGAACCTGTGCTGGGATCCATGATGCTGACCTGCTTCTTATGAAAGTCCACCTTTAAAAAGGAGCTGGACTCCGCAGACCCGGCGAGGGACACGGGACAGACGCGCAGCATCACCTTCACCTGCACCACCACCAAAACACACGCACCACCACATGACGGACACGCCCACCACCTGACCACTCACTCACCAAGAACAGCAGGAACTGTCCTGTTACAGACACCGTCTCCATGGGAACCACCGCAGAACCAACACACACCTGATGTGTAGTTTGTAGTTTCAGCTTCTCTTAATAAATATTCAACCAATCAGATCATCACGTTAGTTAAATCATTATTTTGACGTTAACTGGATGGCATCAGACTCAGACAGCGGGACCTGAGGACGTCCTGTGATTGGTTCTGGTGTGTGTGATCGGGAACCATTCTGCTGTGGGTCCTCACTCACGCCTCACCTTTCCAAGTCCTGGATTATCCCTCACTTTGCTGACGGCACGGAGCAGACAGGGCGGAGCCGGGGGCGGAGTCACCTGCAGGATGCCACTGAAGTTTGTGGGGAAGAGAGGCGGAGCCGCGGTCGGAGTGGGCGTCGGCTTCTGCTTCTTTTTTTTAGAAGACAGATTGAGTTTTTGTGCCGCTCTGCAGACAGGAAATCATTTATAATACATCATCCAAACACACACACACACACACAAACACTCACACACACACACACACACACAAACACTCACACACACACACAAACACTCACACACACACACACAAACAAACACACACAAACACTCAAACACACACACACAAACACTCACACACAAACAAACACACACACAATGAGATCATCTCACTCACAGCTCAGACCATCTCTCTCACCTGGCAAAGAATGAGGCCGCAGCAGATGTTCCTGTAGAGGGAGCTTTAGGTGGCGCTGTGGAGGGTGTAGGTGTGGTGGTGGTGGTCTGAACAGATGGAGGCGTGATGGTGGGGGGGGCTGTAGGTGGTACAGCGGTGGTTGGGGCAGTGACATCCAGATCACATCTGATCAGCCCAACTTCATACACAGCTCCTTTATTACTGTCTGATACCTGCACACATCACATCCATCAACATCACCACCCAACACCATCATCACCCAACACCATCACCATCACCACCCAACACCATCACCACCCATCACCACCACCCAACACCATCACCACCCAACACCATCATCACCCAACACCATCACCATCACCACCCAACACCATCACCACCCATCACCACCACCCAACACCATCACCACCCAACACCATCATCACCCAACACCATCACCATCACCACCCATCACCACCCAACACCATCACCACCCAACACCATCATCACCCAACACCATCACCATCACCACCCAACACCATCACCACCCATCACCACCACCCAACACCATCACCACCCAACACCATCACCACCCATCACCACCACCCAACACCACCCAACACCATCACCACCCAACACCATCACCACCCAACACCATCACCACCCATCACCATCACCACCCAACACCATCACCATCACCACCCAACACCATCATCACCCAACACCATCACCACCCAACACCATCACCATCACCACCAACACCATCATCACCCAACACCATCATCACCCAACACCATCACCACCCAACACCATCACCATCACCACCCAACACCATCACCACCCAACACCATCATCACCCAACACCATCACCATCACCACCCAACACCATCACCACCCATCACCACCCACCATCACCACCCAACACCATCACCACCCAACACCATCACCATCACCACCCAACACCATCACCACCCACCATCACCACCCAACACCATCACCACCCAACACCATCACCACCCAACACCATCACCATCACCACCCAACACCATCACCACCCATCACCACCACCCAACACCACCCAACACCATCACCCATCACCACCCAACACCACCCAACACCATCACCACCCATCACCACCCAACACCATCACCCAACACCACCCAACACCATCACCCATCAACACCCAACACCATCACCACCCAACACCATCACCCATCACCACCCAACACCATCACCACCCAACACCATCACCCATCACCACCCAACACCATCACCCATCACCACCCATCACAATCACCACCCATCAACATCATCACCCAACACCATCACCATCAAGTACTAATTCATTGCTCCGTCATCCTCAGTGTGGAACCGTTTATACAGTACACTGTGTGTGGGAGGGGGAGGGGTTTTGTGTGTGAGCATGTTCTCCCTGACAGTGAATCTGAATCACAGCTGAGTGATTCTGTATAAAGATGAGAGTTGGTGTTACAGTATGAACACCAGTGAATGTGCAGGGATAGGATCATACAGTCCTCATTCTGTCATCGTGGGGTAAGATGCGAGCGTGTGTCCCACAAGGCTCTGTTCCGGGCCTCTTTTATTTCTACGTGTGCCTGTGATCTTCAGCACAGAACGCAAACTGTCAGCGCCGTCAGTTCAGGAACCGTACCCTTCAGTGGAACTAAACCCAGATGGAGGTCATTAATAAGAGGACGTTCTGTCCACAGTCCTAATGGCAGACTTGCTGTGAGGGGTTGGGGACACGGCCGAGGGCGTACCTGAGAGGAGCAGAGGGTCACTCCGTTCAGACGGGCCGGCTGGGAGGCTGACCCGCTGTTCTCCGGCTCTTCTTTTCTCTCCACCCGCAGTGTGTTGGGTTTGCTGCCATGTTTAATAGCATTACTGTTGCTAATGGCACAGGTGAAGGAGGCTCCGCCCCCTGGAGCAGGAGGCGAGGGGGAGGAGCCAAACGAGCAGAATGACCCAGGAAGAAAAGGAGAGGCGGGACCTTTCAGAGCACTCTTAAAGTCAACCAATGGTGTAAGAGCGGGTGGAGAGTTGGGCGAGAGGTCGCAGGTCAGCACCGTGCGCACTGCTTCCTGTTTGAGGGTGCTGAGGTCAGTGCTGCACACGTCACAGCGACCCTCGCCCTCCGACCACGCCTTCCTCACACGGTCTGATATCTGAAGATTATCATTCAGCAGGAGAGAGAGAGACGGGTCCTGAGGACAGACAGAGAGAGACCGTAACTAACACACACAGAGAGAGAGACGGGTCCTGAGGACAGACAGAGAGAGACCGTAACTAACACACAGAGAGAGAGAGACGGGTCCTGAGGACAGACAGAGAGAGAGACCGTAACTAACACAGAGAGAGAGAGAGACGGGTCCTGAGGACAGACAGAGAGAGAGACCATAACTAACACACAGAGAGAGAGAGACGGGTCCTGAGGACAGACAGAGAGAGACCGTAACTAACACACAGAGAGAGAGAGACGGGTCCTGAGGACAGACAGAGAGAGACCGTAACTAACACACACAGAGAGAGAGACGGGTCCTGAGGACAGACAGAGAGAGAGACCGTAACTAACACACAGAGAGAGAGAGACGGGTCCTGAGGACAGACAGAGAGAGAGACCGTAACTAACACACAGAGAGAGAGAGACGGGTCCTGAGGACAGACAGAGAGAGACCGTAACTAACACACAGAGAGAGAGAGACGGGTCCTGAGGACAGACAGAGAGAGAGACCGTAACTAACACACAGAGAGAGAGAGAGACGGGTCCTGAGGACAGACAGAGAGAGACCATAACTAACACACAGAGAGAGACCGTAACTAACACAGAGAGAGAGAGAGAGACGGGTCCTGAGGACAGACAGAGAGAGACCGTAACTAACACACAGAGAGAGAGACGGGTCCTGAGGACAGACAGAGAGAGACCGTAACGAACACACAGAGAGAGAGAGACGGGTCCTGAGGACAGACCATAGAGAGACCGTACAACACACAGAGAGAGAGAGACGGGTCCTGAAGACAGACAGAGAGACCGTAACGAACACACAGAGAGAGAGAGACGGGTCCTGAGGACAGACAGAGAGAGAACCGTAGAGAGACGGGTCCTGAACAGACAGAGAGAGAAAACCGTAGCAGAGAGAGAGAGAGACGGGTCCTGAGGACAGACACAGAGAGAGACCATAACTAACACAGAGAGAGAGAGAGAGACGGGTCCTGAGGACAGACAGAGAGAGACCGTAAAACTAACACAGAGAGAGAGACGGTCCTGAGGACAGACAGAGAGAGAGACGAGACAAGAGAGAGAGACGGGTCCTGAGGACAGACAGAGAGAGAGACGGGTCCTGAGGACAGACAGAGAGAGAGAGACGGGTCCTGAGGACAGACCAGAGAGAGAGAGACGGGTCCTGAGGACAGACAGAGAGAGAGAGACCGTAACTAACCACAGAGGAGAGACGGTCCTGAGGACAGACAGGAGAGAGACCGTAACTAACACACAGAGAGAGAGAGACGGGTCCTGAGGACAGACAGAGAGAGACCGTAACTAACACACAGAGAGAGAGAGACGGGTCCTGAGGACAGACAGAGAGAGACCGTAACTAACACACAGAGAGAGAGAGACGGGTCCTGAGGACAGACAGAGAGAGAGACCGTAACTAACACACAGAGAGAGAGAGAGAGACCGTAACTAACACACAGAGAGAGAGACGGGTCCTGAGGACAGACAGAGAGAGACCGTAACTAACACACAGAGAGAGAGAGACGGGTCCTGAGGACAGACAGAGAGAGAGACCGTAACTAACACACAGAGAGAGAGACGGGTCCTGAGGACAGACAGAGAGAGAGACCGTAACTAACACAGAGAGAGAGAGAGACGGGTCCTGAGGACAGACAGAGAGAGAGAGACCATAACTAACACACAGAGAGAGAGACGGGTCCTGAGGACAGACAGAGAGAGAGACCGTAACTAACACACAGAGAGAGAGAGACGGGTCCTGAGGACAGACAGAGAGAGAGACCGTAACTAACACACAGAGAGAGAGAGACGGGTCCTGAGGACAGACAGAGAGAGAGACCGTAACTAACACACAGAGAGAGAGAGACGGGTCCTGAGGACAGACAGAGAGAGAGAGACCGTAACTAACACACAGAGAGAGAGAGACGGGTCCTGAGGACAGACAGAGAGAGAGACCGTAACTAACACACAGAGAGAGAGAGACGGGTCCTGAGGACAGACAGAGAGAGAGACGGGTCCTGAGGACAGACAGAGAGAGAGACGGGTCCTGAGGACAGACAGAGAGAGAGAGACGGGTCCTGAGGACAGACAGAGAGAGAGAGACCGTAACTAACACAGAGAGAGAGAGAGACGGGTCCTGAGGACAGACAGAGAGAGAGAGACCGTAACTAACACAGAGAGAGAGAGACGGGTCCTGAGGACAGACAGAGAGAGAGACGGGTCCTGAGGACAGACAGAGAGAGAGACGGGTCCTGAGGACAGACAGAGAGAGAGACCGTAACTAACACACAGAGAGAGAGACGGGTCCTGAGGACAGAGAGAGAGAGAGACGGGTCCTGAGGACAGAGAGAGAGAGAGACGGGTCCTGAGGACAGACAGAGAGAGAGACGGGTCCTGAGGACAGACAGAGAGAGAGACGGGTCCTGAGGACAGAGAGAGAGAGAGACGGGTCCTGAGGACAGACAGAGAGAGAGACGGGTCCTGAGGACAGACAGAGAGAGAGACGGGTCCTGAGGACAGACAGAGAGAGAGACCGTATTTGGAAAATATTTTACCTTATTGGAGAACGGTCCCGGGAGGAGGAGCTTCGCCGCTTGTCTCTTTAGTTCTCCGAGGCGTCCATTGCAGACGTCACACCAAGTTCCCCTCTCAGAACCGGGAGAGCTACCACTGCCAGAGGTGGGGGAACCCGTGCCAAATCCCGGAGAACCCCCCAGAGACCCTGGAGAACCGGTTCCGATTCCCGGAGACACCGCCCCCAGAGATTCAGAATAGGAACTTGGGGAGGAGGTCCCCGAACCTGGAGAGGGAGCACCAGAGGAACCAGGGACGGAGCGCGCACCTTCAGGAACCGGCCGAGAACCGGAGCGGGCGTCCTCACACACCTTACGGTACCAAACATCTGGAGAAAAGGAACTGGACCTGGTGGGGGACGGATCGGACATCTGCAAGATACAAACGCACGTCACCATAACGACCACCAATCACATCACATCACCCTCCTGTCTCCATAGCAACCAAGATCACAGACAACTGACCAATCACATTCAACATCAGAACTTCATTAAGGACACAATTCTGATGAGTCTGATCTGAGCGCGCTCTGTCTCTCTCTCTCTCTCTCTCTCTCTCTGTCTCTCTCTCTGTCTCTCTCTCTCTCTCTGTCTCTGTGTCTCTCTCTCTCTCTCTCTCTGTCTCTCTCTCTCTCTCTCTCTCTCTCTCTCTCTCTCTCTGTGTGTCTCTCTCTCTCTCTCTCTCTCTGTCTCTCTGTCTCTCTCTCTCTCTCTCTGTCTCTCTGTCTCTCTCTCTCTCTCTCTATCTCCTCTCTCTCTCGACTCTGTCTCTCTCTCTCTCTCTCTCTCTCTCTTCTCTCTCTCTCTCTCTCTGTCTCTCTCTCTGTCTCTCTCTCTCTCTCTCTCTGTCTCTCTCTGTCTCTGTCTCTCTCTCTCTCTCTCTCTGTCTCTCTCTGTCTCTCTCTGTCTCTCTCTCTCTCTCTCTCTCTCTCTCTCTCTCTCTCTCTGTCTCTCTCTCTCTCTCTCTCTCTCGTCTCTCTGTCTCTCTGCTCTCTCTCTCTCTCTCTCTCTCTCTCTCTCTCTCTCTCTCTCTCTCTACTAACTCTCTCTAGTCTCTCTGTCTGTGTCTCTCTCTCTGTCTCTCTCTCTCTCTCTGTCTCTCTCTCTCTTTCTCTCTCTCTCTCTCTGTCTCTCGCTCAGTCTCTGTCTCTCTCTCTCTCTCTCTCTGTCTCTCTGCTCTGGGGTTTGTAGTCCATCAGTTCTGTTCTGTAGTCCATCAGTTCCTCTACAGACTCTGTGAGTTCCCTTTGGTATGTTCTCTGATCAGGAGCCCACAGTGCAGGTGGGGGGGGTGAGTTTTAATTAATCAGTCAGATCAAAGACAAACGATCCTACAGTATCTTTATAAATCATTAATATTCAACCAATCAGAACCAATCAGAACCAATCAGAACCAATCAGGAAGCACGCGGAGCCTGCAGCTTTATAAAAGTATTCACACCCCGCCGGGAGCGCGCACGACGTTCACATCAAAGACATTTCACGTCATTAAAATCAGCTTTCTAATTACAGCACGAGCCGTGACGTCAGAGCCTGCGCGCGACGCCGGTGACGTAACACTCCGTCATTCTGATTGAAATGCGCTCCACGTGCCGAGCAGAACCAGACGCGTGCACGCGCACAGCTGTTAAATGGAGTGCAGTGATTCTGAAACCTCAATGAGAACCTTAAAGAGACAACCTTACAGAGAGAACCTTACAGAGAGATCCTTACAGAGACAACCTTACAGAGAGATCCTTACAGAGAGAACCTTACAGAGATAACCTTACAGAGAGAACCTTAAAGGGAGAACCTTACAGAGAGAACCTTACAGAGAGATCCTTACAGAGAGAACCTTACAGAGAGAACCTTACAGAGAGATCCTTACAGAGAGAACGTTAAAGGGAGAACCTTACAGAGAGAACCTTACAGAGAGATCCTTACAGAGAGAACCTTACAGAGAGAACCTTAAAGGGAGAACCTTACAGAGAAAACCTTAAAGCGAGAACCTTACAGAGAGAACCTTAAAGGGAGAACCTTACAGAGAAAACCTTAAAGCGAGAACCTTACAGAGAGAACCTTAAAGGGAGAACCTTTAAAAAAAAGAAGCAGGGCACGCGATCCTGCGCGGCCACGCGCCTTGGCGCGCGCGTCCTGTACCTGCGGCTGAAAGATGAAAGCTTACCGCGGGCTTGCGGCTCCTGGCGGCCTTCTCTTTGATGTCTCTGATGTCTTTGATGTCAGCCGCAGAGCTCATGCTGAGGTCCGGTGCGCGTGCTGATGATTTGGGGTCGGGTGTTGCGGGCGCGCGCGCGCGTGGTGCGTCAGTGCAGGTCAGTCTCCATCAGAAGCCAGAGCGCGTGCACGCTTCCGCGGCCACGCGCAGAGATCCAGGTTCTGTTTGATCTGCACCGCCGCTCAGAGTGCGCAGGCATGTGTGCGCGTGTCCGCGGGGAAGCACACGTCCACGAGCGTCCGCCGCATGCAGCACTCCCGC
>JAFMOC010000518.1:52500-62500 GCA_019802505.1 Corydoras sp. C115 | reverse complement strand
CCGTTTCTGGAAAGATGCTGAGAGCTTGGAAAGGAAGCCCAGACCTGGAAACACAGTTTGAGTTTTATTTAAAGGAAAAAGAGCTGTTCTGTACCGCACTCAGTGATTCTGTACGAGGGTACTCAGGGGGTATGAGGGTATGATTTTGGGGGTATGAGAGTTTGGGGGTATGAGGGTTTGGGGGGGGGGGGGGGGGGGGGGGGGGTGAGGGTATGAGAGAGTTTTGGGGTATGAGAGTTTGGGGGTATGAGGGTATGAGAGTTTGGGGTATGTATGAGAGTTTGGGGGTATGGGGTTTGGGGTATGAGAGAGAGTTTGGGGGGTATGGAGTTTGGGGGTATGAGGGTATGAGGGTTTTTGGGGGTATGAGGGTATGGGGGTATGAGAGTAGAGAGTTTGGGGGTATGAGGGTTTGGGGGTATGAGGGTATGGGGGTATGAGAGTTTGGGGGTATGAGGGTTTGGGGGTATGAGGGTATGAGAGTTTGGGGGTATGAGGGTTTGGGGGTATGAGGGTATGAGAGTTTGGGGGTATGAGGGTTTGGGGGTATGAGGGTATGGGGGTATGAGGGTATGAGAGTTTGGGGGTATGAGGGTTTGGGGGTATGAGGGTATGAGGTAGTGCTGGTGTGAGAAAGTTACCTCAGCACGGAGTCGATGCGCTTTTTCCTCTGTTGCTCTGTCGCCGCAGTAAACAGTGATGGGACGATGCTGCGGTTGCCCTTGGTAACGGTGTGTAGGAACCTGCGCGTGTGGACGCCGCTGTAGTTACGCATGTCAGCCTGTAGATAAAGCCTCCACAGAGGGGCGCTGTGGGGCAGCAGGGTGAGGGCCTCAGTCAGTGCTAACCTGAGGCACCTCAGAGGGAGGGAGCTGACAGTGGAATGATGGTATAATAGCGCCACATGCTGGATGCACACAGTCTCACAGTCTGCGGTGCACTTGATGCTCTGTCTAGCTTGAGTGTACACTTCATCTGCAGCGTCCAATCCCATCGTCAGATACTGAAACAGTCCAAAGCAGCCGATCAGCGCACAGGAATTCTGTTGGGTCCCCCACTCCAACACGGCACGCTCGTAGGCTTTGCGAGCTTTCAGGATGGCCGTGGCACCAATGTCTCCTGTAAATGGCCTGTAGGGGGTGCCCTCTGCTAAACTAGTGAGAATATAAACGGCACGAGATTTCGAGGGTCTGGTCTCTAAGCCTTCAGTCCTGTCTTTACACATCAGCTCCACTTCTAACTGAGCATACAGCAGGGACAGGCTACAGAGAACAGGGTCAGTGAGTCCAGAGCCCCCACCCTGAGAAAGGGAGGAGTCAAAAATATGGCGTCCTTCGTTAATGTTTCCTAAAAGCCACTCAATGTGAGCAAATTCTCTCCACAGAGCCAACGAGCTGCGGTTCTCCTGCTGCTTCAGCAAACGCTTCAACATTCGCTTACTGCACTTCCCCTGTACCCTCGCTCCCTTCTTACTCCCACTGCATACACTACGAAACACCTGCACACACACACACACACACACACACACCAAAAGAGATTATATTCATTAATTAAGGTGTATACAAATACATATCAACACACGTACATTCCTGTGTATATATTTTCGGGGTGTATATATTTTCAGGGTGTATATATTTTCGGGGTGTATATATTTTCGGGGTGTATATATATTTTCGGGGTGTATATATTTTCGGGGTGTATATATTTTCGGGTGTATATATTTTCGGGTGTATATATATTTTCGGGGTGTATATATTTTCGGGGTGTATATATTTTCGGGTGTATATATATTTTCGGGGTGTATATATTTTCGGGTGTATATATTTTCGGGTGTATATATATTTTCGGGGTGTATATATTTTCGGGTGTATATATATTTTCGGGGTGTATATATTTTCGGGTGTATATATTTTCGGGTGTATATATATTTTCGGGGTGTATATATTTTCGGGGTGTATATATTTTCGGGGTGTATATATATTTTCGGGGTGTATATATATTTTCGGGGTGTATATATATTTTTCGGGGTGTATATATTTTCGGGGTGTATATATTTTCTGGTGTATATATTTTCGGGTGTATATATTTTCGGGTGTATATATATTTTCGGGGTGTATATATTTTCGGGGTGTATATATTTTCGGGTGTATATATTTTCGGGTGTGTATATATTTTCGGGTGTGTATATTTTCGGGGTGTATATATTTTCGGGGTGTATATATTTTCGGGGTGTATATATTTTCGGGGTGTATATATTTTCGGGTGTATACATTTTCGGGTGTATACATTTTCGGGGTGTATACATTTTCTGGTGTATATATTTTCGGGTGTATATATATTTTCGGGGTGTATATATTTTCGGGTGTATATATTTTCTGGTGTATATATTTTCGGGTGTATATATATTTTCGGGTGTATATATATTTTCGGGTGTATATATTTTTGGGTGTATATATTTTTGGGTGTATATATTTTTGGGTGTATATATTTTCGGGTGTATATATTTTCGGGGTGTATATATTTTCGGGTGTATATATTTTCGGGTGTATATATTTTCGGGGTGTATATATTTTCGGGTGTATATATATTTTCGGGTGTATATATTTTCGGGTGTATATATTTTCGGGTGTATATATTTTCGGGTGTATATATTTTCGGGTGTATATATTTTCGGGTGCATATATTTTCGGGGTGTATATATTTTCGGGGTGTATATATTTTTGGGTGTATATATTTTCGGGTGTATATATTTTCGGGGTGTATATATTTTCGGGTGTATATATTTTTGGGTGTATATATTTTCGGGTGTATATATTTTCGGGGTGTATATATTTTCGGGTGTATATATTTTCGGGGTGTATATATTTTCGGGTGTATATATTTTCGGGGTGTATATATTTTCGGGGTGTATATATTTTCGGGTGTATATATTTTCCGGTGTATATATTTTCGGGGTGCAGGGTAATGTATACCTTGACTTTTTCATACTGAAAGCAGCACAGGTTTAGGACGTTCCTCTGGTCTGGTGGTAACAATGGGAGGGTCTTTTCCAGAACATTTTTTAGTAGCTCCTCCCCCTGTTTGCACAACCCTAAATGTGTCCTTTTAGAGTCACATGGCCTGGTCACATGACCGCCACGACTGCTTGCCCTCAGCGGGACATCGTGGGAGGTCAGCGGGCGCTCGAGGTCGAGAGTCTCATCAATCAGAGCGAAGCTGTCCAGACCGGCAGCATCATCTGACCGGGGAGTGAAGGGGGAGGAGCTTATAGGAACTCCCAGGAAGTGGAGGAACGAAAGCAGCAGGTGAAAACGAGAGTCAGGGGTTTGAAGTCTGATCAGCGAGGGTCCGATATCATCGAACAGCACCTGCACAGGTAAAGGTGTTCATCAGATTCTAGGAGGAGCTCCACCCCCCCCCCCCCCCACACACAGAGGTTTGATGAGATGATTTAAAGGTGAAATGACTTCATTAATGATCTGATTATTATATCTGAGATCAAAGGGAGCTGAATCACCTGTCTGTCCGGATCATCACAGTCCTCCTCTGAGTGACCCCTGGCTTGGTCTGGTCTCCATGGTAACCAGTGGTGCGCTTCTCTCCAGGACTCCACCTCCAGCCAGATCCTCCATTTAGGAAGAGTTTTATCTTTAATCTCACCGTCATCTTCATCTTCTTCCTCTTCCTCTGTAAACAGACAAAGTTCCTCACACACACACCACTTCCTCACAGGTGAGTGTTAGTGTGTGTGTGTGTGTGTGTGTGTGTGGGGGGGGGGGTGGTACCTGGCTCAGGTGTTTGTATCCACCCTCCTTTTTCCTGTTGGTGCATCCATGTCTTCCACCCTCTGGCTCCACCCTCCCCTAGTCTGGGTTCCCCACTGTCCCAGAACGGCTCAAAAAACTCCACCTACACACACACAAACACACACTGGTATGGGGTGAGGGTTCTCCTGCCGTACTGCAGCGCTGTGTGGTACTGTCTCAGACTGATGCAGGCGTCCATCATCACAGCAAAGTGTATGTGAGGTAAAGTCAGGGTGGATGCAGGTTGATTGTGCTGGTGTGGGGTTGGGGTGCTGTGGGGTTGGTGTTGTGTTGTGGTGGTGTGGTGTGGGGTTGGTGTAGGGTTGGGGTGGTGTGGGGTTGTTGTTGTGTTGGGGTGGGGTTGGTGTGTTGGGGTGGTGTGGGGTTGGTGTTGTGTTGGGGTGGGGTTGTTGTGTTGGGGTGGTGTGGGGTTGTTGTGTTGGGGTGGGGTTGGTGTGTTGGTGTGGGGTTGTTGTTGTGTTGGGGTGGTGTGCGGTTGGTGTTGTATTGGGGTGGTGTGGGGTTGGTGTGGTGTGTGGTTGGTGTGTTGGGGTGGTGTGGGGTTGGTGTGTTGGGGTGGGGTTGGTGTGGGGTTGGTGTGGGGTTGGTGTGGGGTTGGGGTTGGGGTTGTGTTGGGGTTGGTGTTGTGTTGGGGTGGTGTGGGGTTGGTGTTGTGTTGGGGTTGGTGTTGTGTTGGGGTTGGTGTTGTGTTGGGGTTGGTGTTGTGTTGGGGTTGGTGTTGTGTTGGGGTGGTGTGTGGTTGGTGTTGTGTTGGGGTGGTGTGGGGTTGTTGTGTTGGGGTGGTGTGTTGGTGTGTGGTTGGTGTTGTGTTGGGGTGGTGTGGAGTTGTTGTGTTGGGGTTGGTGTGTTGGGGTTGGTGTGTTGGGGGTTGGTGGTGTGTTGGGGTGGGGTTGGTGTGTTGGGGTGGTGTTGTGTTGGTGTGTGGTTGTGTTGTGTTGGGGTGGTGTGGGGTTGTTGTGTTGGGGTGGGGTTGGTGTTGTGTTGGGGTGGTGTGTGGTTGATGTGGTGTGGGGTTGTTGTTGTGTTGGGGTGGTGTGTGGTTGGTGTGGTGGTGTGGGGTTGTTGTTGTGTTGGGGTGGTGTGTGGTTGGTGTGTTGGGGTGGTGTGTGGTTGATGTGGTGTGGGGTTGTTGTTGTGTTGGGGTGGGGTTGTGTTGGGGTGGTGTGTGGTTGGTGTGGTGGGGTGGTGTGGGGTTGTTGTGTTGGGGTGGTGTTGTGTTGGGGTGGGGTTGGTGTGGTGTTGTGTTGGGGTGGGGTTGGTGTGTTGGGGTGGTGTTGTGTTGGTGTGTGGTTGGTGTTGTGTTGGGGTGGTGTGGGGTTGTTGTGTTGGGGTGGGGTTGGTGTTGTGTTGGGGTGGTGTGGGGTTGATGTGGTGTGGGGTTGTTGTTGTGTTGGGGTGGGGTTGGTGTGTTGGGGTGGTGTGGGGTTGGTGTACCTGTTGCTTGGTGGAGAGCTCTCTCAGAGCGTCAGGTTTAAAGAAGGTGAACTCAAACAGAGCCTGGAACAGAGACACGGCTTTCTCAGAGTGACCCGCCTGCAACAGGAAGTGGCACTGCCACACGAAGATGTCTGACACACACACACACAAACACAAACACACACAAACACACACACACACACACACACATTTACATCATCAAACTCCCTGATCTGATCTGATCTGATAATCACAGATCTGTGGTATTGATCGTTATTAATCAATAGTCTGCATGTGCTTTGAGTTTGATTGTTTTCTTATCGGTCACTCTAATGTAACTGACTGTAAAATGTTGGATGAGATGAAGGTCAGTGTGGGTCAGTCAGAACCATGACCTCCTGGACGTTTGGATATAATGGCTCTTCTCTAAACCAGTGTGGAGAGCTGCTGACCCCGATGTTTGTGCTGACGGTTCGGTGATCAGGTTACAGCTGAACTCTGAAATCTAAACCGACCTTCTGTATGAACAGATACGGGGTGGACGCTCGCTCACCCAGCATGTTCTCCTCCGTACCAGGCAGCGCGGGGTGAGACGTCATCTGTCCGTCCTGGACGGCACTGAGCGTGCTCAGACACTTCCTATAAACACCCGTCACCACGGAGACAGAGAAAGAGGAGAAGTGGCTCTGTGTGTACTGGATGTACTTCTTCCACAGTGTGGCGCTGTTTGGGTGAATGAATATCAACTTCTTCCACTCCTTCATTAATGTGGCAGCATCCCATAACTCCCGGCCGAAGCGCAGCCTCTCCAGCTTCAGGTCCACGCTGCCGGGGTTGCTCTCCAGAGCCCGCTCCACTATACTCAGCTTTCTCTCCCACAGCCCACGCTCTGAAGCACGTCCAGACTCCGCCCACTCCCACTCCCACTCATCCTGATCAGACACACACACACACACACACACACACACAGTACAGGTGGTTAATGTGAGAGTCACGGTGATTGATTGTGGGGGGGGGGGATTAGAAATAATTTCTAATCATTTTCTCTGTTTAAATTTAAATAACAACATTACTGAAGCCTGTGTGTGTGTGTGTGTGTGTGTGTGTGTGTGTGTGTTTCTGTGTGTGTGTGTGTGTTTCTGTGTGTGTGTGTTTCTGTGTGTGTGTGTGTACATTACCTGGAACTTAATGAACTGAAGCCACAGTGCGACGTCTGTTGGCTCCTCCCTCAGCCTGCGGTTAAACTCCTCCCCCCGTTCCGTCAGACGGGGTTGTCCCGGTGACTGCACCTCACCTTTAACCTCAGGTTGACCTTTGCCCTGATTCCAAAGGGAGGTTGCAGGGTCATACACCCTCAGAGGATCAGAGGGAGGATCAGAGGGAGGACCACGATCTGGTTCCTCAGAACAAGATGGAACAGGTATGAAGGGGGCAGGGGCAGGGCAGGGGACGGGACCCGTGAGGACAGTGGGTGGAGCTTGAATTCTAAGAGCTTGTCTATTGGATGGAGAGAAGTAGCGCTCATCTCTCTTCTCTCGGCGCTTCCTGTCAGCGGTGGAGACGTCCCAACACACCGCCTGAGTCCTGCTGTCCAATCCCAGCACAGAACCACCCCGCCGCTTATATCTGAGACAGAGACAGATCCTGAGGAACTCCACCTCCTCCGATAATGAGGATGATAATGAGGATGATGAAGGTAGATAATGAGGATGATGGTAGATGATGATGAAGATGATAATGATGAAGATGATAATGATGAGGATAATGAGGATGATAATGAGGATGAGGATGATGATGAGGATGATGATGAGGATGATGATGAGGATGATGATGAGGATGATGATGAGGATGATAATGAGGATGATAATGAGGATGATGATGAGGATGATGATGAGGATGATGATGAGGATGATAATGAGGATGATAATGAGGATGATAATGAGGATGAGGATGATAATGAGGATGATAATGAGGATGATAATGAGGATGATGATGAGGATGATGATGAGGATGATGATGAGGATGATGATGAGGATGATGATGAGGATGATGATGAGGATGATGATGAGGATGAGGATGATAATGAGGATGATGATGAGGATGATAATGAGGATGATGATGAGGATGATGATGAGGATGATGATGAGGATGATAATGAGGATGATAATGAGGATGATAATGAGGATGATAATGAGGATGAGGATGATGATGAGGATGAGGATGATGATGAGGATGATGATGAGGATGATGATGAGGATGATGATGAGGATGATGATGAGGATGATGATGAGGATGATGATGAGGATGAGGATGATAATGAGGATGATGATGAGGATGATAATGAGGATGATGATGAGGATGATGATGAGGATGATGATGAGGATGATAATGAGGATGATAATGAGGATGATGATGAGGATGAGGATGATGATGAGGATGAGGATGATGATGAGGATGATGAGGATGATGATGAGGATGATGATGAGGATGATAATGAGGATGATAATGAGGATGATGATGAGGATGATAATGAGGATGATAATGAGGATGATGATAATGAGGATGAAGGGTTGAGGTTACCTGGCGATGTGAGCTCTGTACAGAGACCTGTACTGCCAGTTGGCGGGGTCACTCTTCCGGTCAATGTAGAAGCCTCCATCAGGTGGCTTCTGAAGATCATCCAACCACAGAACACCTTCAACATTCACAGACTCAGCAGATCTACACACACACACACACACACACACACACACACACACACACACACACACACACACACACGTAAACACCAGCTCCTCTCCATCATCATCTCTGAACCTCAACATGCTGCATAGACTTGAGCTCTATACCCCCCCATGCTGTGTGTGTGAGTGTGTGTGTGTGTGTGTGTGTGTGTGTGTGTGTGGACACTCCTCACCTGTGTGATGGTTGCTGATCTCTGATCAGTAAATCACTGGGATAGGCTGTATTGCTGCTGCTCTTTGATTTTCCTCTGAATGATTTCTGATTCTTTTTCTTCTTCTTTTCTTTCTTTGTTTTTTTCTTTAGTACAAAATACTCTTCATCATCTTCATCATCATCGTGCTGCACACTGATAAATTACATTTCATTAAAGAGCACAGCACTCCTCATCTTCACCTCATCTCACCACACACACCCCTCACACACACACCCTCACCTCCCCCCCCCTCACCTCCCCCCCCTCACCTCCTCTCCCCCCCCCTCACCTCCTCTCCCCCCCCCTCACCTCCTCCCCCTCCTCACCTCCTCCTCCCCCTCCTCACCTCCCCCCCCCTCACCTCCTCCCCCTCCTCACCTCCTCCTCCCCCCTCACCTCCTCCTCCCCCTCCTCACCTCCTCACCTCCTCCCCCTCCTCACCTCCTCCTCCCCCTCCTCACCTCCTCCCCCCCCCCTCACCTCCTCCTCCCCCCCCCCTCACCTCCTCCTCCCCCCCCCTCACCTCCTCCTCCCCCTCCTCACCTCCTCCCCCTCCTCACCTCCTCCCCCCCCCTCACCTCCTCCCCCCCCCCTCACCTCCTCCTCCCGGTGTTGATGTTCTCTGTGTGTCTGTGATGAAGAGCGAGAGCATCTTTATTACTGTAACTTCCAAGTTTTAACCATTCCAGATCTATAACACACACACACACACTAATAACCATTTATATAAATATTTTAAATGTAGCTTAATAAACACGGAATGCAGTTTCATAATAAGAGCCCCGCCTCAGTAACCGGTTTGATCCGGTGTGATTAAACTCACCTGAACGTTCAGACGGAACACTGTGATCCTCAGAACACGAGGAGAACGCGGGGAACAGCGCCATACCGCACACACACACCCTCACACCACACACACACCTCACACACACCCACACACACCCTCACACCACACACACCTCACACACACACCACGATCAACCACCGAACAGCAGCAGCAACGCTACAAACCTGCGCCGCCATACGGCTGCTTCAAAATAAAAGTCCCTCATCCGGGATGATCTGAAAATGACTTCGTTTTAATAGTTTGCGCAATAAAACTTTAAGTTGATCTTAATCATTGATCTTAATCATTGACCTTAATCATTGACCTTAATCATTGATCTTAATCATTGATCTTAATCATTGACCTTAATCATTGACCTTAATCATTGATCTTAATCATTGACCTTAATCATTGATCTTAATCATTGACCTTAATCATTGACCTTAATCATTGACCTTAATCATTGATCTTAATCATTGACCTTAATCATTGACCTTAATCATTGACCTTAATCATTGATCTTAATCATTGATCTTAATCATTGACCTTAATCATTGACCTTAATCATTGATCTTAATCATTGATCTTAATCATTGACCTTAATCATTGACCTTAATCATTGATCTTAATCATTGATCTTAATCATTGACCTTAATCATTGATCTTAATCATTGATCTTAATCATTGACCTTAATCATTGATCTTAATCATTGATCTTAATCATTGACCTTAATCATTGATCTTAATCATTGATCTTAATCATTGATCTTAATCATTGACCTTAATCATTGATCTTAATCATTGATCTTAATCATTGACCTTAATCATTGATCTTAATCATTGATCTTAATCATTGATCTTAATCATTGACCTTAATCATTGATCTTAATCATTGATCTTAATCATTGATCTTAATCATTGACCTTAATCATTGACCTTAATCATTGATCTTAATCATTGATCTTAATCATTGACCTTAATCATTGATCTTAA
>JAFMOC010000518.1:7500-47500 GCA_019802505.1 Corydoras sp. C115 | reverse complement strand
CCGTTACTGTTACTGTTACCGTTACTGTTACCGTTACTGTTACTGTTACCGTTACCAATACCGTTACTGTTACCGTTACCGTTACTGTTACTGTTACCGTTACTGTTACTGTTACCGTTACCGTTACTGTTACTGTTACCAATACCGTTACTGTTACCGTTACCGTTACTGTTACTGTTACCGTTACTGTTACTGTTACCGTTACCAATACCGTTACTGTTACCGTTACTGTTACTGTTACCGTTACTGTTACTGTTACCGTTACCAATACCGTTACTGTTACCGTTACTGTTACTGTTACCAATACCGTTACCAATACCGTTACCGTTACTGTTACTGTTACTGTTACCGTTACCAATACCGTTACTGTTACCGTTACTGTTACTGTTACTGTTACCGTTACCAATACCGTTACCGTTACTGTTACCGTTACTGTTACTGTTACTGTTACCGTTACCAATACCGTTACCGTTACTTTTACTGTTACTGTTACTGTTACTGTTACCGTTACCGTTACCGTTACTGTTGCCGTTACCGTTACTGTTACTGTTACCAATACCGTTACCGTTACCGTTACCAATACCGTTACCGTTACTGTTACTGTTACCAATACCGTTACCGTTACCAATACCGTTACCGTTACCGTTACCGTTACCAATACCGTTACCGTTACCGTTACTGTTACTGTTACCAATACCGTTACCGTTACCGTTACTGTTACCGTTACCGTTACCGTTACTGTTACTGTTACCGTTACTGTTACCGTTACTGTTACCGTTACCAATACCGTTACCGTTACTGTTACCGTTACTGTTACCGTTACCGTTACCGTTACTGTTACTGTTACCGTTACCATTACTGTTACTGTTACTGTTACCGTTACCGTTACTGTTACTGTTACCGTTACTGTTACCGTTACTGTTACCAATACCGTTACTGTTACCGTTACTGTTACCGTTACTGTTACTGTTACCGTTACTGTTACCAATACCGTTACCGTTACTGTTACCGTTACCGTTACTGTTACCGTTACCAATACCATTACCGTTACCGTTACCGTTACTGTTACTGTTACTGTTACCGTTACTGTTACCAATACCGTTACCGTTACTGTTACCGTTACTGTTACCAATACCGTTACCGTTACTGTTACCGTTACCAATACCATTACCGTTACCGTTACTGTTACCGTTACTGTTACTGTTACCGTTACTGTTACCAATACTGTTACCGTTACTGTTACCGTTACCAATACCGTCACCGTTACTGTTACTGTTACCGTTACCGTTACCAATACCATTACTGTTACTGTTACTGTTACCGTTACCGTTACTGTTACTGTTACCGTTACCAATACCGTTACCGTTACCAATACCATTACTGTTACTGTTACCGTTACTGTTACCAATACCGTTACCGTTACTGTTACCGTTACCAATACCATTACCGTTACCAATACCGTCACCGTTACCGTTACTGTTACCATTACCAATAACGTTACCGTTACCAATACCGTTACCGTTACCAATACCATTACCGTTACTGTTACCATTACTGTTACCGGTACCATTACTGTTACCGTTACTGTTACCATTACTGTTACCGTTACTGTTACCGTTACTGTTACTGTTAATTGTTGTGTGTGTTTGGAATATTTGCATCTTAGGTCATGTGACAGTAACAGGAATAATAAAGTAACGCTGACTGAATGGACTTCCTGTTTGGTGAATGGATCAGAACGATGGTTTCAGGATTTCATGAGTCAGTAATTAATTAATTAATTCATTCATTAAAAACATTATTACATCTTAATAAAATATTCATTGTTTTTTTTTCAGCGGTCAAAATGAATTCACCGGAACTGTGCCGTGGGAAACCTGCGAGCGCCGACGCACTCGATCCACAGCGGAATATCTGAACTGACGTCACCCTGAGGCCTATCCCGTCATCTGATCAACCAACCAACAGGCACCGCACAACTAAACATCACACAGATCAAAGCTTCACATGAATTAAAATATCAGCTTTTAACAACCCCCCCCCCCCAACCAGACGAGACGTGTGCACACTGACCTGAGAGCAGTGATGGTGTGTGATACAGTGAGCTATCACTCCTGAGTGTGTGTGTGTGTGTGTGTGTGTGTGTGTGTAATCACAGACTCACACAGAGCAGGTGGAGGGAGGAGAGAGAGACAGAGTGAATATAAAACGACTCTGAACTCGATCTGTCAGCTTTCATTTTTCTGTTCCTCTGTTTATCTTCACAACAAATTAATTATTAACGACGCACATAAAACACAGCACCATCAAACACCATAACCAGGACACACACACACACACACACACACACACACACTCAATCTCTTTAGTGTGTACTTTTGTCAAAGTGCTACAGTTCTCTGCCATCACTGACCAATCAGAATGAAGGATTCAACCCGGCATATAATCATTAATTAATAACGTAAACAGAGTGGTGCATCATGGTGCAGATGGTTTATCTGGTTGAGGTTAATGGTTTATCTGGTTGAGGTTAACTAATTGTAATGATGTCATTAATGTTCTGATGGTCTCGTCCTGCTCTTGCTCCCTGTTCACCTTTGTGTTTGGGTCCTGAAGGTCAGTCTGAGGTTGTTCTTCTCTGTGTTCTCTGTGTTCTCTGTGTTCTCTGTGTTCTCTGTTGAGGATCTGGAACATTAAATATTCTTCTGCACACTTCTTCGTGATGGCTTGTTTTCTACGAATCACTAAAAATGAACCATTATATTTCACACAAACTCGACTCGCAGCTTGAGTGCAGGTTATTATAGTAAATGAAGAACATACAAAATACTATGCAATCTGAAATCCATTTAAAAAGCACATGGTGCCCAGGGAGCGGTTGGGCACTTCAGCCGTAGTCCTTGTTGGGAGTGGGAATTGGGATTCTGGATTTGTTGGGTGTTTCATGTCTTTAAACATCATACACCTTCATCCAGATGAGCCAGCTGGAGTCGGTCAGTTTGTGTCCGGCTGGTTAACCAGCTGCTCAGACTCCATGGTTCTCCTCGCTGAGGTACAGCTATATTGAGGTCCTTTTTGCCACCTGTTGGGGATGCTTCTCTTCTTTCACTCTTCCCTGATGTCTGAATTGCTTGGGCTGCAACATCACTGCATCCAACCTCCACTGAGCCCCCCCCCCCACCTCCATCCCACCGTCCATCAGTCAGTCAATAAAATGTTCCAAAAAACTGTAAAATACTGATGATCTCAGAATATTCCACTACCCCCTCACCCCGCCCCCCATTCAAATACATAATGTTTGTGCACTGCGGGTGATGAAGCACAGTGAGAACACTTGTTTATCAGAGGACGCTGGGAGCAGAAGGGCGCTGCAGGGCAGATGGTGGGTGGGAGGAAGAGAAGTGTGTTGGAATGGTTTATTTGTTTTTTTTTTTTTTTTTTTTTTTTTTTTTTTTTGGGGGGGGGGGGGGGGGGGTCAGCAGACATGGGAGTTTATGAGAACGTACCTTTTTAAAATAAAGACGTCGTCTGTACGTCCAAACTCTCTGATTCATCAGCTCAGCATCACGACCGATTCTGCAAAACTGAACGTTTAAAACAGAAAGAGGACGTCTCAGAATATTATACATGTTTACAATGCTGATGTTCACACACACACACACACACACACCCTCCTCTCTCACACACAATCTGCCACCCCCACCACTCAGAGACCTCCCCGTACCCTCATGCCCACACACACACACACACATGTGAGTGAATCTGAGCTGCAGCGGGAGAAGAGCAGGATGAGGGAAAGCGATCTGATTCTCTCTCTTTGTGAGTGATAGAGATCTCAGCGCTCGGATCGTCCTGCTGCTCTCAGAACTGAACATCTGGACTGAAGGTCAGTGAAGCTTCTGATTTCATTCTGTTCTTCATCCTTCTGCATTAACTTTCACAAGCTTTTATCCTTCCACCACCGCTCTGTTATCGTAACCTAAACCCCCGAATTTATAGAAATAAAAAGATGAAATAAATACTTTAAAAATGTAGAAAAGTGTCTACGATAAAGTCAAACAGCCAAATCATATAGTAAAGCACAAAAAATACATTTGCTGTACAGCTCTCTTTTGCGCACGCACGCACACACACACACACACACACACACACACACACACACACACACACACACACACACACACACACACGTTAACTACTTTTGGGTTCTGAATTTAAAGCAGATGTAAGGTGGTGTGAGCTGATGGAGATAATATAGAAATAGTCTCTCTCTCTCCTTCAGTCATCATCAGAGTTATCTTAATGAGATCAGAAACAACACACAGTCTGATCCGCTCACATCCGAGGTCACATGACCCTGTAACCTGAAGGACATTCATTTACTTTAAACCATATTTCATCTGTTAAAGCTTTCAGGTTATTTTATTATCAAACAAATTCATAATTATAATCATCAGAATCCTGAGGAGCTTTCTCTGAACTGCCTCTCTCTGATCTTCTGATCTGATCTTCTGATCTTCTGATTTTCTGTTCTGATCTGATCTGATGTTCTGATCTGATTTTCTGATCTTCTGATGTTGATCTGATCTGATTTTCTGATCTGATGTTCTGATCTGATCTGATCTGATCTGATGTTCTGATCTGATGTTCTGATCTGATGTTCTGATCTGATCTGATGTTCTGATCTGATGTTCTGATCTGATGTTCTGCACCTGAAATGGAAATGAGTTTATATAAACCCACAAAAATAGAACTATCTGAGCGGCGCCTCAGTGGGGGGGGGGGGGGGGGGGGTTAAAACTTTGCTCAGGTGTGCAGACTCGGAGTTTCTGTCCCCTGAGATTCAGATGAAGCTTCAAAAGAACCAGAAAGAACTGAGAGCCATCACCACGGAAACCGAGGGATCAGATGACAGACGCTGTGTGTTTGACTTCACGAGGAAGAAAATACACAACAGCTGCTGGAGTTAAACGGGGGGGGGGGGGGGGGTCTAATCCAGTGTAGCTCAAAATGAGGATGTATTTCATAATCAGGCTTTCAGCATCGTTAAGCTGATTGATTTACACAGTCATTAAAATAAAATCTCAGAACAGATTCACTGAGAGAGCGCAAAGAACATTCAGATGGAGGTTCTACTGAAACGCTGTAACCCTCCTCCTCCCCTCCTGTGTGTGTGTTTGCAGTGACAATGAGCTGGTGTTGGTGTGTGTGTTTGGGCATGATGCTCAGCTCACACACTCTCTCTGCTCTCTCACCTGTAAACGAGGTTCCGCTGCGGCGCACCACGTGGATCAATGAGGGAAAGATGACCCCGGTTCACCTGAGCAAAGGACGGACCCGCAGGTACACGACCTTTAACCCCAAAGAAACATCAAACACCACATCCTGCTTGAATTCTCAGTCTGTGTGTGAGTGTGTGTGTGTGTGTGTGTGTAACAAATGGTAATTATACATGATATAATCTTTGGAAGCTCGTTTTCAGTGTAATGACCTTGAGTGACCTCCCGGATGCCGCAGGGCGAACAGCAGTGACGCCGTAAATCTGAACAAATGGGTGGAATTTTATAAATTTATTGTTAATTACCAAAATCCCTCGTCTACGTTATCATGGTGCGAGAGGACGAGCCGAAGGACGAACTTAATCACAGCACAGATTTAATCAGTTATACAGATGAGATGAATTACACTCCCACTCTGCTTAATCTCCTGCCGCCTCATGAGGTAATGCTCCTGCTGAAGGTCAGAAGAAGCTGCAGGAGGAACAGAATCTCCATCTGATCATCTGAACATGTCTCCAAAGATTCATTAGAATAGGTTTGACAATCTACACACACACACACACACACACACACACACACACACACACTCTCTCTCTCTTTATTGTGCAGGTTCTTCTTCATGCTGAGCAGCGGAGCTTCGTTCCTGAGCCTCACGGTGGTTCCCTGCAGCGTCTCTGTATCATGGAGTCTTTCAGCTCGAACCCTGAAGACCGGAACGTCTGAGCATCGCTGTGAGTGAGAGTTTCATCTGCAGCAGAACCTTTTACTGTAGAAATTAAACTTCAGTCTTTATAAAGGGTGAACACAGGTGACTGCCCTCTCAGACGGGTCTGGGTTCTCCTCTGGGTTCCGTGGGTTCTCAGTGAGGAGCTGCTGCAGTTCTGTGTGAGATATCAAAAGGGCAGATTGTAAATAAATGATTAAAGTCTTTTAAATAATTCACTTTGATGATAAAACCTTTTTCTCTGTGAGTCAGAAACAGCTACTTCAACATTTTTCACTTTTATCTGGAGCAGAAGTGCCCCCCCCCCCCCCCCCCATATCAGACAGAGAGACATCATGATCTCATTGCCATCACAATCGATTATTATGATTAATGAAGCCGTGATGGTTGATTGATACCTGATCGGGGGGGGGGGGGGGGGGGGGGCTGTGAGGTCTCTTCATGCACCCCCACCACCATCCCCACCTGAGCCTCCTACTCATCAGACAGTCGGCTGTGCCAGTGTGTGTGTGTGTGTGTGTGTGTGTGTGTGTGTGTGTGTCAAACCTTGAGATATAGATCATAGAAGTTTTATATAAATGTAAATGCGATTGAACCCTGTGCTGGTTTTGGTTGTGGTTACAGGGGGGGGGAAGAAGAGCGAGCCGGAGGTGTGGTGGAGGAAATCGGGAAGTGAGCGGAAGCTTCACTCGTATTCTGGGAGCAGTGCGCATGTTTATGAAGGTCGTGTGTTTGACCCCGAATCGGTCTACACGCTGCGCCTCGGCGCCTCAGAGCGGGACACGCTGCTGAACATTTATCTGGACGGAGGGGCCGGACGTTCGGGGGCATTTCCACAGTTGCCCTCAGACTCCCGGGTTCACACCCTCGGGGTGGGTATGAGCAGCGTCACGGTCATCTGGAGGCCCAGCCCATCTGTTCTGGAGACTGAAAAGCCACGGTACGAGTACTGCGTCACCGTCAACCAGAAGTACAACCAAAAGAACCTGTGTGCCGCACAAGAGACCCAGAGCGCGAGAGAGACGCCCGTCCAGGCTGACCTGCAGAGGTGTGTGTGCAGAGGTGTGAACAGTGTGTGTACCGTCTCCGATCTTTCCCCAAACACTCAGTATTACTTTGACGTGTTTGTGATGGACAGAGTGAACGGGACCAGCGTGTCCTACACGGGTACACAGGCACACACTCACGCCGAATCTCACACCCACGTCGCCTCGCTCGGGGACGGGCAGGTGAAGCTGGTCACGCTGTCGTCGAGCGCAGACGAGAGGCGGAGCTTCCGTTTCCGACCCCACGGAGGGCAGAAGAATGGACTTCTCACTCTGCGCAGCTGCAACGTCACCCGGATGATGGACCTCGCCATCTTTGTCTCGGTGTCTGCGCGAGGGAATCGGCTGGCGCACCAGCGGGTGGACGATCGGCTGATCCAGATATGGCTGCAGGGTTCCTCATCGTATCGAATCGACCTCTGGGTACGACAGTCTGCCACACACCCAGAGAACAGTCCGATGACCTGTGTACTGCTGCAGGCCTCGACAGCGTACCACCGCCAGGGGGCGCCGGCTCTACCAAAAACACTGCACATTCGGAGCTTTAACACGCTGCGCAACTGCAGCTCGGTCACGCTGGCATGGATGGGCACAGAGGAACGCGGGCTGTACTGCCTATATCAACGGCCTGCCCCAAAACCAAACCACCCCCACCCTGTCCCTGTCCCTGAGGGCAAAGTGATGCAGAAGAGGAGATGGAGTAGCGTGGAGGAGGGTAAAGGAGGTCACAGCACTGAATCAGACAGATGCACCGAGCCCGAGTCCCGGCCGCCTGAGGAACGTGTGCGCTGTAAATACTTCCAGGAACTGGATTCCCGACGCGCAGTCACCACCGAGACGGTGGGGGCGCTGCAGGCCGGGACAGCCTACATGTTTGATGTTTATCTGATAAGACGGTGGGCACTTCCGGTTAAATATGACACTAAAACTGTGCGAACTAGAAGAGAATGCTGAGACAGGCATGCACACACACACACACACACAAAGTGTATAGTGTCAGTGCTATAAGTCATATTAATGTGTTTATTATTATTATTGGTTTTTGCATCCCATAATAAGACAAACCAGCAATAGATATAATAATCTTGCTTAAAGCAAGCGAGACATTAACAGAGTGATACTCTAATAATGAGAGTGATGTGAGATTTTAATTACATAGAAATGGAAGAATGAAAGTGAAGTCACTTCAGTCTGAGGATGAGAGGGTGGAGAACACACACTTCAGTCTGAGGATGAGAGGGTGGAGAACACACACTTCAGTCTGAGGATGAGAGGGTGGAGAACACACACTTCAGTCTGAGGATGAGAGGGTGGAGAACACACACTTCAGTCTGAGGATGAGAGGGTGGAGAACACACACTTCAGTCTGAGGATGAGAGGGTGGAGAACACACACTTCAGTCTGAGGATGAGAGGGTGGAGAACACACACTTCAGTCTGAGGATGAGAGGGTGGAGAACACACACTTCAGTCTGAGGATGAGAGGGTGGAGAACACACACTTCAGTCTGAGGATGAGAGGGTGGAGAACACACACTTCAGTCTGAGGATGAGAGGGTGGAGAACACACACTTCAGTCTGAGGATGAGAGGGTGGAGAACACACACTTCAGTCTGAGGATGAGAGGGTGGAGAACACACACTTCAGTCTGAGGATGAGAGGGTGGAGAACACACACTTCAGTCTGAGGATGAGAGGGTGGAGAACACACACTTCAGTCTGAGGATGAGAGGGTGGAGAACACACACTTCAGTCTGAGGATGAGAGGGTGGAGAACACACACTTCAGTCTGAGGATGAGAGGGTGGAGAACACACACTTCAGTCTGAGGATGAGAGGGTGGAGAACACACACTTCAGTCTGAGGATGAGAGGGTGGAGAACACACACTTCAGTCTGAGGATGAGAGGGTGGAGAACACACACTTCAGTCTGATGTTTATAAAGGAAACTGATTTGAGAGCAAAAGAAACAAGCCTGAACGGAATCAGGACGTAGAACCGGCGATCCGTCAACCGAATGTGATCAATAGAACCTCATATGATCCACATACATTTGAACATGTGACAGAAGTAAGATAGTGACCAACTGACCAATCACAGCTCTGCAGAATGACATCAAAGCAGCCGATCAGGATGAGATTCAGATGAACAGAAGTAAAAAAAATAACGAATGAACCAATCAGAATCAAGGATGAAGTCCAAAAAAACTTTTATTTTAAAAGTAGAGATTTATTATTTATATTAAAGTGGAATACTTTTATTTCTCCAGAAAACAGGTGGAGTAACCAGAACTCACAAATCACACCCAATATCGGTGTTCAACATTTAAACATTTCATTTTGTATAAAAAGTTTAATTAAATCAATTAATCAATTTTTAAAAAAATCATCCTGCAGTCTGTAGTGTGTGTGTGTGTGTATATTACATCATGGATGAAACTGCACAATAATCATCTGAATTTGAAAATGAAAATGGCACTGAAACATAGTATGTTCATAATATAGTGTGTGTGTGTGTGTGTGTGTGTGTGTGTGTGTGTGTATTAAGGCCCAGGTTTGTTGTGAGTCTTCGTTCCACCTTTACAATGAGAGCGATGTAACAAAGGACCTGCAGAAAAAACACATGTATTTATCACACACACATACTCTCTCTCTATATATATATATATATATATGGATGAGGGTGGAGGGATCGGGGTTAGGGTTCTCTCCATTTATACAGAAATAAATAACCCTGACCCTCCACCCTCATCCTGTATTACTGATGGAGAGGGTGGAGAACACACACTGTGCAGCAGATGACCTGCTGTCTCTGATTCTACAACCACAGGGTGGACAGTGGGGGGGGGGTGTGTGTTGTGGTGCTGCAGATAACAGGTCCAGTTAAAATGAACTCATTTATCTGAAGAACATGCTCAGGTTTATTACTGCCTGGTTTCCATAAGATTATAAACTGAAGCAAACCTCACAAAACAGCTGCAATGAGAACGAAAGCACTTACCAGTGGGCGGAGCTTGAAGAGGCTCCCCCTCATCTTCTAGAAGGGCGTGGTCATCTATATGATTTGTAAATGAGGAGGAGCTGCTGATCCCTACACTGATTCCAGTTACACCAATACACAGAGAGTCTGCACAAAACACACACACACACACACACACACACACACACACACACAGTTCCTCACATCACAGGGTAGAACATCCATGACGAAGCTGAATCAGAAAGTAAAATGACTTTATAATAAAGATCCACTTTTTAACAGTCATCACTATGAAGTAATACAACACTTGTGTGTGTGTGTGTGTGTGTGTGTGTGTGTGTGTGTACATACCTGTATCCACTGCTGACACTGTTCTTTTCTGTCCACTGCTGTCCAAAAGAGTAAAGGAACGACGACAAGGTGTATCTGACTGTAACACACACAGGTGGAGATAAGTGATGGTGTGTGATGTAGTGAAGGGTCAGTTCTTGTGTTTATTGTGTCCTGATTCCTCAGATTAACAGTGATTTAATCTGACTTTCATTAAAGTTATAAAATAAAACATTATTATTTCATGTAAATAAAGGGATTTTTAGGGGCGGTGCTGTTGGGGGTAATCATGAATAACTGTAGATGTGTAATAGTTTCTAAAACAACAAGAAATGATCAAGATGTGTGTGTGTGTGTGTGTGTGTGTGTGTGTGAATACCCTAAAAGTGTCAGGAAAGTGTTTCCTACAGCACTTTGAGCACGAGTGGAGCCCCCCCCCCCACACACCTCCACACACCACTTTGTTCTAAATGCTGCAGATTCCGATGAAAAGATTAAATCCAGTGCTTTTAAAATAATATAAAGCATGTGTGTTGAATTGTGTGTGTTTGTGTGAGAGAGAGAGATATACCTGAATGAGGCGTGTTTGTTGAACAGTGTGTATGTGATCTGGATCTGAAGTGATGATGGGAGGAAGCAATGAGTGTCGGCTCAGAGTCAGTACTGAAGAGGAGAGATGATCAGCAGCTGGCACTCTGTAACACACATGTGAACACACACACACACACACACACACACACACATTTCTGTCAGGTAACACACACAACACACAGGGTAAGGGGTTAAAAGGTAAAGGGTAAGGGGTCTCACAGTCGTGTTCCTCGGATGATCTCCTCCTTGTTGGTGTTACTGCTGGACTGACTTAATGGGAACAGCGTACGAGGAATGACCCGTCTCTGTGATGTTGGAGGAGGGCGTGGCAAAGGGGAGGGGCTTTGTCCCAAAGCTTGATAAAGACGTGGTTTGGATACACCCATGTGCTCTTCTACATCACTGCAAAATAAAAAAGTAAAAGTGAGCAATTAAATATCAAACACTATATTATTACACCTCATTAAGGACTATATGATGTAAATCTATAAAAATGAACAATATATACACAACATGAGTGTGTGTGTGAGTGTGTGTGAGTGTGTGATTACTGTGAGGGTCTCTCTGGAAAGCTGCCGTGTCTCTGCTGGAGAGGAAAACTCTGCACCGTGATCAGCTCCTTTAGAGATTTGTGTTGCTGCTGCTCCATGGGTCCCATCGACCCTCGACTGAGCTGAGACACACACACACACACACACACACACACACACACACACACGATAAAGAGCAGGTGTATGTATCTACCTACATCGACACTAATATGTTTTCATTTTTCAAGTCTTTTATTTAGATTTGAGTTTCAGCTTTAATCAGAATTAATATGCTTTTAAACATGTCACATGATCACTCACGTGCACTGAGCATGTGTGTTCCAGTTTTAACAATTAGTTAAACAAATAAACGATTCATCAGAATCAATTTTAGATTCCATTTTTGTACTCGGAGCCATGACTCGCTGACTCATGTGATCGTTCCAGTTTAAATGAAATGAAAGTGATATGTTTGAAAATAAGGAGGTATGAATGTGGACAGCCTCGGTCATGTTCACTGGACGTTACGTACAGTCAGAGCCTTTCGCTTTTTAGATTTCCACTTTGACTTTGAGCCTCTGGACTTCATACTCTACAGGAGAGAACGGGGGGGGGGTTGACAGAGACAGAAAGAGAGATATTAACAACAGTTTGTACATTCTGTAGGTTTGCATGTGTATGATTGGTAGAGTAACATAAATGGGTTTAAATCACAGCTGCAGTGGTGCACCCACCGGCGTGAACAGGCTGGAGGAAGCATGCTGAGCAGTGGGAGCACAGTGTGGTGGGGTACAGGGGTTACTTAAAATTGACCCTAAAAGATCATGCCCTTGACTGTTAGAGACCAAATTTGTCCCCTCCTCTAAAGGAAAATATTAACAAAAACATCATTTCAATTAATTACTAGTCATAGTGTAACACCACCATCATCATCATCATCATCATCACCATTCTGACCTTCACCATTCTAACTTTAACAGCCACATTACATTCATCATCATCATCATCATCATTAATAACAACACCACCACCATCACCCACATGACCATAGAGGTGAAGAATTTTAAAAGTTATATGATGCCAACCGTATTCGGTACCCAGCCACATTCGGAGTAGCAGTGCTTCCATGTGGCCCACGAGCTCACGCCATATCCCATCAAACAGCAGCTCAAGCACCGCCCCTTTACAACTGAGGTTCAGAGGAGGAAAAAAGAGGTAAAGAGAAATGAACACACACACACACACACCTCGGTTCACTCACTCACTCTTTGTGTTTGCTGTGTGTGGGAGATGTGGCACCGTCACTCCTCTCAGGTGAATCAGAAAAGAACTGCAATCCATCCTCTTCATGAGATCTCAACTGTTTTCCCAAGACACTAAAACACACAAACACACACACACACACACACACACACAGAATAACACTTTATGCAAATGTATTACATACAATGTGGTGAAGTATATATTAATATGTTAGTTCCAATTCATTATTCAGATACAGGCGGTCAGTCAGTCAGAGGAAAATGAAAGTACAGTTTGAATCTGTGGTTTAAGTTGTGGTTTAAAGACTTATCTATTTAGGAGGACATACGGACAATAAGTTATTTAATATTTTATAAGCATTATTTGATTATCATCTTTTAATTGATGTTTTTTATACAAATGAAATGTGTGTTATAAATCCAATGTATTATTATTATTACTTTTATTATTATTATTATCTGTATGATCAGTGGAGCTGATAAGGAAATATGAAGGTAGAAATATGGTGTGTGTGTGTGTACCGTAAGTGAGGGAAACATGCTCCCCATTGTTTACACTCCTCTTGTTGAACTCCTCCTTTTCCTTCATATAGCTCCTCATCAATCTCTTCAAATAAGTGTTGCACCTGACGAGAGGCCGCTTTATCAAACTCCTTCAGAGACCAAAAGAGAGACAGCACGTCAGAGAGACTGAATAAGAGAGACAGCACATCAGAGACCAAAAGAGAGACAGCACGTCAGAGAGACCAAAAGAGAGACAGCACATCAGAGACCAAAAGAGAATCAGTACGTCAGAGAGACCAAAAGAGAGACAGCACGTCAGAGAGACTGAATAAGAGAGACAGCACATCAGAGACCAAAAGAGAGACAGCACGTCAGAGAGACCAAAAGAGAGACAGCACGTCAGAGAGACCAAAAGAGAGACAGCACGTCAGAGACCAAAAGAGAGACAGCACGTCAGAGAGACCAAAAGAGAGACAGCACGTCAGAGAGACCAAAAGAGATACAGCACGTCAGAGACCAAAAGAGAGACAGCACATCAGACATCAGAGAGACCAAAAGAGAGACAGCACATCAGAGAGACTAAAAGAGACACAGCACGTCAGAGACCAAAAGAGATACAGCACGTCAGAGACCAAAAGAGAGACAGCACATCAGACATCAGAGAGACCAAAAGAGAGACAGCACGTCAGAGAGACCAAAAGAGAGACAGCACATCAGAGAGACTAAAAGAGAGACAGCACGTCAGAGACCAAAAGAGAGACAGCACGTCAGAGACCAAAAGAGAGACAGCACATCAGACATCAGAGAGACCAAAAGAGAGACAGCACGTCAGAGAGACCAAAAGAGAGACAGCACGTCAGAGAGACCAAAAGAGAGACAGCACATCAGAGAGACTAAAAGAGAGACAGCACGTCAGAGACCAAAAGAGAGCCAGCACATCAAAGAGACTGAATAAGAGAGACAGTAAGTCCATCAGAGAGCCAGCAGGTCAGAGGTCGTGTGATTTGGGAGCAGCAGGAGGACACGTACATCATAAGCCCAGGAGAAGACAGAGCTGCACTCGGTGCTCAGTCCTGTAACACTCTCAATCCCACACCACAATCTGCTCGTCTCCACGGCAACCGCTGATGGACACAATGAGTGGACTGGAGGAGAGCATTCTGAACTGAGAGAGGAGGAGAGCATCAGCGTGACAGAGACACAGGAGAACGTGTGTGTGTGTGAGGGAGAACATGTTAAATACCCGCTGTAAGTTGCTGAAGGTTGTGGGAGGTCATGGTGGTTGATTGTGGGGAGTTTGAACTCCTGATGAACTTCTTCAGGTGGCTGAATATGATCCAGGGCCGTGTGAGAAACACCACGACTAAAACACACACACACACACACACACACACACACACACACACACACAGGCAGTGTGAGAGGCAGGGTACGGGGCAGATGGGGCAGATGGGGGTGGCGGAGGTGAAGCGCACTCACATGTGCAGGTTGTGCGCTGCAGGTTTCCTGGTGTAGCGGGAGATCATCCTCCAGCCCCGCAGCGTCAGCGCCGTGCGAGCAGCGGCTCCGCGGGGGACAGCGTGTTGTTCAGCGGCCGCAGGTGCGCCATGTTCCCGCTGAGCGGAGCGCCGCTGACCGCGGGGAAGCTCTGGATGACGTTAGCTTAGCCTGCGTCCTTTAGCCTGAGAGCTAATCCGTTGCTAACTTTGTTTCCAGTTAAATCGGAGACATTTTGTCGGCTGTTCGGCGGCGAACTAATTAAATATTTTATTTAATTAATCGATGAATTTCTGAAATCAAACAGCGCCTCAGTTAACGCGAACCACAGCCCTGTGTTCGGCGGCGAGATCAAACGAACATCACTGTCATGGATACCGGGAGGTTCTGCCGAACTGCATCATGGGGGATGTAGTGTCCAATTTTGATAATGCAGGGAGTGAAGAATGTCCATTATCTTCAGCTTTATCCTCTATTAGGGTCGCGGGGGGAGAACGTTTCTGGCGCTGGGCAGATACACCCAGGACAGGGGGGCAATCTATTGCTGGGGACTCACTCACTCACACACTCTGTATGGGGCAATTTGGAGAACTCAATTGACCTTGATCCACGTTTTTGGACTGTGGGAGGAAAGCGGAGAACCTGGAGGAAACCCACACAGACACGGGGAGAACATGCAAACTCCACCCAGATTGGGATTCGAACCGTGAATCCCCAGCGCTGAGAGAACTTTCTGTGTGTTCTAACCACCGTGCCGCCAGAGAAGAATGTCATTGTGATAATTAAGTTATAGCAACACATGGCTGTTTCGTGGGTTTAATTAGATAACTTAGATAATTAGATGACTGACAAACAGGTTAATCAAACTCATTCAGTTAGAGCTCTGTAATAAATCACATCTAGAATTGGTGATGCTGATCAGTCTTCACCGTTAGTTAAGCTTAACAGCTGAAGTTCTGTGATCTCAGAACTTTCTTCTGACTGAGAGCTTTAGTTCTGTTGCTCCTCTCAGAGTCTCACACTGAACACGGTTCACTTCTGTCTACTTTGTTACAGCATCTTATTCTTTATTTATAATTACTTTACTGTTCTCCTTAGAGATGATGCCACACTGCTACAGTGAAAACCGTGGCGCAATTCCATCATTAATTTGTATCAAAGAAATCGTTCACAAGACTTTAATGACTGAAATGAAACAATAATGAACTGACTCAGTTAATTTAACACATTTTGTTCTGTCGGATTGAGCACTATATATAATCTGCTCATTATTATTGTTTACACTCAAACAGAATGGTTCCCCTCTGAGCTTTTGAACTCTGTTTGAGGTCCAGCTGCTGAGGATGTAAAGGGTAACTGCTGAGGGTCAGCAAAACAGACCCAGAATCACCAGCAGGGTGTCAGAACATAGCAGAACATTTGTGCGCTCAGACTGTGGTTGCTAAATACAAATTCACAATTCCAATATAACTCTGATACAGAATAAAGAATCTGAATGATATAGAATAACAGTTTTATTACATGTGTAAAGATAAAAAGATAAAGATACAGAGAGTTTCATCCACTTTGTTGGACTGTGATGTGAAACAGATGGGAGTTAACACTTTATTAAATGTAGACGGACACACACACACACGAGGGTTCCGATCACTTCCAGGTGCGGGTGATGTTCAGGTGCTGCAGGTGGTCAGTGATGGTTTTGTGTGCAGGAAAGGCTGATTGGCGTGTGAACTTAATATTTTCCCAGGTCTGTATGCGGCGGACATGGGCGTGGCCTTTCTCTTGTTCCAGACTCATGTATGGTCGGCTCAACCAGTACTCGTTCTCGGCCTCTTGCTCAAGACGTTTCAACATATTCCTTTTCATGTACCATGTAACGCGGCGGGGCCTCCTCCATTTTCCAATCCACTGTTTACCTGGTATTCCTTTACGCATCAGAGCCAGAGTCAGGAACATTCTACACACAAACACAAGATAATTATATATATATATATATATATATATATATATATATATATATATATATATATATATATATATATATATATAATGTATAATAATACATGATCAAATCACCCGTGAGAAACAAACCAAATACAACAGTGACCTCAGCAACACCCTGCAGAGGGTCAGGGGGACATTCACACCCCACTGCTGGAACTTTTAAATCAAATGCAGTGATTCATTGAACTAAACATTATTAATCACATCTGAAAAACTGCAATTAAAATCAACTTAATCATCTTAACGCTTTGATCGTGAACAGAATGCGTTTATCAGAAATCAGCATCGACGTTCCAATACTTTTGGAGAGGTGTGTTTACATGTTACACACACGTGTCCTCCTCTCAGGAGTTACATTAAATCTGTTTGATCATTTTTGTAAATGTTTAAGTTCATGTCGGATTTACTGAATTCTTTAACATCTTTTAAAACATCTGATTAATTATAACTAACGAAAGCAAATGTAACAGCAATAATCATCTGAGAATCAGAATGTAACGTTTTATTGAATGTTACATGTTTAATGATGCAGGTTAAATAAATTAAATTCAGTCTGATAAAGAATTTTAATGTTAATTAAACAAATCCGTGACCTTCAGAGAGTAAGACTCCATCAGTCCTCTAAAGTTAATGATGTTAATTTAACCGATAAACGTTTTAAAATCAGGATTTTAAGCAGGTGATAATAATAATAATAATAATAATCTGTACAAACCTCTGAAATGGAAACGAATTCTTTATCTGAGTTTAATGAACGCACCGCTAACAGCAGACGCATCAAACACGATACGTGTGTCCCAAACCACACTATGACCTTTGTAAAGTGCACTAGATAGAAAATTCGTTTTCTCTTTTTTCCTCTGATCGTCTGATCGCTGTGATTTTGCTCTTTGAGGTTCAGAGTTTTTTATACTTTCAAACTTTTTAGAAATAAAAGATAAAATATTTCGAACTTAACAGACTATGTAGTGTTTACAGAGTAGGGCGCAAGCTGCTATTTGGGACGCAAAGCAGCAATGTGTGACGTAAGTTCCCATCATTCACCGGGTGTGACGCACTGCTGTATGGCTTTGCTCTGTAGTGACACCTGCTGGTGAAATGAGTCACAGCCGAAGATTCAAAAGATCATTCGATTCAGAGCTCGGTTCAGTATCATTATAAGCCGGCGGGTACTGATTCATCCATTTAAAATAACGTTTTATAAAGAGTTATCAGTAAATTCATTAAATTCACAGAATAATGTTTAAACTAGACTAAAGGTCAACGTAATAAAACAACTTTTTACTGATCTGCTAATCTTCTTTATGAGTGTGTTCCTTTTTACCCAGAAACTCAGAAAAAGCAAAGTTAAAAGCTATACATAATATATATAACATATAATATAATATAAACAACATTAATTTCCCTGAATTCTGATTGAAATATGAATCTGCTGACACTGCAGTCTGCTGGAAGAGCACGGTTCGCTTTCGTCGTATGGATCGAATCGGTTCTTACAGTGAGAGTCGACTCTGAGTGATCTGCTCTTTCTGAGCTGCAGTGCGGCGGCGGATCGTCAGAGCGTCCTGTTCCTCACTCGGTTCGGCTCGGCTCGGCTCGGCTCGGCTCGGTTCGGTTCGGTTCCGTTGGGTTCGGTCGGGTTCGGTTAGGCCCGGCTCGGTTCGGTTCGGGATGACGGCGCGGAAATCGGGCTCCCGGCTGGAGACGGAGATCGAGCGCTGCAGGTCGGAGGCTCAGTGGGACAAAATCCCCGAACTGATCAAACAGCTGAGCGGCAAAGCGCTGCCCCCGCACGGTGAGGCCGGACACACACTGACCCCCGCACTGACCCCCGCACTGACCCCCGCACTGACCCCCCCCCCCCCCCCGGGTTCTGAATGACTCCGTTCATGTTTACACTTGTATGGTTCAGAGGTGCAGTGTGTTAGCATCTGTGCTAATCAGTGTACTTCCTGTGTATAAAGTTTACATTAATATAATTAATGTGTTATTAATGACATGTTTACATTAATATAATTAATGTGTTATTAATGACATGTTTACATTAATATAATTCATGTGTTATTAATGACATGTTTACATTAATATAATTAATGTGTTATTAATGACATGTTTACATTAATATAAGATTCCATAGCTGCTATAGACGAGTGTTCATAACAGTGTTCCGTTTAAAGATAAAGGGGAACATTACCATCATCCTCTTTAGCAGTGGGAGTGGGTCCTGGAGCCTATCCCAGCTCACAGCATATTCACATCAAGATGAAATTTAGTTCTCCTTTCAGGTGGAGACACACACACACACACACACACACACACACACACACACACAGTCATAAAGGAGGTGGAGACACACACATACACACAGACACACACACACACAGAGTCATAAAGGAGGTGGAGACACACACAGACACACACACACACAGAGTCATAAAGGAGGTGGAGACACACACATACACACAGTCTTAAAGGAGGTGGAGACACACACACACAGTCCTAAAGGAGGTGGACACACACACACACACACACACACACACACACACACACAGTCCTGAAGGAGGTGGACACACACACACACACAGTCCTAAAGGAGGTGGAGACACACACACACACAGTCCTAAAGGAGGTGGAGACACACACACACACACACACACACACACACACACACACACACACACACACACACAGTCCTAAAGGAGGTGGAGACACACACACACACACACACACAGTCATAAAGGAGGTGGACACACACACACACACACACAGTCCTAAAGGAGGTGGAGACACACACACACACAGAGTCATAAAGGAGGTGGAGACACACACACACACACACACACACACACACACACAGTCCTAAAGGAGGTGGAGGTGTTTAAGAAGTTTCAGGAGGTTGGTGTCTGTGGTTCTTCTGTGATGTTCAGATCATTCAGATCTATATTACCATTTAAACTGAAAACTTACAAGAAATAAATCTCACTTCAACCAACCTTATAAAGTGTGTGTGTGTGTGTGTGTGTGTGTGTGTGTGTGTGTGTGTGTGTGCGTGCGTGTGTGTGCGTGCGTGCGTGCAGATGATCTGGGGGAGCTGTTACTGGGGGAGATGAAGCTGCAGCAGTTCCTGAAGGAGAACCCATTAAAGCAGAACTGTAGTCCTCGTTCAGCGCGCGCTCCCCTGACCGAGGCCTGCACTCACCTCACCAACGCCCTGCACAGAGGCTCCCTGCGGGTGAGGGCACTTTAATGATGGCTTACATTCACAAGGGCTTCAAACCAGTGTGTGGGTAAACCGTGGTGATATCAGAGTGTGTGGTGATATCAGAGTGTGTGGTGATATCAGAGTGTGTGGTGATATCAGAGTGTGTGGTGATATCAGAGTGTGTGGTGATATCACAGTGTGTGGTGATATCACAGTGTGTGGTGATATCAGAGTGTGTGGTGATATCACAGTGTGTGGTGATATCACAGTGTGTGGTGATATCAGAGTGTGTGGTGATATCACAGTGTGTGGTGATATCAGAGTGTGTGGTGATATCAGAGTGTGTGGTGATATCACAGTGTGTGGTGATATCAGAGTGTGTGGTGATATCAGAGTGTGTGGTGATATCAGAGTGTGTGGTGATATCAGAGTGTGTGGTGATATCAGAGTGTGTGGTGATATCAGAGTGTGTGGTGATATCACAGTGTGTGGTGATATCACAGTGTGTGGTGATATCAGAGTGTGTGGTGATATCACAGTGTGTGGTGATATCAGAGTGTGTGGTGATATCAGAGTGTGTGGTGATATCAGAGTGTGTGGTGATATCAGAGTGTGTGGTGATATCACAGTGTGTGGTGATATCAGAGTGTGTGGTGATATTAGGTGATATGACAGTGCAGTGGTCTCTTCTCGTTTCTGTTCATTAATTAATGCAGGTTGGAGATGAAAGGACATTAGGTGTGTCTCACTCTCATAAAGCACATGCTCGTTTTGTGTAAACGAGTCAGTGTTCTGATTCAGAATCCTCTTTCTTTGATTCTTTCAGTCAGAGCTGCAGCAGGAGGCCAGTGTTCTTTTAGGTAAACTGTTCTATGTTCAGGGCGACTACAGCGAGGCCCTTAATCACTTCAGCAGAGTGAACCTGGATGAATTGCAGCTCGGAAGCTGTCCAATTTACCGCCTGGCCATGATTGCTGAAGCATATGCCACCAAAGGTTAGAAACGTATTCTAGAAACCTCATCTTTCTGGTAAATCAGTGAAAGGAACTCTGCTCCTGAGTTCTGAAGATGTTCTAAAACATGGCCTCTGTAGGATTCAGACTGATGCTTTACTCTGATTCTCACTTTACTCTGTTTATAAAACACCAAAATGTCTTATTTGGACAAACATTCTCTTAACACTACAAGTTCCTGTTGTAGGTCTTTGTCTGGAGAAGGTATCTGCATCCACATGCAACAGTGCAGAACACGATCAGGAGATCATCACCTGCTATGAGAAATCTGGAGATATTGCTCTGTTGTACCTTCAGGAAGCTGAAAAGGTGAAGCATGTTCTCCTCTCATTTCTGTGGATCTGTACGCTTGTTGGAGCTGATCAGAGATGATGGTGTGTTTTATCTGAAGATGCTGATGTTCCGTCACTTCACAGGCTCTTAGCGCCGGAATGCAAAACCGCAGCCCCAAACCAGGACCCGTCTCACAGGAGCAGGAACTGGGCTACTTCTTGGAGACTGGACTGCAAAGAGCTCATGTTATTCACTTCAAAAATGGGTTAGAATAAAGCACCCCCCCCCCCACACACACACACACACACACACACACAACATCAGGTACACACACAACATACAGTTCAGTAACAGCATTTGAGGAAAAACACAAAAAACTTGCACTTTTTAAAATCACAAAAGTGATTACACAGAACCGATTTAATACCTGTGTGTGTGTGTGTGTGTGTGTGTGTGTGTGTGTGTGTGTGTGTGTGTTTTGTAGGAATCTGACGCGTGGTGTTGGTCGTTTCAGGGAGATTCTCCGTGCCATTGAAACCAGAACAACTCAAAACCTCCGCATGGTCTGTTCTGTTCTGTGTGTGTGTGTGTGTGTGTGTGTGTGTGTGTGGGGGGGGGGGGGTGATAAGCAGAGGGGTAAAAAGGGAAAACAATGAATATGGTGTATCGTGAATATTTTTTATAATAGTGTGTGTGTGTGTGTGTTTTAGACTATAGCTCGGCAGTTAGCTGAGATCCTGCTCAGAGGGATGTGTGAACAGAGTTACTGGAGTCCACTGGAAGATCCACCCGCCCAGTCGCCACTCGACGAGCCACAGTGTCCAAGTACACATCTGGAGTACACACTGTCCCGCCGTGCACGGGTCTACACTGGAGAGAAGTACACAAACACACACACAAACACACTCACACGTCAGCTCTGATCTCAGTGTCTGTGTTCTCAGTGGGTCAGACGGGTTCTTGTGCGTTGTCTGTCATAAATGCCCCTTTTCTTTAATGGGAGGGCAGATGATTTCTATTCAGTTCACCTCTCTGTGATTTTAATCATGTAGTTCATCCCTCACACTCACCCTCACACTCACACTCACCCTCACACTCTTCTGTCCTCAGTCTGTTTTGTCCGCAAGAGAACACAGAAGAAGCTCTGCTGCTGTTACTCATCAGTGAGTCCATGGTGAGAGAGAGAGAGAGCGAGTTAAAGCTACAATGATTCTACTCACACAAATGCTTTTAACTATAAAGGTGTGTGTGTGTGTGTGTGTGTGTGTAGGCTAACAGGGATGCAGTGTTGAGTCGTATTCCGGAGCACAACGCTGATCGGGTGTTGAGTCTTCAGAGTGCGTCAGTGGTGTACGATCTTCTGACCATCGCTCTGGGACGACGTGGACAATACGAGATGCTTTCTGAGGTCAGAACCTTTAGACACAAAAGGAATCTGTCAGAGCGTTTCGCAGCATATTTTTAAAACATTAATATGAACTTATTGAATTTCTTCTCCACTGAACTCTGATCTGCTTAAAGGTTCATTGACTTACAGTTCCAAACTAATGTTCTAATAATCATTTGATCACATCGACATTAAGAACACATTAAGAGGTGCTTTTTTAACATGAGGAGTGTCCACCTGAATCATTCTACAGCAGTCACACAGACGAGACTCAAAAACCAAATGTCTGATTAATCCATTAATTATTCCACTTTATACAAAAACCTTCTATAGATGATTTCTCTACACACACACGTCGGTCTGTTCTCGGTTGTCTCATTGTTTAAGGGTATTAATCATGTTGGCATCGCTGTGTGTGTGTGTGTGTGTGTGTGTGTGTTTTGGTGGACTGCAGTGTCTGGAGAGAGCCATGAAGTTTGCTTTTGAGGAATTTCACCTGTGGTACCAGCTGGCACTGTCTCTGATGGCAGCAGGAAAGGTGAGAGATACTCAGACACTATGGCTGTGTTTCAGTACCGCTCCATAGTTAATGTTCATGTTTTACAAGTGTGTGTGTGTGTGTGTATGCAGTCAGCTCGTGCAGTGAAGGTGTTAAAGGAGTGTATGAGGTTAAGGCCAGATGACCCAACCATCCCTCTGCTGGCTGTGAAGCTGTGTATCGGGAACCTTCACTGGGTGAGTTCCACTTACAAAACCTTCATCACAAAAACATCTGATGTCATGAACTTCACACTGCAAACTTAATTCAGCAAAATGAACTGTGTGTGTAGTTGGAGGAAGGAGAGGGCTTTGCTCAGATGGTTATAGAGATGGAGAGTAAAGCAGCAGAGTTTCGGGCAAAAGGATTTCTTGCGCTTGGCCTCGTTTACAGCCTTAAAGCTACTGATGGTAACACACACACATGACATCACTCACATCACTCACATCACTCACATCACTCACAATCAGCACCAAGGTCAGAGCAAGCAGTGTGAGTCTAACACAATTCTCTCTCTCTCTCTCTCTGTCTCTCTCTCTCTGTCTCTCTCTCTCTGTCTCTTTCTCTCTCTGTCTCTCTCTCTCTCTCTGTCTCTCTCTCTCTGTCTGTCTCTCTCTCTCTGTTTTCGATGATGCAGCGTCTCTGAGGGGGGTGCAGGAGGAGTACCAGAGGAAAGCACTGGGAGCGTTTCAAAGGTGCTAAAGCTCTGCTCTGAAGTAGTTAATGAGGAAGGCAGGATGTATGACCTTCATTAATTCATATATAAAGCCATTTATTCTGATCAGGGTTGTGAGGGGTGTGGGAGTCTGTACCAGCACTCTTCAGGAAAGTTAATAAATTCTATGAAGGAGAACATACAGGGGAAAAACATTCAAGGTTTTTTTATTTAAGTTCATGTCTATTCATTTATAATGAGATTTTTATAATGAGTTCTAAACATGAACCAAAGATCAAGATGAAGCTGTAGTTTGTAGAAACCCCGTGAGGCTCTAACGGTGCAGGACGTCCATGTCCAGTTTGTAATGCTGAGGGTTCTAGTAGTTTTTGGAGGAGATTTTGGGCTGATTTGTTCCTCTATGGAATCTGTCCAATGTCCTCACACAAAGACATTCAGATCTCTGATTGAAATAAACCTGAGCACTGATCTGAGTTTCAGTGTCAGTTAAGAACCTCCTGCTTCCTCTCTCTGCAGCGCCTCTAGGGTTAGACACACGGGTCACATGATCTGATCAACAGCTTCAGCAGTCTGTTTATGGACACACTTTGGATTTCTGTCTCTCTCTCTCTCTCTCTGTCTCTCTCTCTCTCTCTGTATCTCTTGCTCTATCTCTCTGTCTCTCTCTCTCAGGGCCCAGTCTATAGCTCCTACAGATCACCTGGCAGTTTTCTACCTGGCACTGCAGCTGGCAGTGTCACGTCAGGTGTGTGTGTGTGTGTGTGTGTGTGTGTGTGTGTTATGTTTGTTTGGTCATGAAGATGATTTACACCAAATGCTTCCTGACTTCTGCACAGGAAAAATGAATGTGTTTAAATATTGGAACATAAATTCCTTTTGTTTGCATCTCTTCATCACACACATTCCTTTAGTGGGTTTAGGTTGTTCACAAACGTTTGTGTGTGTGTGTGTGTGTGTGTGTGTGTGTGTGTGTGTGTGTGTAGATCCCTGAGGCATTGGGGTATGTACGACAGGCTCTTCAGTTACAGGGTGATGATGTTCATTCTCTCCACCTGCTGGCGCTGCTGCTGTCGGCTCAGAAACATTATCATGACGCTCTGAACATTATTGAGATGGCTCTGAGTGAATACCCCGAAAACTTCATGTAAGTAATACACACACACACACACACACACACACACACACATACTCTTATTCATCATTCATTCATCCACTCATGCATACGCACACATTTATCTGCACACACATTACTGCTTTGCTGTTTTGTGATTGGGTTAGGGTTCGTGCTTTCTCTGTAAAAACACGTTCACATTCTGATTCTCAAACGTGCAGAAAAAGAAAACATGTACACAATCATTTTAGAAAACACTGATTCAATCAAATCAAATAACTGTGTGTGTGTGTGGGGCGGCACGGTGGCTTAGTGGTTAGCACGTTCGCCTCTCAGCGCTAGGGATTCACGGTTCGAATCCCCATCTGGGTGGAGTTTCCATGTTCTCCCCGTGTCCGCGTGGGTTTCCTCCGGGTTCTCCGGTTTCCTCCCACAGTCCAAAAACATGGATCAAGTTAATTGAGTTCTCTAAATTGCCCCATATACAGTGTGTTTGAGTGTGTGAGTGTGTACCCAGCGATGGATTGGCGCCCTGTCCTGGGTCTATCTGCCCAGCGCCCGAGACGTTCTCCCCTGGATGGGCATGGGGAACCCCACCGCGACCCTAATAGAGGATAAAGCGGGAGATAATGAATGAATGTGTGTGTGTGTGTGTGTGTGTGTGTGTGTGTGTGTGTGTGTAGGTTACTCTTTACGAAGGTGAAGTTGGAGACTTTGTGTCGTGGTCCTGAGGATGCTCTGCTGACCTGTAAACACATGCTGCAGATCTGGAAATCCTGCTACAACCTTACAAACCCCAGGTTTGTCTCTCTCTCTCACAAACACACACACACACACACACCTGAATAACAGATCACCTGATTTTGTGATGTGATTTTTCTGAGGTTTTAAGATGACGCTGTTAAATGTTTTTTTTGGACTTAATCCATATTAATTAAATGTGATTGATCAGTAATTAAATCCATCATGTGATTAAATGTGATAATGATATCTGTACTGAGTTCATAATGAATATTTAAATGAAGGTCTTGTCTTTTAAACCCTTTTTCCATTTTGTTACACACGCAGTTACACACTCAGTTACACACGCAGTTACACACGCAGTTACACACTCAGTTACACACGCAGTTACACACGCAGTTACACACGCAGTTACACACTCAGTTACACACTCAGTTACACACACAGTCTTTGGTGATCATTCCTGGAGAGTCACGATGCTCTGGAATTTTCTACAACTTTCTTTTCCCCTTACATATTTGTAATATTGGATAATTTTACTCAATCATAATTATTGATTTATTTACCAGTTAATAAATGGTGTGTGTGTGTGTGTGTGTATGCTTGCTCAGTGATTCCGGGCGTGGCAGCAGTCTGTTAGACCGAGCTGTAGCTGATCGTCGACAGCTTAATACTGTAAATCTACCAGACTTCAGTGATCCAGAGACTGGTACACACACACACACACACACACACACACACACACACATACACACACATACATATATCTGTATCAATATGTAAATATCTATATATTCTGATTTGTAGTCATCTACTAAGAGCGTCTTCAGTGTTTTAAGCAAACCAGAACCAGCAGTTAAACTGGTGACCCATCACTCAAACCTTATCTGATCTTTAATTAGCTCTAAGTGATTGGTTCTGTGGTCCGGATCAGAAGCATGAATATGGAATTGGAATGGTTCTAAATGGTTCTCTGTGATTTTTGTGAAGGTTTTTGAGAAGCGGGTTTGTGTTCTTGTGCACGGCAGGTTCTGTACACGCTCCGTCTGTAGCAGCATCACGGGTGGAACAGGCTTTGTCTGAAGCTTCATCTTTACAAAGTAGCACTCCCAAACACGGGCCGCTGCATCCGTGGATGACTCTGGCTCAGATTTGGCTCCATGCAGGTGTCCCCTCTTTCTCCCTCCGTTCAGTTCCGCTGGTTAGGTTCAGATTTGAAGGGAAATTTATTTGATTACACACTTTATTAATTGAATGAAATTGATCTTCATTCTTTTTATTGTCACATCAAACAAAGGTCTTAATTTGGGTAATTACACTTACACTTAATGATGCAGATTTATCTGTCTGCACTTTATTCTTTAGATTTATCAGATGAGGATTTTATATTTCTGGCCACGTGACACTTTATTTATTTATTTACTAATTTAATATTTTCCAATTTGTTCTCTGTCTCTCTCTCTCTCTCTGTCTCTCTCCCTCTGTCTCTCTCTGTCTGTCTCTCTCTGTCTCTCTGTCTCTCTGTCTCTCTCCCTCTGTCTCTCTCTGTCTCTCTCTCTCTCTGTCTCTCTCTCTCTCTGTCTCTCTCCCTCTGTCTCTCTCTGTCTGTCTCTCTCTCTCTCTCTCTCTCTCCCTCTCTCTCTCTGTCTCTCTCTCTCTCTCTCTCTCTCTCTCTCTCTGTCTCTCTCCCTCTGTCTCTCTCTGTCTGTCTCTCTCTCTGTCTCTCTCTCTCTCTCTGTCTCTCTCTCTCTCTCTGTCTCTCTCTCTCTCTCTCCCTCTCTCTCTCTCTCTCTCTCTGTCTCTCTCTCCCTCTCTCTCTGTCTCTCTGTCTCTCTCTCTCTCTGTCTCTCTCTCCCTCTGTCTCTCTCTGTCTGTCTCTCTCTCTGTCTCTCTCTCTCTGTCTCTCTCTCTCTGTCTCTCTCTCTCTCTGTCTCTCTCCCTCTGTCTCTCTCTGTCTGTCTCTCTGTCTGTCTCTCTCTCTCTGTCTCTCTCTCTCTGTCTCTCTCTCTCTGTCTCTCTCTCTCTCTCTGTCTCTCTCCCTCTCTCTCTCCCTCTGTCTCTCTCTGTCTCTCTCTGTCTCTCTCTCTCTCTCTCTGTCTCTCTGTCTGTCTCTCTCTCTGTCTCTCTCTCTCTGTCTCTCTGTAGCGGAGGTGTATATTGGAATGCTGAAGCCGGCTGAGGCCATGGCGTGCACTCAGGAGGCAGCGAGTCTTTTTCCTACATCCCATAATGTTCTTTTTATGAAGGGGCAGGTGGCAGAACTCAAAGGCAATATGGAGGAAGCTAAAAGGTGTTATGAGGAGGCTTTGGCGATAAGCCCCGCCCACATACGTAGCATGCAAAGACTGGTGAGACACAAATAAAGATTATATAGACTCAGCGGCCTCTTAATTAGGTACACCTTGCTAATTGAACTTTTGAGTTTTGCCTTCAGAACTTCTTTAAGTCTTTGAGGTGTTTGTTCCTCTGAGATTTCATATTGACATGATGACATCACATCGCTGCGGATTTAATCTATGATGCAAATCTCTTAATGAACTCAGAAGTTGTAGGAAACCGCTGTCCCTCCTGACGAGATGTTATTAACCCTTTCATGAATACAGTTTCTCTGTGATGAAGTTAAATACTTCTATATTTCTTAAATCTTTTATTCTGTTGTGTGTTTGTGTCTGCAGGGTGTGATTCTCTACCAGCTGCAGAGGTTCTCTTTAGCTGAGAAGGTTCTCTGTGAAGCTGTACAGCTCTGTTCCTCATCACACTCGGGATGGAGAAGCCTGGCCGAGGTTCTGCAGGCTCAGGGGAACATGGCCGCTGCCTCAGAGTGTTTCCTTACTGCGCTTCAGCTGGAGGCCAGCAATCCCATCATGCCTTTTACCATCCTACCCCGCTCACTCTGACCCACCCATGGACTGGTGCATTTGTCATTTTAACACACACACACACACACACACACACACACACACACACACACACACACACATCCAGTGTGAATCTCTCCTGCTCTTAGTCGTTTGTAGGTGTGTGTTTGTGTTCGTGTGTGTTCGTTATGAGTATTTTGTGGGAGTATCCGTCTATAAAGTCATTATTTAACGTGTAATGAAGGAACACTGCGCTCTCACAGACCTTTAAACTCTGAACTCACATGGCCAAAAATTTTGTGATACAGAACCGAGGTCATGCTCTCACCTCCAATAGGACCCCCCCCCCCCCCCCTTAATAAAGATGGAGGTTTTCATAGCAGAACTTGAAAGGTTCCTCAGGATCCTGTTCTTCATTCCACTGATAAAGTTTTAATTCTGACAGATATATACATTATATTGATTTACTTTAACTGTGTTTGATCTGAGTTCACATCGTATGTCAAAGACAAAGTATTATCTTTTATAAAAAATTGTATTTTGAGCTGACACTTTAGGAATCACATTTTTAGAAAGAATAATGTAGCTTAAGGTTTTTTATGTTAAAATCTCACTTCTGTTTGAAGGTTTGTGGCCCTTGATGTTTTATTTCAGTAAAAATGTAAATAATTCTAAAAGTAGATAAAGAACCAAAACAAAATATCTGACTTCTTATTTGTTGGTTAAGATTATAGAGCTCTGATTAAAAGTATGTGAACCTTCAGGCAGTTCAGATTGAGGTTAGACTCGGGTGTGTCCATCATTGGGATGATGATGATGATGATCAGGTGAGCGCTTTTTGTTTTATTTAAAGAACAGGGTTTTATCAGAGTCTGATCTTTACTGCACTGATGGTCATGGTACCAACAACGGAGACTTTACATTTAAAGAGTTTAGGGATCCAGTGCGAGTTCTCAGCTAAAGATTTGAACTGTTTGTGGTGAAATGAATCGTTTTCTTCAGTCTACTGTGTAATTCAAACATTGGTGATGCCATGCTTACAATATTAACGGCTGTCTGCTGTAAATGAGACGGTATATATTTATATGAACATTATGGAAATGAGATAAAGAGCCAGTCATCTTTAAACTGACTGATCATGTGATCTCTTCACTGCAGCATCTGTTCCTGGCATATATACAAATAAAAAGGAGCCCATCAGTGTGTCACCTCAGTTCTTATGTTTATAAAGGTCATAATTCTGTACTGTTTCTTTTTGTTTTTTATTCTAATGCAACTCTAAAGTTCTTTGTAATTGTAACACTGTTCTGTAATTGGTGGAACATGTTGACAGATGAATCATTTCACTCTTCATTACTGAGAATATTTTAATCAGGGTGAAACAGAAAGAGGAGAATCTTTTCATTACTTCATCTTCATCATCTTTACAAACTCTGTAAAACACACACTTATTAATATCCGCTCAGTAAAAGTCAGGAGTGGGTTCTAAATAATCCCAGATGCTCACCGTGGTAGTTAATCCGCCCGTCTCTATCAGCATCCGCTTCTCGGATCATGTCGTTCAGATCCGCGTCTGATAATTTCTCCCCAAGATTCAGCATCACAAAGCGCAGCTCTGTTGAACTGATGTATCCGTTACCGTCCTGATCCACAAGAACATGGAATAAAACACAAGATCAGCAACAAGCAAACTAGAGAACTGCTGCATCAGTGTACATTTTGCTCTTTATTATTCACTTGTTTCTTTAATTGACTGGCTTTATGTTCTTTAAAAATGGAGTGAAAGCCATCGTCAGCTAATCACATAATCCCGGGATTGCATCAGTAGATTAGAACATTCTCTGTTCTTTATGTTACATACAGACCTTATCAAAAACTCTAAAGGCACGACGGATCTCCTGCTCATCTTCAATCTCCATTTTTCTTTTCATCATAATGAGGAACTCTGGGAACTCTAGGGTTCCATTACCTTGTATGAAAAAAGAAACAGAAACAGAAAACAGAAACAGAAATAACACCTGGTTTAGACTTCGTGGAGTTGGGATTTAAGGATTCAGGTTTGATTTAAAGTTCTCTTGGCTTTTCAGTTATTGTTAAAGTTCCTCACTGTTGGAATCCACTTCACTGATTATGTCACGCAGCTCACTTTCCACAGGGTTCTGTCCTAGAGAACTCATCACCGTTCTCAGTTCTGCACTAGTGATGGTGCCATCTCCATCTTTATCAAATAATGAGAATGCTTCTTTAATCTCTATAAAACACAAACACCATCAAACCGTTTTTAAATATTGATGAAGCCCATCGTAATTCAAACACTGAGCGTGCTGCAGGTTGTTACCGGTGAGCTGCTCTTCAGACAGTTGGTGAATCTACAATAAAAAACAAGTTTAATGAGGAAACTCACTTTATCACAGCTCCAGTCAACGGATTAAAGAAGTTATTCTGTCTTTCATTTTGGAAATTATCTTACAAATAGACATGAATATTCATTGAGATTATTTTTAATAATATAAATATCTGAACGCCACATCATTTGATATCAAACCATTTTCTCAATTTGTATTATTATTGATTCTAAATAGTGTACCTCATAATGTGAAACCTGATTATTATCAATACGGTTCATTCTAATGAGAAGTTTAAATTAATAAAAGCAATTTGGTTTCTTTGTGAATGTGTTTCAATAACTTTGTTTGCTACATGAAGACCTTTATAATGTAATGTGTTGTGTGCGATGACCTGACCTTTTGGTCGTGTGTTGGAATCCTGGTGAGATTTGACACCAGTGGATTGGACTTCGGTTCATTTGTCCTCAGTTGTTCGTCCTGGTTTATCTCCTGCTTATTGTATGTCTCCATCCTTTTGTTCACAGTTGTCTTTGACTTCTCCTCCTTGCATGTCCTCAGGTTTTCCTCATTCTTCTCCATGTTGCCACTTGGTCCCATGATGCTCTTCAGTTCTTGATGGATAGCACCGAGACGATGGGCGGTGAATGCACAATTTCGACGCAGCTGGGAGATTTCAGTGTGAATCCCCTGCAGCTCAATGCTAAGGTTTCTGACCTCATTGAGAAGATGAGCTGAGCTGAGCTCCATTGATCTCTTCATCTTTTTGTGTTGCTCCATCAGCTGTGCACAGAAACACTGCTGCTGCTCCAGCAATTCCAACACCCATCCTATATTCACCACATCTTGCCCGCCAGACCCAAACCTGCGCTGCGGCAGCATCACAGTGCAGCTGTTCTCACAACTCTGACTGAGAGACTGGCTTATCTCGACCTAAGTGATGTCTGATTTTCATCATGTCTCTGTTAACACCAAGATAGAGTTACAGACACCAGATCATTTCACTGATTAAATGACAATGGAACCTCCATCCTGTTCTATGGCCCAATAAAAACTATTCTTATTGTTCCACTATTTCATCTCTGTAACACCTGTTTTTAACATTTTTAAATTGTTATAAAATTTCTCCATTTTTTTGTAAAAATTGAGTCAAATAATGATGAACTATAAAGATTCCACCATCTATACTGACTTGACATAAGTGGGTCATGTTGGGGTTAAAGTCTTTATTTATTTAACAGCACTACATACTGTATTTCTCCTACATGGACTGGCTCACAATTTACACTGACCCACCAAACCAAAGTTATTAAAAAATATATACATATATACATATACATATATACATATTAAATCATCACTGCCTTCTGTTGTAGTGTTTTGTTTCATGTACATGTTCTTTAAAATGATCCAACAGTAATGTGGAACAGCTCCATCAGAACCTCGGTGAACATACAAAAGCACAAAATCACAAAGACACAAAAGAATAGATTTTTTTTGCCATTTTTAGAACAGCTTTTGAAACTCTTCGTGTTTATTCCTCAGAAAACGAGTGAAATGTGTGAACAAGGTTCTTCATTTTAAAGTTTTCAGGATCTGAATGCTATATGAACACAGCAGCTAAAATAAGACATCTGCTTATTGTACCACACTGAGATAATAAAAGCATTTTAATAACAGAGGGAGAGTCGGCCTCAGGCCCCCCCCCTGTAATTGGGCGGCGACCAGTCTTTTTGGATCTGGGTTGGCTGTGAAGGTATCCTCGACTGCTTTCAAACCCAGTTCCGTATCAATATTGGTATACAGTGATATTATGTCTATTGAGAATTCCCGTATTATATCAGGTCCTATTAAGTAATGTAGTTGTTTTTTATTTATAAATTTATCCAAGTATAATTTTTCTAGAATGGGCCATTGTAGATCCCTCTGTATTGGTATATTTAATTTAACATAATGTTCTAAATGATTTAATTGCTTGTAAGCTTCTTTTAAGTATTGAGTTTTATCCAAAATGACAATTTTAGTACCTGTCCATTGGTTTTATAATTATATGTTGGTTAGTTTTTTATTTTTATTTTTTAGGGCTGCTCTTTGATCTTAATTTAAATTACATGATTTTAAATATTTAGATTTAGAGTTAGCTAAAATTTATTTGTATTCAAAGATAGGGTTAGGGTTTAGGGTTTAGGGTTAGGCTTAGGGTTAGGTTTAATGTATGAATAGCCGAGGCATTTGGTGGGTCAGTTGTTAGGGTTAGGATAGATTAGGGTTGAGTTTAGGTATTGGAGTTTGGGGTTAGTGTTAGGGTTTGGGAATAGGGTTGGGGGTTAGGGTTAGGTTAGAATTTGGGGTTGAGGTAGGTTTAGGGTTTAGGAATAGGGTTGGGGATTAGAGTTAGGTTAAGATTTGGGGTTGAGGTTAGGTTCAGGGTTTGGGAAGAAGGTTAGGGTTAGGGGTTGGGGTTGGGGTTAGGGTTAGGGGTTAGGGTTAGGGTTGGGATCATGGGGTTATAAGAAGGAAAGGATGTCCCGGCCCAGTCCAAAGCCCACGTTGTGCACTGGCCTGCTCCACGTCATGTCCACAAGCACCCTCAGTTCACTTCCCCTTTTCCTTCAGTTTATTCATTAAGCACAATCTCCATTTTCTTATTTTATTTTTCATTGAGTCCCCATGGTTCTATTGAGCTAAATTTTTCAATCCAATCTCTTTCTGTGCTTTTTCTTTCGGTGTGGGACCCGGTGTGGGGTTATTTTGTAGGCCCATTATTTTAAGGGATGTGATCCCATGTTTTATAAAATGTTGCACAATTAGAGTGTGTGTTTGTTTGTGTTTTTGAATATTATGTGTGTTGTGACAATCTGATCGATAGGGTGTTTTTAGTTTCTCCGACGTATTGTAAGTTACGTTTCAAACAATATATTAAATAGACCGAATTTGTTTGTAATTTTGTGGAATTAAGGGTATGTAGAAGATTTCCTTTGTTTGTGGATTTGAAATCCACCATTTTGGTTGGAATTCAGGTAATTGTTTCTTTTTGGTTCTGTTTGGTCTTATTTGTGTTAATTTACTATGGACCAATAAATCTTTGAGATTTTTATTTTTTCTATACGCGGAGATCACCCTATGATTGTCCAGTACCTGTGATTTAGAGATGTCGTTAGTAAAATTTTCTTTTAATTTGTTATTTAACCAGGTGCTTCCCTTGGAAAATGTGGTGATGAGAGGGATGATTTTTAAATTTGTTGTCCTCTTTTCCTTAAGAACATTTTTTGTGCAATTTCTCAAAAACGAGCGTGAGTAGCCTCGTTTTAAGAGTGCCTGAAAGAGGAGATTTTTTGGCCTTACGAAAATCTTCGGGTCTAGTACAAATTTTGTTAAATCTTAGTAATTGAGATTTCACAATGCCCTTAAAGGTATGTTTGGGATGATAACTGTTTTTGTGTAGAAGGGCATGTGTGTCTGTATCTTTAAAATAAACTTTAATTTGAAGTTTGTTTGTTTAGGGAAATTCATGATCCTTAAAAGTCTAAAAAATTAATCTCTGATTTTTGAATGTTGTATTTAATTTTAATTGATGGGTTGAAATTGTTGAGATGTGAAGCAAATTCTTTGAATTCCCCCTCCGTTCCTGACCAAATTCCCCAAATATCATCCAGGTATCTGTAATAATGTGTTGGCCTGATCGGCCAGGCCTCCAGTGCAGCCTCTTCCCACTGTGCCATAAAAATATTGGCGTAAGATGGTGCAAATTTCTTCCCCATTGCCGTACCCTTAATCTGTAATTAAAAATTGGAATTAAATTCAAAATCGTTTTGGTTTAAAGTTATTTTAAGTAATTTAATTAGGAATTCATCTAATTTAATTAGGTCTCCCTTTATCCGGATATTTCACAAACCAATTTTTGATAGCTTCCAGTCCCGCTGCTGTGTTGATATTAGGGTTAGGTTTAGGGGTTAGGGGTTAGAGTTAGGGTTAGGTTTGAGGTTTGTGCGTTAGTGATCACTGCCTCCGCATTTCTGAAGGTTGCCCCCGGGTAGCTGTCAATTTGTAGATCTTTTATATTATGTAGAGGGAGTCTGCTTAAATTAAAATCCCCCAATATACACCACTTTTTTTCTAGCTTTAAAAGACCATTCTGTTAGTTTTCGTTGGGTCGTGATGTGTCTAATTGGCCCAAACGTTTCTGTTTTTGGTTGTAATTCGGGTCCTGGGGATTCCGTGTTTCTCTCCTCAATTATGACATCCCCAGCATTCAATTCAATATCACTGTCCCCCGTGCGATCACCTGGGGCAGTGTGTTGAGGGTCCAGATCGGCTCCCTCTTCAGTTTGTAGTGCAGGTATTGTGTATTCAATTTGGGGATGTTCTGTATTATTTTCTATATCATTAATAATTATGATGTCCCATTCTCCAGTCGGTTCGTTGTTTCTGTCCCCCATGTCTTCTTCTGGGACAGTGTGTTGAGGGTTTCTATCTGTTTCACCTCTTATTATTATATTGTTATATTATTATATATATTATAGTGTTATATTTTAGTGTTATTTTGGTTTACATCATTGAGATTCCTTTTATTAGATTTTTTTTTGGGGGGTTCTTTGGACGCGTTCCAGTGAGGTCACTGCAGAATCCAACTCAGGTGTATTTCTGGTTAGTTCTTTATCGCGGGTGAGCGGTGGAAAATCTTCAAACGCCGCATCACCAGACTGGGTCGCAAGCGCTGTGTTTGTTGCCCCCTCCCCTGTTTCCCCCGGCGGTTCATCGCACAGTGTTGTGATTAAGGTTTTTACATTTTTAATTGTTTGTGGATCGTATTTCTTGCCATATCTGGCCTGATACCACTTGACCGCCACATTAAATGCTCCGGGTTAGGGTTAGGGTTAGGGTTTCCACCCCCCACAAAGAGCAGAGGTGAAAGGTCCCCACCCTGCCGGGGCCCCGAAACGAATCTAGGGTAAGGGTTAGGGTTAGAATTAAAAGAAATCTCCTTAATGCCTAAAAGAATCTCCCCCCACCGGGGTCCCGAGCGGACTCAGGACCAACGTTGTGCACGGGCCTTCGACTGTCACCAAGCAATTGACCCCCAAGTGTCCAAGCACCCACATCCCCCCATCACCATCCCTCATCACATCTTTGGTCACACTGTCATGCCCCCGAAACAAGCAGATCACCCCATCCCCCCACCGACCGGCCCCACCACTTGTGACCTCAATTAGTCCGAACGTCCAGACCCCGCGGCTAGTTGTTAGGGTTAGGATAGATTAGGGTTGAGTTAAGGTTTTGGAGTTCGGGGTTAGGGTTTGGTTAAAATTTGAGGTTAGGTTTAGGGTTTAGGAATAGGGTTGGGGATTAGGGTTAGGTTAAAATTAGGGTTGGGTTAGGGTTAGGGGTTAGGGTTTAGGAATAGGTTAGACTGAGGATTAGAAAAAAGTCTTTAACTTGTAGGGCATTCCCTCTCAGTGCACGGGCACACGTCCTCCCCAGGTACTCTCGCCCTTCTGTAACTTAAAAGCAATCATAATAATAAGGAAAATCACAAATTAAAAGAAATCTCCTTAATGTCTAAAATAAAGAAATAGTTAGGGTTAGGGTTTAGGGTTAGGGTTAGGGGTTAGGGTTAGAGTTAAGGGTTAGGGTTTAGGTTGGAGTTGGGATTGTAGTGTTAGGGTTAAGGGTTAGGGGTTAGGTTAGGGGAATTCGCCCCAAGGGCTTTTTAATCATAAGTATTACTTATGTAATTGCACTGGCTACAGTTTGATTTAAAGTCTGAGTTTGTGAGACGTGTTTAATGAATATTTCTGTATAATGAAACAGGAGTAAAGGATTTAATTTAGTAGATGACTAAACTAATATTTTGTTGTTGAAACTATGGTTTCTGATCTGGTAGCTGCAGTTAAATGAAATTTCTCTGAAGGTGGTTTTGGGTTTCAGTGTTCTTGATTGCTGTGATTGGGTCTATACCTTTTTTTATTTTCATTATTTTATTTATTTAATTGGATATTATTCTGGTATTTCATCCCTCACTTGATTACGCAGTTCCAACATCTTACTCAGTCTGCGCAAACATTTATTTTATTTAAGATCTTTGGTTTGATGTTGAAATCTTAACTCTCAAAGTGAAATGTATATCTTATTTAAATGCATCATGGCTTTATATATTCATGAACACTATTCTCTTTACATCAGGTTAATATGTTCTGAATCCTCATGTTGGTCTTAAAAGAAAGTCTGAAGATGGTCACCATCTCCATTGTTTTCTGTGTAATACAGATATTTCTGGCCATGTGCGTTGTGCATATGATATTCAGGCTTTGTATTATAATAAACATGCATGTTGAGTCACAAACACCATTTTTGTTTTTACTGGTATTAAATATAAGTATCAGCATATGGACTTGTAACCTTTTTACTTTATTCCTGCTGTATTTCATTTTCGATGTAATCCTTATGTCCACAATGTTCTTGGTCCGTCATTTCAAGATGAACTTTCTGATTTATTTTCCTAACTCCACTCTGGCATATGAATCTGATCTGGTATTGCAACACTGATCATCTTTCCAAAATCTTTCGATGGTGTTGTATATTGTTACATTCACATCATTAAGCCTTTTTGAAAACCCATATACAGGTCCTGTACCTGTATATTTATACTTATATTAAATACAAAAAATAAGAAACAGGAATGGTGAAATGTGGACGGGTATGTGAGTGTGTGGATGGAGATGTGCATGCTTGGTGCAGTGCAGGCCAGTGCACAACTTGGGCCCCGGGATTCGGGATAGTGTGTTAACCCTAACCCTAACCTTTCACCTCTGCTCTTTGTGGGGGGGTGGAAACCCTAAAACCAAACCCTAACCCTAGACTTAACCCTAACCCTAGACTTAACCCTAACTCTAGACTAACCTTAACCCTAACCCTGACTTAACCCTAGATTTAACCCTAATCCTAGACTTAACCCTAACCCTAGACTTAACCCTAACCCTTAGGGTTAGGGTTAGGGTTAGGTTTAATGGATAAATAGCCGAGGCATTTGGTGGGTCAGTTATTAGGGTAGGGTAGATTAGGGTTGTGTTTAGGTTTTGGAGTTTAGGGTTGGGGTTAGGGGTTAGGGTTAGGTTAGGGTTAGTTTTAGGAATAGGGTAGGGGATAAGGGTTAGGTTAAGATTAGGGTTAAGGTTAGGTTTAGGGTTTGGGAACAGGGTAGGGGTTAGGGTAAGATTGAGTATTAGGGTTAAGTTTAGGGTTTAGGAATAGGGTTAGGGATTAGGTTCGGGATTGGGGGTCTAGGGTTAGGGTAAGGGGTTAGGGTTAGGATATAGGGGTTATAAGGAGAAAAGGATGTCCCGGCCCAGTCCAAAGCCCACGTTGTGCACTGGCCTACCCCACGTCACGTCCACAAGCACCCTCAGTCCACTTCCCCTTTTCCTCCAGTACAATAGCCATTTTCTTATTTTATTTTTCATTAAGTCCCCATGGGTCTATGGAGTTCAATTTTTTAATCCACTCTCTTTCTGTTCGTTTTCTTTCAGTGTGGGACCATTGGCTGTTGTTTTGTAGACCCATTATTTTAAGGGATGTGATCCCATGTTTTATAAAATGTTGAACAATTAAAGTATGTGTTTCTTTATGTTTTAGAATATTGTGTCTATGTTGTGCCAATCTGGTCGATAGGGTGTTTTTGGTTTCTCCGACGTATTGTAAGTTGCATTTTACACAATATATTAAATAAACCCAATTCGTTTTATTATTGTTTGGAATTAAGGGTATGTAAAAGATTACCTTTGTTTGTGGATTTGAAATCCACCGTTTTGGTTGGAATTCAGGTAATTGTTTCTGTTTGATTCTGTTTGGTCTTATTTGCGTTAATTTACTATGGACCAGTAAATCTTTGAGATTTTTGTTCTTTCTATAGGCGGAGATCACCCTATGATTGTCCAGTACCTGTGATTTAGAGATGTGGTTAGTGTAATTTTCTTTTAATTTGTGATTTAACCAAGTGCTTCCCTTGGAGAATGTAGTAATGAGAGGAATGATTTTTAAATTTGTTGTCCTCTTTTCTTTGAGAAAATATTTTTCGCAAATTCTCAAAAACGAGCGTGAGTAGCCTCGTTTTAAGAGTGCCCGAAAGAGGAGATTTTTGGCCTCACGGAAATCTTCGGGTCTGGTACAAATTTTATTAAATCTAAGTAATTGGGATTTAACTATGCCCTTAAAAGTATGTTTAGGATGGTAGCTTTTTTTGTGTAGAAGGGCATGTGTATCTGTATCTTTAAAATAAACTTTGATTTGGAGTCTATTTGTTTGGGGAAATTCATGATCCTTAAAAGTTATTGTATCTAAGAAATTGATTTCTGATTTTTGAATGTTATATTTAATTTTAATTGATGGATTGAAATTGTTGAGGTGTGAAGCGAATTCTTTAAATTCCACCTCCGTTCCTGACCAAATTCCCCAAATATCATCAAGGTACCGGTAATAATGTGTTGGTCTAATCGGCCAGGCCTCCAGTGCAGCCTCTTCCCACTGTGCCATAAAAATGTTGGCATAAGATGGTGCAAATTTCTTCCCCATTGCCGTGCCCTTAATTTGTAAATAAAATTTCGAATTAAATTCAAAATCATTTTGGTTTAAATTTATTTTAAGTAATTTAATTAGGAAGTCATCCGGTCTCCCTTTATCCGGATATTTTACAAACCAATTTTTGATGGCTTCCAGTCCCGCTGCTGTGTTAATATTTGTGTATAGGCTATCAACATCCATTGTGAAGAGGAAACAATTAGGTGGGAGTGTGAGATTTTTTATTTTACTTATGAAATCATATGTATCTTTGATGTAGCTGGGGTGTTTATTGCTAATTGACTGTAAGAAATAATCGATGTATTCTGCTGTTGCATAACTCTCACTCCCACAATCTGAAACAATTGGGCGGCCTGGGGGCATTTCAAAGGGAATAATCCAAGATTGGGGTTCTTTATGTATTTTAGGGAGAAGATAAAAGAATCTTGGTCGTGGGTTATCTGGTCCGATCAGGTAGGTGGCTTGCTTTTTGTTGATATAATTTTTCTCCAATAATTTTGTGATAATGTCAATTATTTCGGTTCTATTTTGTAGGAAAAT
>JAFMOC010000517.1:122500-270757 GCA_019802505.1 Corydoras sp. C115 | reverse complement strand
GCAGTTTTAATTATCTTCACCAAAAAGAGCCAGAAATCACAGGAACATGTATGTTTGATATTTCCATCCATCTATCCATCATTTTCCGCTTTATCCTCTACTAGGTACGCGGAGGGGTTCCCCATGCCCATCCAGGGGAGAACGTTTCGGGCGCTGGGCAGATACACCCAGGACAGGACACCAATATATCACTGGACACAAACACACTCTATCCATCCATCCATCCATTAACTTCCACTTTATCCTATATTAGGGTCGCGGGGGGGGTTCCCCATGCCCATCCAGGGGAGAACGCCTTGGACGCTGGGCAGATAGACCCAGGACAGGGCGCCAATCCATCGCTGGACACACACTCCAGCACTCATTCACACATACACACTCTATATGGGGCAATTTGGAGAACTCAATTGACTTGAGCCATGTTTTTGGACTGTGGAAGGAAATTGGAGAACCAGGAGGAAACCCATATGGACACGGGGAGAACATGGAAACTCCACCCAGATGGGGATTCCAACCGGGAATCCCTAGTGCTGAGAGGAGAACGTGCTAACCACTAAGCATTACATTTACATTACATTCGGTCATTTAGTAGACACTTTTATCCAAAGCAACTTACAAGGTGAGCACAGGGTTAATCACAACATCCCTGGAGCAATGAGGGTTAAGGGTCTTGCTCAAGGACCCACATTGGTAACTTCAGTGGACCTGGGATTTGAACCCCCAACCTTCAGATTGATAGCCCAACACCCTGACCACTGAGCTACCCTGCCCTGGCTACTAAACCACCGTGCCATCCTGTTTGATATTTATTCATTCATTATCTCCCGCTTTTATCCTCTATTACGGTCGCGGTGGGGTTCCCCATGCCCATCCAGGGGAGAACGTTTCGGGCGCTGGGCAGATACACCCAGGACAGGGCGCCAATCCATCACTGGGTACACACTCACTCACAAAGACACACTCTATATGGGGCAATTTGGAGAACTCAATTGACTTGATCCATGTTTTTGGACTGTGGGAGGAAACCGGAGAACCCGGAGGAAACCCACGTGGACACCGGGAGAACATGGAAACTCCACCCAGATTGGGATTCGAACCGGGAATCCCTAGAGCTGAGAGGAGAACGTGCTAACCACTAAACCACCGTGCTGTCCTGTTTGATATTTATCTAAGGTAAATACGAAATAACATTTTGTTATAGAAAAAAGATAGAGTTTAGAGCAGAGTGTTCCATGTTCCAGGATCCAGGTTCAAATTCCAATCTGGGTGGAGTTTTCATGATCTTTTCGTGTCTGTGTGAATTTCCTCTGTTATCTTCGGTTTCCTGCCACACTAGATTTATTTGACACTAATTATACAGGGTATTTAAATGTATGCTCATGTGATAATGAAATGTGTTTGTGTGGTACCCAAAATAGTGTCTTAATCATGAAGTGTGAGTGAGAATGCCCTTTGTCCTGCTGTAACTGTGTAACAATGCCAGTGTGACACACAGAATGTATTTACACCTGATGACATTAGCAGAATTCTGATAAGACTGATTTAGAAACTGATCAAGCAGAGACATGAAGCAGTTGTCTTCATGATGTAAGGTTGACTGTTCTTCATTGGGGTATTTATTTAAATGTGTGCTTGTTGTTGTTTAGCAGATTTTCTTGACATTGATTTAATCAGAATCAAAACCAGAATATCCAACAGGATCGAACTGAGAATCCCTAGTGCTGAGAGGAGAACGTGTTTTATATATATATACTGCTATTTTTCATTGTATTTTATGATTATTGAGCGGCACGGTGGCTTAGTGGTTAGCATGTTCTCCTCTCAGCAATAGGGATTCCCGGTTCGAATCCCAATCTGGGTGGAGTTTCCATGTTCCACGTGGAACATGTCCACGTGGGTTTCCTCCGCGTTCTCCGTTTTCCTCCCACAGTCCAAAAACATGGATCAAGGTCAATTAAATTCTCCAAATTGCCCCATATAAAGTGTGTGTGTGTGTGGCGCCCTGTCCTGGGTGTATCTGCCCAGCGCCCAAAACGTTTTGATGGGCATGGGGAACCCCCAAACACACCCTAGTAGAGGATAAAGCGAAACATAATGAATGAATGAATGAATTTTATGATTATTTCTTTTTTTCCCTAACGTAGTACTTAAATTAAAAATATATTCTACGACCTAGGGTAAACTGGGTACGTGAAACTTTCCATTCCATGTACCATGTTCTATAAATGACAATAAAGTCTCCTTGGAATCAGGTTTATTGATGATCCCACCTGTGAACACGCCTTTCAAAATCACGGCGCGTCATTTTCACCCAATCCTCCAATCCTCAGCCAGCCTGGTTTATTATGGGCGGCGCTGAGTGGATTATAAACCTCTGTAGTGAGCTCCAACACTAAGTACAAACCAGTGACACCAGAACTCTGTGAGAAACATTTCCCCAGATTTTTTTTTTGAAGAAGGGAGAGGTTGAAATCACAGCACTCCTCTGGAGCGTGCAAAACATGCACGTCCCGGGACACAACTTTCAAGATGTCACCCAGAGAAAGTAACGGGTGATAGTCCTAATGTTGCTATAATATATATATATATATATATATATATATATATATATATATATATATATATATATATGTGTGTGTGTGTGTGTGTGTGTGTGTGTATATACGCTGCTATATTTATTTATTCATTCATTCATTCATTCATTATGCCCATCCAGGGGAGAACGTTTCAGGCGCTGGGCAGATACACCCAGGACAGGGCGCCAATCTATTACTGTTCACACATTCACTCAAATACACACACTCTATATCGGGCAATTTGGAGAAGTCAATTGACTTGATCCATGTTTTTGGACTGTGGGAGGAAACCGGAGAACCCGGAGGAAACCCACGCAGACACGGGGAGAACATGGAAACTCCACCCAGATGGGGATTCGAACCGGGAATCCCTAGTGCTGAGAGGAGAACATGCTAACCACTAAGCCACCATGCTGCCCCTGCTATATTTAATTTTACATATTATTATTATTATTATTATTATTTTTTCTCTAACGTAATATTTAAATAAATTAAAAAAATATTCTACGACCTAGGGTAAACAGGGTCCGTACCATGTTCTATAAATGACAATAAAGTCTCCTTGAAATCAGGTTTATTGATGATCCCACCTGTGAACACGCCTTTCAAAATCACGGCGCGTCATTTTCACCCAATCCTCCAATCCTCAGCCAGCCTGGTTTATTATGGGCGGCGCTGAGTGGATTATAAACCTCTGTAGTGAGCTCCAACACTAAGTACAAACCAGTGACACCAGAACTCTGTGAGAAACATTTCCCCAGATTTTTTTTTTGAAGAAGGGAGAGGTTGAAATCACAGCACTCCTCTGGAGCGTGCAAAACATGCACGTCCCGGGACACAACTTTCAAGATGTCACCCAGAGAAAGTAACGGGTGATAGTCCTAATGTTGCTATAATATATATATATATATATATATATATATATATATATATATATATATATATATATATATATATATATATATATATATATGTGTGTGTGTGTGTGTGTGTGTGTATATACGCTGCTATATTTATTTATTCATTCATTCATTATGCCCATCCAGGGGAGAACGTTTCAGGCGCTGGGCAGATACACCCAGGACAGGGCGCCAATCTATTACTGTTCACACATTCACTCAAATACACACACTCTATATCGGGCAATTTGGAGAAGTCAATTGACTTGATCCATGTTTTTGGACTGTGGGAGGAAACCGGAGAACCCGGAGGAAACCCACGCAGACACGGGGAGAACATGGAAACTCCACCCAGATGGGGATTCGAACCGGGAATCCCTAGTGCTGAGAGGAGAACATGCTAACCACTAAGCCACCATGCTGCCCCTGCTATATTTAATTTTACATATTATTATTATTATTATTATTATTATTTTTTCTCTAACGTAATATTTAAATAAATTAAAAAAATATTCTACGACCTAGGGTAAACAGGGTCCGTACCATGTTCTATAAATGACAATAAAGTCTCCTTGGAATCAGGTTTATTGATGATCCCACCTGTGAACACGCCTTTCAAAATCACGGCGCATCATTTTCACCCAATCCTCCAATCCTCAGCCAGCCTGGTTTATTATGGGCGGCGCTGAGTGGATTATAAACCTCTGTAGTGAGCTCCAACACTAAGTACAAACCAGTGACACCAGAACTCTGTGAGAGAGAAACATTTCCCCAGATTTCTCCTTTTTTTTTTTTTAAAGAAGGCAGAGGTTGAAATCACAGCACTCCTCTGGAGCGCGCAAAAGATGCGCGTCCCGGGACACAACTTTCAAGATGTCACCCAGAGAAAGTAACGACTTTAAGAAGAAGCTGACCGATGAGGCAGCTGGACGCACGGAGGAAAGTGTGGAGAGGGCAGCCGACTGTCCGACCCGCCTGTATAAGAGACGATGGGTGATCGTCCTTATATATATAGGCGGCACGGTGGCTTAGTGTGGAGGGTGGAGTTTCCATGTTCTCCCTGTGTCCGCGTGGGTTTCCTCCGGGTTCTCCGGTTTCCTCCCACAGTTCAAAAACATGGATCAAGTCAATTGAGTTCTCCAAATTGCCCCATATAGAGTGTGTTTGTGTGAGTGAGTGTGTGCCCAGCGATAGATTGAGTGTATCTGCCCAGCGCCCGAGACGTTCTCCCCTGGATGGGCATAGGGAACTTCCCCCCCCCCGCGACCCTAATAGAGGATAAAGCGGAAGATAATGAATGAATGAATATATATATATATATATATGCTGCTATATTTATTTTTTCATTTTATTATTATTATTTCTTTTTTTTCTCTAACGTAATATTTAAATAAATAAATGACAATAAAGTCTCCTTGGAATCAGGTTTATTGATGATCCCACCTGTGAACACGCCTTTCAAAATCACGGCGCGTCATTTTCACCCAATCCTCCAATCCTCAGCCAGCCTGGTTTATTATGGGCGGCGCTGAGTGGATTATAAACCTCTGTAGTGAGCTCCAACACTAAGTACAAACCAGTGACACCAGAACTCTGTGAGAGAGAAACATTTCCCCAGATTTCTCCTTTTTTTCTTTTTAAAGAAGGCAGAGGTTGAAATCACAGCACTCCTCTGGAGCGCGCAAAAGATGCGCGTCCCGGGACACAACTTTCAAGATGTCACCCAGAGAAAGTAACGACTTTAAGAAGAAGCTGACCGATGAGGCAGCTGGACGCACGGAGGAAAGTGTGGAGAGGGCAGCCGACTGTCCGACCCGCCTGTATAAGAGACGATGGGTGATCGTGCTGCTGTTCAGCTCGTACTCTCTGTGCAACGCGTTCCAGTGGATCCAGTACGGCATCATCAGCAACATCTTCATGCGCTTTTACGACGTCAGCGCGTTTTCCGTGGACTGGCTGTCCATGGTGTACATGCTCACCTACATCCCGCTGATCTTCCCTGTGACCTGGCTGCTGGACAGGAGAGGGCTGCGCGTCATTGCGCTCACCGCCACCGCGGTCAACTGCGCAGGCGCGTGGATTAAGGTGGCGAGCGCGAAGCCTCACCTGTTCTGGGTGAGCGTCGTGGGGCAAGCGGCGTGCTCCGTCGCGCAGGTCTTCATCCTCGGCATGCCGTCGCGCATCGCCGCCGTGTGGTTCGGACCGGAGGAGGTGTCCACCGCCTGCTCCATCGGCGTGTTCGGGAACCAGGTGAGGAACCTCGCTTTGGAACGTCGTCAATGCGTTATGCAGGGAGAACGTTTCACTCACACCGACAGACTCCTATATGGGGCAATTTGGACAATTCAATTTACCTTGAATCCAGGGTTTTGGACTGTGGGAGGAAACCGGAGAACCCGGAGGAAACCTACGTGCACATGGGGAGAACATGGAAACGCGACCCAGATTGGGATTCGAACCGGGAATCCCCAGTGCTGAGAGGAGAACATGCTAAGCCACTGTGCCGCCCCGTGTGCAACACTCACTGACACCGACAAACTCCTATATGGGGCAATTTGGACAATTCAATTTACCTTGAATCCATGGTTTTGGACTGTGGGAGGAAACCGGAGGACCCGGAGGAAACCCACGTGCACATGGGGAGAACATGGAAACTCCACCCAGATGGGGATTCGAACCGGGAATCCCCAGAGCTGAGAGGAGAACATGCTAACCACAAAGCCACCATGCTGCCCCGTGTGCAACACTTACTGACACCGACAGACTCCTATATGGGGCAATTTGGACAATTCAATTTACCTTGAATCCATGGTTTTGGACTGTGGGAGGAAACCGGAGGACCCGGAGGAAACCCACGTGGACATGGGGAGAACATGGAAACGCCACCCAGATGGGGATTCAAACCGGGAATCTCCAGAGCTGAGAGGAGAACATGCTAACCACAAAGCCACCATGCTGCCCTGTATGCAACACTCACGGACACCGACAAACTCCTATATGGGGCAATTTGGAGAATTCAATTTACCTTGAATCTATGGTTTTGGACTGTGGAAGGAAACCGGAGAACCCGGAGGAAACCCACGTGGACATGGGGAGAACATGGAAACGCCACCCAGATGGGGATTCGAACCGGGAATCCCCAGAGCTGAGAGGAGAACATGCTAACCACAAAGCCACCATGCTGCCCCGTGTGCAACACTTACTGACACCGACAGACTCCTATATGGGGCAATTTGGAGAATTCAATTTACCTTGAATCCATGGTTTTGGACTGTGGGAGGAAACCGGAGGACCCGGAGGAAACCCACGTGGACATGGGGAGAACATGGAAACGCCACCCAGATTGGGATTCAAACCGGGAATCTCCAGAGCTGAGAGGAGAACATGCTAACCACAAAGCCACCATGCTGCCCTGTATGCAACACTCACGGACACCGACAAACTCCTATATGGGGCAATTTGGAGAATTCAATTTACCTTGAATCTATGGTTTTGGACTGTGGAAGGAAACCGGAGAACCCGGAGGAAACCCACCTGGACATGGGGAGAACATGGAAACTCCACCCAGATTGGGATTCGAACCAGGAATCCCAAGTGCTGAGAGGAGAACATGCTAACCACAAAGCCACCATGCTGCCCCGTGTGCAACACTCCACGGACACCGACAAACTCCTATATGGGGCAATTTGGAGAATTCAATTTACCTTGAATCCATGGTTTTGGACTGTGGGAGGAAACCGGAGAACCCGGAGGAAACCCACGAGGACATGGGGAGAACATGGAAACGCGACCCAGATTGGGTTTCGAACCGGGAATCCCCAGAGCTGAGAGGAGAACATGCTAACCACAAAGCCACCATGCTGCCCCGTGTGCAACACTCACTGACACCGACAGACTCCTATATGGTGCAATTTGGACAATTCAATTCAACCTTGAATCCATGGTTTTGGACTGTGGGAGGAAACCGGAGGACCCGGAGGAAACCCACGTGGACATGGGGAGAACATGGAAACGCCACCCAGATTGGGATTTGAACCGGGAATCACTAGTGCTGAGAGGAGAACATGCTAACCACAAAGCCACCCCATGTCATGCCGCCCTCTGCACAATACTTCAGTCATTCATTCATAATCTTCCGCTTTATCCTCTACTAGGGTCGGGGGGGGTTCCCATGTCCATCCAGGGGAGAACGTTTCGGGCGCTGGGCAGATACACCCAGGACAGGACGCCAATCCATCACTGGGCACACACTCACTCACACAGACACACACTATATGGGGCAATTTGGAGAACTCAATTGACTTGATCCATGTTTTTGGACTGTGGGAGGAAACCGGAGAACCCAGAGGAAACCCACGGGGACACAGGGAGAAAATGGAAACTCCACCCAGATGGGGATTCGAACCGGGAATCCCTAGCGCTGAGAGGAGAACATGCTAACCACTAAGCCACCGTGCCTCCTATAATAAAAAAAATTATAATATTTAATTAGTGAAAAGGCGGGTGGTTTAATGGTTAGCATGTTCTCCTCTCAGCACTAGAGATTCCCGGTTCGAATCCCCATCTGAGTGTAGTTTCCATGTTCTCCCCGAGTCCACGTGGGTTTCCTCCGGGTTCTCCGGTTTCCTCCCACAGTCCAAAAACATGGATCAAGTTAAATGAGTTCTCTAATGCCCCATATAGAGTGTGTCTGTGTGAGTGTGTGCCCAGCGATGGATTGGCGCCCTGTCCTGGGTGTGTCTGCCCAGCGCCCGAAACGTTCTCCCCTGGATGGGCATGGAGAACCCCCCCGCGACCCTAATAGAGGATAAAGCGGGAGATAATGAATGAATGAATTAGTGAAAATTCCTCAACACAAAAAAGCTGAGTAAAGTGCAGGTCGGACAGAAACATGGTTTTGGGGACGTACCATCTGCTTATTATGGGTTACAAGGGTTTATTGAATGAAAATATCTCCAGAGCTCAGAGTGACTGTGTGTACAGCTGTGTCTTTTCTTGTTTGTTTGAACTTGTTTCAGTATCATTGTTTTTTTTAAAAGACTTCTTGGGGATGAAGAACTGGGAAGAGCATGCACTCTGACCTATTGTTGCTTTTACAAGATAACCTTTAACTAAAGAGTTTTCCGGGAGACTTAAATACTTTATTAACTATATTTGTTTCAGCTTTAGGCGGCACGGTGACTTGGTGGTTAGCACGTTCTCCTCTCAGCACTAGGGATTCCCGGTTCGAATCCCCATCTGGGTGGAGTTTCCATGTTCTCCCCGTGTCTGCGTGGGTTTCCTCCGGGTTCTCCGGTTTCCTCCCACAGTCCAAAAACATGGATCAAGTCAATTGAATTCTCAGAATTGCCCCATATAGAGTGTGTCTGTGTGAGTGAGTGTGTGCCGAGCGATGGATTGGCGCCCTGTCCTGGGTCTAACTGCCCAGCGCCCGAGACGTTCTCCCCTGGATGGGCATGGGGAACCCCACCGCGACCCTAATAGAGGATAAAGCGGGAGATAATGAATGAATGTTTCAGCTTTAAATAAGTTTTAGTTGCTTACAGGCGTCGAGGTGGTTTAGTGATTCGCACGTTCGTCTCTCAGCACTCCCCAGGTCTCCCAGGTGCTGTGCAGATACACCCAGGACAGGGTGCCAATCTATCGCTGGGCACACTCACTCACTCACACGGACACACTCTATATGGGGCAACTTGGAGAATTCAATCAACCTTGATCCTTGCACCCAGATTATTATAAAACGCATTGTTTTGGCACGGTGGCTTAGTGGTTAGCACGTTCTCCTCTCAGCACTAGGGATTTCCCGGTTCGAATCCCAATATGGGTGGAGTTTCCATGTTCTCCTCGTGTCCACGTGGGTTTCCTCCGGGTTCTCCGGTTCCATCCCACAGTCCAAAAACATGCATCATGGTCAATTGAGTTCTCCAAATTGCCCCATATAGAGTGTGTTAGTTTGTTTCTGTGTGAGTGAGTGTGCCCAGTGATAGATTGGTGTCCTGTCCTGGGTGTATCTGCCCAGCGCCCCAAAAGTTCTCCCTGGATGGGCATGGGGAACCCCCCCCACGACTCTAGTAGAGGATAAAGAGATGGACAAAGATAATGGATGGATGGATAGTTGCTGACAATAATAAGAGAACCAATAATACTTCAGAAGAAGAAATTTGAAGTATGTGGTTAACTACACATGGGTTGGATCTGTTTGATTTGCAGCTGATTACACAGGCAGGTTTGATGGGGGCAGCTGTGGGGTGTATTGAGAGGGGTGGTATGTTAAATTGGACAGTCACACTTCTAACACTAATCTGGAATTTGTTAATGTTCTTACAAGCAACGTTTATTTGTGCTGGATTGAGTATCATATGTCAATAGTGTATTGCTAACTGGTAGGTGTTAAAAGTAGGGGACAGACGAGCAGAGTATTAATAGTAATATCTTATTATATGTAATTATTTTTTATTATTATATAATATTGTTTAAGGGCGGCACGGTGGCTTAGTGTTTAACACATTCGCCTCTCAGCGCTAGGGATTCCCGGTTCAAATCCCAATCTAAATCTCCCCTGGATGGGCATGGGGAACCCCCTTGTGACCGTAATAGAGGATAAAGCAGAAGATAATGAATGAATGAATGAATGAATAATATTGTTTAAAGAAGGCTCTGTGACTCAGTGCTGGGCGATCCATGTTCTCCATTTGGGTTCCAGGTCCTCCTCCCCCTCCAAAGTTTTTCCTCATCCAAAAACATGGATTAATTAGCTGCTCTAATCTGCCGCTATATATTGTGTATGTCTGAATGACGGTGTGTCTTGCGATAGATTGACGCCATGTCCTGGGTGTCATGGATTGACGGAATGTTCTGCTCGGCGCTTAATTTGTTCTCCCCTGGATGGGCTAGAAGTACCCATCTTGACCCTAGTTCCTGGTATAGGATTAAACAGAAGATTATAAAATGAGATAAAATTAATATTGTATTAGAGAAGGCACAGGGGCTTAGTGGTTAACATGTCTGATGCTCAGTGCTGGGGATCCAGGTTCGAATCACCATCTGTGTTTCCATGTTTTCCCCGTGTCTGTAAGGGTTTTCTCCCACAGTTCAAAAACATGGATTTGAGTTGGGTTGGCTGCTCGGAATTGCCCCCTATATGTTGTGTGGCACGGTGGTTTAGTGGTTAGCACATTTGCCTCTCAGCACTAGGGAATCCCGGTTCGAATCCCCATCTGGGTGGAGTTTCCATGTTCTCCCCGTGTCTGCGTGGGTTTCCTCTGGGTTCTCCGGTTTCCTCCCACAGTCCAAAAACATGCGTCAAGTCAATTGAATTCTCCAAATTGCCCCATTTAGAGTGTGTCTGTGTGAGTGAGCGAGTGTGTGCCCAGCGATGGATTGGCGCCCTGTCCTGGGTGTGTTTGCCCAGCACCCGAAACGTTCTCGGAAGTGGAAGATAATGGATGGATGGATGTTGAGTGAGTGTGTGCCCAGTGATGGATTGGCACCTGGTCCTGGGTTAACAATCAATCACTCCCAAAACTGGATGGGTCTCATCTGGATGGGGCATTGGGAACCCCCCCCCCCCTCCCACCCACACATTTTTTAAAATTCTCTATGGGATACTTTCTCATTTAAATCAATATTAAAACCCATGTGAAGATCTGAACTGTGACCTGACACGTGAAGACAAACAGGTTAAAACGTTTGGTTTAATCTTCAACACTATGTTGCATTTTAAAACCCTGGTATATAATTCATTGTAGTTTTTAGCAAAATCTCTCCAATGTAGTGAGTTATGTAGTATAGTATTTCTCTGTGAGGCTGCTGGAGTGGAATCCTGATGTAGCATCAAACCTCTGGAGTAAATATTAAGTTACTTAGTCATTTACAATCAATCCTAGTGGGACATATTAGTTGAGATTTGGGTTGCTTGGGTAGAGCAGTGTGTCACGTCAGTTTGTGTGTGTGTGTGTCACGTCAGTTTGTGTGTGTGTGTGTCGCGTCAGTTTGTGTGTGTGTGTGTCGCGTCAGTTTGTGTGTGTGTGTGTCACGTCAGTTTGTGTGTGTGTGTGTCACGTCAGTTTGTGTGTGTGTGTGTCACGTCAGTTTGTGTGTGTGTGTGTCACGTCAGTTTGTGTGTGTGTGTGTGTGTCACGTCAGTTTGTGTGTGTGTGTGTCACGTCAGTTTGTGTGTGTGTGTGTCACGTCAGTTTGTGTGTGTGTGTGTCGTCAGTGTGTGTGTGTGTCGTCAGTGTGGTGTGTGTGTGGTGTCGTCAGTTTGTGTGTGTGTGTGTGTCGTCAGTTTGTGTGTGTGTGTGTGTCGTCAGTTTGTGTGTGTGTGTCGTCGTCAGTTTGTGTGTGTGTGTGTGTGTGTGTGTGTGTCGTCGTCAGTTTGTGTGTGTGTGTGTGTCGTCGTCAGTTTGTGTGTGTGTGTCGTCGTCAGTTTGTGTGTGTGTGTCGTCAGTTTGTGTGTGTGTGTGTGTGTGGGTCGTCAGTTTGTGTGTGTGTCACAGTTTGTGTGTGTGTGTGGGTCGTCAGTGTGTGTGTCTCGTCGTTGCTTTGTGTGTGTGTCCCGTCACTTTGTGTGTGTGTGTGTGTGTCCCCTCACTGTGTGTGTGTCTCGTCGTCACTTTGTGTGTGTGTGTCACATCAGTGTGTCTCGTCAGTCTGTGTGTGTCTGTGTGTTTCGTCAGTTTGTGTGTCTCGTCGTTGCTTTGTGTGTGTCCCGGCACTGTGTGTGTCTCGTTGTCACTTTGTGTGTGTCTGTCGCGTCACTTTGTGTGTGTGTGTGTGTGTGTGTGTGTCGTCAGTGTGTGTGTGTGTCGTCATTTTGTGTGTGGCGTGTCACTTTGTGTGTGTGTGTCGTCACTTTGTGTGTGTGTGTGACGTCAGTGTGTCTCATCAGTGTGTGTGTGTGTGTGTGTGTGTCGTCACTTTGTGTGTGTCGTCACTTTGTGTGTGTGTGTGTGTGTGACGTCAGTGTGTCTCATCAGTGTGTGTGTGTGTGTGTGTGTGTGTGTGTCGTCTCTTTGTGTGTGTGTGTGTGACGTCAGTGTGTCTCATCAGTGTGTGTGTGTGTCGTCTCTTTGTGTGTCTGCTGACAGCAAATGGTGAAGGTTTTTTCAGAGGGATTCCAGAAAATGATTTAATGCTTCATCGTCTTCTTAATTGGTCACTTATAGCCTCGTTATTACAGACTTAACTTAACGTGGAAAAATCTTTCACTGGTCAGCATTAAGAGTAGCTGACACATCCGGGGTCAGAGGTGTAGAGTACTCACAGCACAGCAGCATTCAGAAAAGTTCACTTTCTCATGAGACTGACCTTTGGAACTGGACTCCATATCTAACGGTCATAGACACTGTCTGCGAAGGCTGATTTATTGTTGTATCAATGCCAAACTTCCATCTTCCGTATTTTTCCGTATCTTTAAAACAATAGAGGCATAAACTCGTATCATATTATTATTTTTTTCTACTACTAGAGTTGTGGGGGGTGGGGAGGGAGAGCATTTTGGGTGCTGGTAGATACACCCAGGACAGGGCGCCAATATATCGCTGGGCACACGCACTCACACAGACACAGTGGGGCAATTTGGAGAGTTCAATTGACTTTGAATCAATGTTTTTGGATTGTGGGAGGAATCTGCAGAACCCGGAGGAAACCCATGGGGAGAACATGGACCCGCCACCCAGATTTGCATTTGAACCGGGAATACCTATATTCGCTGAGAGGAGAACATGCTAATCACTAATCCACCGTGCCGCCCCGTGCACAACACTTCATTCATTCATTCTTTATCTTTCGCTTTGTCCTCTACTAGGGTGGCCGCGGTGGAGAGGGGGGGAGGTTCCCCATGCCCATCCAGGGGAGAACATTTCGGGCGCTGGGCAGATAGACCCAGGGCAGTGTGCCAATCCATCGCTGGGCACACCCTCACTCACACAGATACACTCCACATGGGGCAATTTGGAGAATTCAATTGACCTTGATCCATGTTTTCGGACTGTGCGAGGAAACTGGAGAACCCGGAGGAAACCCACACGGACACTGGGAGAACATGGAAACTCCACCCAGATTGGGATTGGGAAAATACTAGAGGCATAAACTTGTATTATCTCATCTTTTTCTGGACACACACTCACTTAAACAGACATACAGTATATAGGGGCAATTAAGATGGAGAAATTTAGAGCAGCCAATTAACCTCAAATCCATGTTTTTAGACTGTGGGAGGAAATTGGAGAACCCGGAGAAAACACACGCAGAAACGAGGAGAACATGGATACTAGATCGGGATCCCCAGATCTCCCCTGAGAGGCAGATGTTCTAATCACTACACCACCATGCCATCCCGAGCATAAACTCATTCATTCATTATCTTCCGCTCTATCCTATATTAGGGTCGTGGTGGGGTTCCCCATGCCCATCCAGGGGAGAATGTTTCGGGCGCTGGGCAGATACACCCAGGACAGGACGCCAATCTATCGCTGGGCACACACTCACAGACACGCACACAAACACTCTACATGGGGCAATTTGAAGAACTCCATTGACATGGTCCATGTTTTTGGACTGTGGGAGGAAACCAGAGAACCTGGAGGAAACCCACACGGACACGGGGAGAACATGGAAACTCCACCCAGATTGGGATTTGAACCGGGAATCCCTAGTGCTGAGAGGAGAACCTGCTAACCACTAAACCACCGTGCCGCCCCGAGCATAAACTGTCAGGCATAAATAAATAAAACACGTGTGTATTTAATAACTGTTTTTAAATGTATTTATTGAATGTATAGATAACAGTGTTATTTCTTTACTCTGACAGCTTGGCATTGCTATTGGATTTCTGGTGCCACCTATGCTGGTGCCTAACGTGGATGACCTGGATGAACTGGCTTATCATATAAGCATTATGTTCTACATCACAGCTGGAGTAGCAACCTTCATCTTCATCCTGGTTGTCATTGGTAAAGCCAATTATTATTCTGTATGACGGGTAAAAAAAAAAACAAATCTGAAAAGCAACAGAGAATATTCACATCTATAGATCTACATTTTGTTATATAAACTCTTATAAACCTAGTATAGGTTTGAGTGAAAGATGAGATGAGCGAATGAATATTAATAATCAGGGTCTGTCTGTATTGTTTGTTGTTGGTACCCGGTTCAGCAAAAACGTTTTAAGACTTTTGTAATAAAAAATAAATGTAAGTAGTTAAAAATACAAGACGTTCATTTTGATGGGAACGTTTGCCGCAATGGCTTCCATGGTGGCTTAGTGATTAGCATGTTCTCCTCTCAGCACTAGGGATTCCCAGTTTGTATCCCAATCTGGGTGGAGTTTACATGTTCTCCCCGTGTCCTCATGGGTTTCCTCTGGGTTCTCTGGTTTCCTCCCACAGTCCAAAAACATGGATTAAGGTCAATTGAGTTCTCCAAATTGCCCCATATAGAGTGTGTTTGTGTGTGTGAGTGAGTGTCCAGCAATAGATTGGCGCCCTGTTCTGGGTGTATCTGCCCAGCGCCTGAAACGTTCTCCCCTGGATGGGCATGGGGAACCCCCCTGCGAGAGGATAAAGTTGAACATAATGGATGGATGATGTTTGCCCCAATGAAGGATTTCACTATAAGGCCATTTAATGTTTTTCTCCCTACCAACTTATAATAAAGAACAGTAATAATTCCAACTCTTCATTTTGTCTCAAGTCTAAATATTATTTCAAACTTTAATTGTGTCTTACTGTTGATTAGTAACTATATTTTCCGATTATAGTTTTCCAGGAGAAGCCAGTTTTACCTCCATCAAAGGCTCAGATAGCAATGAAAAATATGTCTCCTGAAGATTACTCCTACCTGTCCTCCATTTGGAGGCTTTTGTGCAATAAAGCATTTGTCCTGCTTATCATTACTTACGGTAAGCCATAATTCAAATCCTTTTAATTATACATCTATAAAAATACTTTGTAGTCTTGATTGTGGACGACATTAGTCATGATATAATTTACTTGTTTAGGATTAAATACTGGTTGTTTCTATGCTGTTTCCACTCTGCTGAATCGGATGATCATCGACTACTACCCTGTACGTCACATCAAATCATTTCATTGAATCCGATCTCCCGGTCGCATGCTCTGAAAGAGTCCCAAGTTCTTTGAAATACAGAATTTGTGTTGTCATACCCGTAGGCAATAAAATGTACTAGTCAGTTCAAGTATTTTAATTATAGAAATGATGTGCCATTATCATGATAACACTCGGACGAAGAATGATCGCAAATCAGAATTGAAAATGTGGGTTGTAGAGCAATTCTTAAGTGTTAATGTTTCGTTAAGCTTCAGCTTCAGACAATAACATGGATTGCACTCTGTCCTGGGTGTATCTGCCCAGCGCCCAATATCCATCCATCCATTATCTTCCGCTTTATCCTATATTAGGGTCGTGGGAGGGTTCTCCATGCCCATCCAGGGGAGAACGTTTCGAGCGCTGGGCAGATACACCCAGGACAGGACGGCAATCTATCGCTAGGCACACACACACACTCTATATGGGGCAATTTGGAGAGCTCAATTGACTTGATCCATGTTTTTGGACTGTGGGAGGAAACTGGAGAACCTGGAGGAAACCCACACGGACACGGGGAGAACATGGAAACTCCACCCAGATGGGGATTCGAACCGGGAATCCCTAGCGCTGAGTGGAGAACCTGCTAACCACTAAGCCACCGTGCCGCCCTGGTATTTAATTAATTTAGGTTTATATGGATAAATTGCCCATTTTCTACTAAATTGTATACTTCATAAGCAGAATTAATTTAGGATAATTAAAAAAAAAAATATATATATATATATATAATTTTTTTGTGTTTTTTTTTGCTTGTTTTATTTAGAATATTTGTATAAACGTGTCGTGTTGTAAATCAACCTAACGTGACTTGTATCTGTATCTAAGGGGGAAGAAGTTAATGCTGGAAGAATTGGACTAACCATTGTCGTGTCTGGTATGGTTGGCTCCCTCATCAGCGGCATCTGGTTGGACAAAACAAAGACTTATAAGTATGTAATATGTGTATCACTATAACCTTTATGTTTTAACCCAACAGAAAAGTTTGAAAGCTAATGAAAGTTGAGTCAGTTCTTTGTTAAAATGTGCTTGCTGCTTTAGAAATGTAGTTTAAACTTTATTTCTTGTAGCATATGGTCACAGTCAAAGGAATGATGTATACTCACTGTGTTTAAACCTTGGGGCTCTCTTTAATTTCTCATTAATTTCTTAGGGTTTCACTATGGTGAAAATTAAGTGAAGCAGCAGGTTATTAAACCCCTTGGACAGAAACGAACCTGCAGTTTCATTTAATGTTCTGAGAGGATTTGACTAAACAATAGCCACTAAGCACTCAGAAATTCCTTTAAACTTCACATATACAAGCTTAGTGGATATTATAAAGGGGGATTAAGGTTATATATATATATATATATATATATATATATATATATATATATATATATATATATATATATATATATATATATATATATATATATATATATATATGACAGCTCTTATAAAAAAAAAAAATATATATATAATATATATATATATATATATGTATATATTGCTTATATATTGCATACATCTATATATATATAAATATATATATATATATATATATATATATATATATATATATATATATATTCTACTTTAAAATGAAAAAGAATCATATTATATACTTAGGCACTTTTAGTTATACACTATATGGACATAATTACTGGGACACACCTAGTAGGCATTCTATTCTCTAAATTATTATTTCTGTTTCTACAAGTGTATAAAGTCAGGCACCCAGCTTTGCATCTTGGACAATTCTACGCTTTAAAACGGTGTAAACATTTTGGAGGATTTTATTTTCTGTTCTAGAACTAATGTTCTAGAAGGTCCATAAATAGATGGTTGGGTGAGTTTGGTGTGAAAGAATTTGTCTGGCCCACACAGAGCCCTGACCCTAATCCCCTCAAACACCTTCAGATGGAACAAGAATGTGGATTTTAAGCCGGGTTTACACACAAATGACCTCACAAAAAAAACTAAATGCCAAACGAACTTGTGCAGGTGTAATGTGTTGGTGTCCTAATAGTTTTGTCCATGTAGTTTATATTATTTACTTATCTAAATTGCATTACCATTGAACTTCAGTACTTATTAACCACTAACCGCACAAATGTTATAAAAGTCAAAGGTCCCAAAACTCCTAAAGTCAGACCGCACCAGGTTTTTTATTGGATTTGACGCCAAAAACACAACTACAGCTCACGTCTTCACAACAGCAAAAACACACTCTGTATCAGGGGTGCCCACACTTTTCTGGCCCGAGATCTACTTTTCCATTGGACAGATCATTGAGATCTAACGTTTTTTTTGTTTTTTTTTACCATCTTTTTTTTTTTTTTTAGGCCTTTATATTGAAACCTGTTTACACACATGTTGGTATTGTCGAATTGCTCTTTTATTAAACACATTCCAGCAAATAGCATCGAGAGAACCTTATCTTAGTTACACCCAAACCACCAAACACACAGTATACAGCACACGTAAAACAATCAGTGTAACCTGCATTTCCCCAAACAGAACATCAACATCATTCATTCATTCATTATCTCCCGCTTTATCCTCTATTAGGGTCGCGGTGGGGATCCCCATGCCCATCCAGGGGAGAACGTATCGGGCGCTGGGCAGATACACCCAGGACAGGGCGCCAATCCATCGCTGGGCACACACTCACTCACACAGACACACTCTATATGGGGCAATTTTGAGAATTCAATTGACTTGATCCATGTTTTTGAACTGTGGGAGGAAACCGGAGAACCCGGAGGAAACCAACGCAGGGGAGAACATGGAAACTCCACCCAGATGGGGATTCGAACCAGGAATCCCTAGCACATCAACATTAATAAAAGCAAATGCATTTTGAGTTTGAAATTGAATAACTGGACTAATATTTTTTTTTTTACGTTCATTCAGTTCTTTTGCAGCAAAGTCCTTCACTCATCTTGTCAAGTGCAAAAACACAAACTATCTAATGTAGATGATTCTTGAGGCAGTGCTAGGGGCGTGGCCACGTTTTGGGAACAGCGAGAGAGACTGGGGGGGGGGGGGGGGGGGGCAGACTGCAATAGAGATCACGATTCAGAATGAATCACATTGTGTGTGAATGTGTGTCTAAGTGCTTCCGATACTGTGCTGTAAAAAAAAGCGCTGATGCGTTATTTTTTTTTTCAAACCTCCATTGCGATCTACCTGACACCCCTTCGACGTATCGAGCACCCCTGACTCTATATCAAGCTGTGGGGTGTGCAGTTGACGTCTCCTTGAATATCGCCAAAAATGCCCATTGAGATGTTTCTTGGTGATTTGTAAAGAGTATATAAGCCTCCACAGGAAGTTAAGAGTAAGTATGTTAAATTTTGTGGTTATTGAAGTAACAGTGTGGATTTGTATAGGGAACACACACACACACACACACACACACACACACACACAGAGTTTCAACTTCATATTTATAGATAGAGGACACTATCCTGCAAACATCACATTAATCAGATTTGTGTTGTATGACATCATTTTGTTGTTCCATGTAAGTCATCTTTTTTCTTATAATAATAATGGCGGCACGGTGGTTTAGTGGTTAGCACGTTCTCCTCTCAGCACTAGGGATTCCCGGTTCGAATCCCCATCTGGGTGGAGTTTCCATGTTCTCCCCGTGTCTGCGTGGGTTTCCTCCGGGTTCTCCGGTTTCCTCCCACAGTCCAAAAACATGGATCAAGTCAATTGAATTCCCAAAATTGCCCCATATAGAGTGTGTCTGTGTGTGTGAGTGTGTGCCCAGCGATGGATTGGCGCCCTGTCCTGGGTGTATCTGCCCAGCGCCCGAGACGTTCTCCCCTGGATGGGCATGGGGAACCCCACCGCAACCCTAATAGAGGATAAGCGGGAGATAATGAATGAATGAATAATAATAATCTTTATATAGCACTTTTGTAGGGCTTTACAGTCAGAATAAATTATACATACAAACATATGCACACATACAAATACATACGAACATATATACACATGCATAATGAAAATAATCTAAAACACAAAAAATATATATAATATATAATCATCAATCTTCAAACCTTAATAAAAGCATTCTTATTTCATGTAGCACCGTTAAAACAACCTGTCATGTCGGGAAGTGCATATTATTCAGGGGTTCCTAATCAGGGTGGCTATTCTTGCCCTACACATCTCGTACAGCCTGGGCTGTGTGCAGTGGCAGTGAAGTGGGAAATTTTCTTGCGCATGGTTGTACAGCACAGTGTGACTTCATAATACACTGTTTGCTTAAAGTGAGCCAGGGCAGTGAAAGGAATCTTGTCTTTCCTGTGAGATCTTGCGTCGTGGTTTATAGCAGTGAAATAAAACTGAAGGACTCGATGTCCTGTTTCTTAAGCAATTTAATCATTGACCATTTAAATTGTGATTACTCAAATTACTTTCATTTCAGGTGGAGTGTGCAGAGTGACATGATGAGTATAAAGGACTGGGTGTACTTCATCATTTCGCTCAGCATTATTGGTATAAGCTGTGGTTATTAAAGATAACTATATAGATGTATCTTTTCTTTATGACCGATTAAACTGCTTTAAAAGAATCAAGTTAATTTATCTATATAGCGTTTGTATGTGTGTATATATATATATATATATATATATATATATATATATATATATATATATATATATATATATATATATATATATATATGTATATATATATATATATATATATATATATATATATATATATATATATATATAGAGGGCGGCACGGTGGCTTAGTGGATAACACGTTCTCCTCTCAGCTTTAAGGATTCCCGGTTTGAATCTCCATCTGGGTGGAGTTTCCATGTTCTCCCCGTGTCCGCGTGGGTTTCCTCCGGGTTCTCCGGTTTCCTCCCACAGTCCAAAAACATGGATAAAGTCAATTGAGTTCTCCAAATTGCCCCATATAGAATGTGCATGTTTGTGTGTGTGAGTGTCTGCCCAGCGACAGATTGGCACCCTGTCCTGGATGTGTCTGCCCAGCGCCCGAAACGTTCTCCCCTGGATGGGCATAGGGACCCCCCCCGTGACCCCGCGACCAATATAGATAAAGCAGAAGAGAATGGATGGATGGTTAGATGGATGGATATTGTCAAAAAGCAGCTTTACAGTGTTCCAAGCCTAAATCTTCAAAAAGCAAGCTGAAGTGGCAGTGGCAAGAAAAAACTCCCTGTTAACTTGTTTATTAAGGAAGAAACAGCATAGGGATTGAGGCTCAGAGGGGGACCTTCCACCTTAGGCCGAGCAGCATCAACATGTACAGATTGTGTAATAATCACGTGTCTATTTGCAAAGTGAGGTCATCCTGCAGGACTGCAACACCACCAGTTCAACAGAAATCCAGGTTCTGTCCGGAAATGTTCGTTCCCTCTAAATGAACACAGAATGCCACAGGAGATCATTCCTACCTGTGGCCATCAAACTCCATAGCTCCTTTAAAAATATGTAATATAATTTATATGTGCAATACCAATTTATATGGTATATACATGCAGTACTTAAATATGTGCAATACTACATCATGTCATATGGTTCATTAATGCAATATATGTGTATATATCCAAATAGCTTAGGGTATTTCCATATTTCTATTTGAATTATAATTTTATATTTGAGTATATTTAATTTTTCTTTTGCTTTTAAAGAAGTGCTTATTGTTAATTTATTTTATTGATTTTTTAAAATGTATATTTTATTCATTATTTTTTATTTTAATACATCACAGCTCGGTAAAGGCTCAACATCTGTACAATTTAACAACTGTAATTTTCCTTCCGGAGATAAAAAATGAAGTATTCTGATTTCTGTGATGCTATAGCAGTATTATGAATGTTAAGCTGGTGATGCTCAAAAGAAGAAAAGCAGTTAGAGCTGATAAAACTCAGTAATTAAGTAGTGGACTTTCTTTTTTTTTTGTTTTTGTTTTGTTTTTTGTCACTGCATGAACGCATATCACAGCTTTGAAATTTTTTCTTTCGCTCAGACAGACGACATTTGCAGTTTACGTCCTGTCCTTTGTGGGAATGGTAGTCTACACCTTCACCCTTAACTTGGGTCATCTTTGGGTTGTGTTTATTACATCAGCAACACTTGGGTAAGAGATTTTTTTATTTGCTACATATTACCACCTTTTAAATAATTATATATTATTCATTTATTTATTTTTGTTTGACTTATCTTGTCTGTTCACCACAGATTCTTCATGACTGGTTACCTGCCATTAGGCTTTGAGTTTGCAGTGGAGTTGACCTATCCGGAGTCAGAGGGCACATCCTCAGGCCTGCTCAACTGCTCAGCACAGGTCGACCGATACCTGACTCACCCCTTATTTAATAAGAAGTACTTTTTACAATTTTTATATTGTAATTTTCTGGAATTTAACCTATAATCAGTTATTATGCTCCTCTGTTTAGATATTTGGAATCATATTCACCATCAGCCAGGGCAAGATCATTGACTCGTACAGCACAGTGGCTGGAAACATCTTCCTCTGTGCTTTTCTCATTTTGGGTACCATTATTACAGGTATATGTCATCTTGATTTGTGTATAATTACACAGTGACTGTATGTTCAATCCAGGTACATGTATGAAGTGTATTATAGTAAATAAATCACGGATGTTGCAACAACAAAAATATATTTAAAAAAATAGTTATGATGTGGGCGGCCCGGTGGCTTAGTGGTTAGCACGTTCGCCTCTCAGTACTAGGGATTCCCGGTTCGAATCCCAATCTAGGTGGAGTTTCCATCTTCCCCCCGTGTCCGCATGGGTTTCCTCGGGGTTCTCCGGTTTCCTCCCACAGTCCAAAAACATGGATCAAGTCAATTGAGTTCTCCAAATTGCCCCATATTGAGTGTGTTTGTGTGAGTGTGTGCCCAGCGATAGGTTGGCACCCTGTCCTGGGTCTATCTGTCCAGCGCCCAAAACGTTCTCCCCTGGATGGGCATGGGGAACCTCCCCCCCCACGCGACTCTAGTAGAGGATAAAGCGTATGAAGTTATAGTACTAAACTATATGGACAGAACCTTCATCCATGGCTCTGCTGACTAATACTGTATGGAACCTGACAAGGCGGTCCTGCAGGACGCCCCCTAATGGACTCACATATAGTTTTCCAGTTGTTAGTTTTTCCATTTGTTTAATATCTGTACATTAGTGTCCTACACTGTTGTTGCTGCCCGGCCGCTCAAGGAGGATGAGTCCCCCACTGAGTCTTGGTCCTCACAAGGTTTCTTCCTTAAATAACAACATAAAAGGGAGTTTTTTCTTGCCACTGTCGTTTCGGCTTGCTCTTTGGGGGTTTAAAGGCTTTTCATTCTGTAAAGCTGCTTTGTGACAATGTACTGTTGTAAAAAGCGCGACATAAATAAATAACTTGAACTTGAACTTGAAGTATTAGGACACCTACAAATTACATGTGATTTTAAATCTTGGTTGCCTTTTGCAGCTTTTCCCCCAAAAAACACTGCAGTAAAGCACTTGTGAGGTCAGACACTGATGTTGGATGAGCAGGTCTGGCTTACAATTGCCATATTGTGAGATATTTGATGGTGTTAAGTTCAAGATTCTGTGTGGGTCAGCCAAACTTACCCAACCATGACTTTATGGACCTTGCTTTTTGCACTTCATCTTATCACATTATCTTCCCCTTATTCTTATACTAGGGACTAGGGTTACTGAGGGGGTGGGGTGGGGGGAGGGTCCACTATGCCCATCCAGGGGACACATTTCAGGCACTGTGCAGATATCCCCAGGACAGGAAAGAAAAAAAAAAAAGCACACGTGACTAATAAACTAAATTTAGTTTCTAAATATATATTGCTGATTAGTTATAATACAGAGAATTGTTTTGAAAATGGGGCGGCACGGCGGCTTAGTGGTTAGCATGTTCTCCTCTCAGCTCTAGGGATTCCCAGTTCGAATCCCCATCTGGGTGGAGTTTCCATGTTCTCCCCGTGTCCACGTGGGTTTCCTCCGGGTTCTCCGGTTTCCTCCCACAGTCCAAAAACATGGATGAAGTCAATTGAATTCTCCAAATTGCCCCATATTGAGTGTGTTTGTGTGAGTGAGTGTGTGCCCAGCGATAGATTGGCGCCCTGTCCTGGGTGTATCTGCCCAGCGCCCGAAACGTTCTCCCCTGGATGGGCATGGAGAACCCCCCCTCCCCATAACCCTAATAGAGGATAATGAATGAATGAATGTTTTGAAAATGACTTTAACAAACTGTTGTAAATAAATGTGAAAAAAATACTTTGTCAAAAAATAAGAATTAATATTTATAAAATACTATAAAGTAAAATGTTTAATAAAATTAAAATGTTATTGTGAAAAAAATAACAGTACTGTACAGTTAGTTGACAGAATTCTGTTTCCCAGACCTTGTACAAGGTCTTGTATGCAGTATGTTGGTGAGTTTGCCCTCTAGTGGCTAAGAACAGTAACAACAAACCGTTTAAGCTCTTTATTTCTTTTTACAGCTTTTATAAAGGCAGACTTGCGCCGACAGAGGGCTAACGAACAGGCCAGAGAACAGGCTGCAGAGGTGAGTCTGCTTTACATGGTTAACATGAGTTTAATCTTTGTAACTTGGACTTGTGTTGGGTCATAAATACACAATAACAACAGTATCGGTAACCGCATCACAGCTAGAGAATTTACATCTGATTTTAAGATGAACCAGGGTGCAGATATGCCAGTTTTTGTAGAACTGTTTGGGGAAGGGGCGGTACGGTGGTTTAGTGGTTAGCATGTTCTCCTCTCAGCGCTAGGGATTCCCGGTTCGAATCCCCATCTGGGTGGAGTTTCCATGTTCTCCCCGTGTCCATGTGGGTTTCCTCCGGGTTCTCCGGTTTCCTCCCAAGGTCCAAAAACATGGATCAAGTCAATTGAATTCTCCAAATTGCCCCATATAGAGTATGAATGTGTGAGTGAGTAGGTTGGCGCCCTGTCCTAGGTGTGTCTGCCCAGCGCCCGAAACGTTCTCCCCTGGATGGGCATGGGGAACCCCACCGCGACCCTAATAGAGGATAAAGCGGAAGATAATGTATTAATGAATGAATGAATGAATGTTTGGGGAAGGCTTTTAAATAAGATTTTGATATGAATTTGTGAGTTTTTGCCTAGGCTTATTGGTTAGAACCTAGGGGTGTATTCAACAAAGGATTTTCATAGTCGAATCTGATTCGTCAGATTTTCCCTATAGTCGACTGATAGTCGAATCAGTTAAAATTTCACCACAAGATGGCGCTCTAAGCGTGGTTTTTAAAAAAGATTTTTTTTATATTTTACTTGTTTTTCTAGAGCACCGTAAATGGGATCCCCGTTCTGGACTTTTTTCCACTTCAAAGGAAAAACCTAAAAATTAGGATGATTTTATTTGACAAAAGGCTATTTATATATATATACGAAAACAAAGACATTTCATGTAAAAACTAATGCTTAGCAGCAGCCATGGGCACCCCCATGTGGTCAAAATGGTACATTCGACTATGAGGTTCATAGTCGACTACGGTTCTCCGAATCGAATCGTCGAATCTGCGAATATTGCAGCTTACCCCTATTAGAACCTCCACCTTATCTCCGCTCTGGGGATCCAGGTTTAAATCCCGATCGTAGTTAATGTTAACCACACAGGTTTCCTCCGGCTTCTCCAGTTTCCTCCCATTGTTCAAAAACTTGGATTCAAGGTGAATTGGCTGATTTATATTGGGTGGGGGTGTTCTCCATGCCCATCCAGGGGAGAACGTCTCAGGCGCTGGGCAGATACACCCAGGACCCAATCCATCGCTGGGCACACACTCACTCACACACACACAAAACACTCTATATGGGGCAATTGTCCATGTTTTTGGACTGTGGAAGGAAACCAGAGAACCCTGAGGAAATCCACGTGGACACGGGTAGAACATGGAAACTCCACCCAGATTGAGATTCAAACCAGGAATCCCTAGTGCTGAGAGGAGAACATGCAAACCACTAAGCCATTGTGCAGCCCTGTTCTTCATGTCTATATTCTTAATTTATTTAAACTAAAAATATTGCTTCCATTTCATTTCATTTTATTTACACTAAATGAATGTTTTCTGACTTGTTTAGAAACCACCAGGGATCCAAGAAGTTGGAATATCATCCGTAAAAGAGGTGAAGCTGTAGAACTAAAGTGGTTACAGAAACATATTGACAGACAGAGGAGGGGATGGTAGGTTATCAGCTGAAACCAGCACAATGTCCTCCAGAACAGTCAACATCTAATTTATATGTAACATGAACCTAATGTTTCTGCACTGAACTGCATGTCGCATTATTTATACTAAAGGCATAGATTTCTAAAGATTAGGGCCTTGAATAATTCTGTCTACTAACATTCATTCATTCATTCATTCATTCATTCATTATCTCCCGCTTTATCCTCTACTAGGGTCGCGGTGGGGTTCCCCATGCCCATCCAGGGGAGAACGTCTCGGGCGCTGGGCAGATAGACCCAGGACAGGGCGCCAATCTATCACTGGACACACACTCACTCACACAGACACACTATATGGGACAATTTAGAGAACTCAATTAACTTGATCCATGTTTTTGGACTGTGGGAAGAAACCGGAGAACCCGGAGGAAACCCACGCGGACACGGGGAGAACATGGAAACTCCACCCAGATGGGGATTCGAACCGGGAATCCCTAGCGCTGAGAGGAGAACGTGCTAACCACTAAGCCACCGTGCCGCCACTAACATTCAGTACTTAAAAATATCATTATTTTGTTTTGAAAAACATTGTAGTTTAGTTTGAACCAATTTAACACACTATACCATGTGAACAATGCAATATGCTTCAGTTAACACAATGACTGTTAGAAACCATTCGTCTTCTTCGGGAAATCGGCTACGCGGGAGGGAATGCGTACGCCGCTTGCGCCTTGTGAGCGTTTCCCGGGAGATCGTCAACGTGGAGAAGAATGCGCTGGATGAAACGCTCCCACGGATACAACCTGTAATAATAACAACCTGAGTAATGCGCAGCGCCGTACCGTGGTTGAAGCGTGGAAGTCAAGTCAAGTAATTTATTTATATAGCGCTTTTTACAACAGTACATTGTCACAAAGCAGCTTTACAGAATGAAAAGCCTTTAAGTAGAGTTCGGAGACACCGGGCATAAAAACCAAACAGGGTTTATTATTAAAAATGGTGTAGGGACACCAACAAAAAGGTGGGAACGAACCAAACGACCTAACATCGGGATGTACCACAAACAAAGACGTGCACGGGGGTAAGGGAATACGGAAACTAAATACAAAAAACACCCCGTCACGTGCACAAAATAAACCAATCACCCAACGGAGACAATTCATTCATTCATTATCTCCCGCTTTATCCTCTATTAGGGTCGCGGGGGGTTCCCCATGCCCATCCAGGGGAGAACGTCTCGGGCGCTGGGCAGATAGACCCAGGACAGGGCGCCAATCCATCGCTGGGCACACACTCACTCACACAGACACACTCTATATGGGGCAATTTTGAGAATTCAATTGACTTGATCCATGTTTTTGGACTGTGGGAGGAAACCGGAGAACCCGGAGGAAACCCACGCGGACACGGGGAGAACATGGAAACTCCACCCAGATGGGGATTCGAACCGGGAATCCCTAGCGCTGAGAGGAGAACGTGCTAACCACTGAGCCACCGTGCCCCAACGGAGACAATGAGTATCTTAAATGAGGGACAGGTGCCCCAGGCAGATACCCCCACCCCAACGGTCGCACAAAAGGGAGAAGCGACCATGGAACCTTTTTTTTTTTTTTTTTTTTTTTTTTTTTTTATCCTTCAACCACGGTACGGCGCTGCGCATTACTCCCGCGCAGGTTGTATCCGTGGGAGCGTTTCATCCGGCGCACCGGTGTACGCATTCTTCTCCGCGTAGCCGTTCCCGGGGAACGCTCACAAGGCGCAAGCGGCGTACGCATTTCCTCCCGGATCTCCCAGGGAAGACGAGCGTATTCTAACAATGACCGTCTGTTCAGGTTGCACATTTAATAATAATAATAATAATAATACATTTTATTTGATGGTGCCTTTCTGGACACTCAAGGTCACCTTACAAAAAAAAAAAAAAAAAAAAAAAAAAAAAAACATCTAACATTTAACATCTCATTCCATTCCGCGGAAGTTACCTTCATAAATTCGTCAGTTTTAAAAATGTATCGGACAAATTCCTGGTCTGTTTGTTTCTGTTACAGGTGCCATGACTATTTATCATGTAATATATTTGAAATCTATTTTTAAACTTCTAAAACAGTTAGTGTATTATATTCACTGCAATCTTTTATTTACTTGATTTATTGTTGGTGCTAAATCACTTACTAAAAATTCAAACAAGATTTTCTTCCTAAATGCTTTTGGATGTAGCTCGATGTATTTACATTTTAATGTACATTTAGGGGCGGCACGGTGGCTTAGTGGTTAGCATGTTCTCCTCTCAGCACTAGGGATTCCCGGTTCGAATCCCCATCTGGGTGGAGTTTCCATGTTCTCCCCGTGTCTGCGTGGGTTTTCTCCGGGTTCTCCGGTTTCCTCCCACAGTCCAAAAACATGGATCAAGTCAATTGAATTCTCAAAAAAATTGCCCCATATAGAGTGTGTCTGTGTGAGCGAGTGTGGCCAGCGATGGATTGGCGCCCTGTCCTGGGTGTATCTGCCCAGCGCCCGAGACGTTCTCCCCTGGATGGGCATGGGGAACCCCACCGCGACCCTAATAGAGGATAAAGCGGGAGATAATGAATGAATGAATGAATGAATGAATGTACATTTAGTCATTTAGCAGACGCTTTTATCCAAAGCGACTTACAAATGAGAACATCACAAGTCAGAAGCCATGGAGAAAACCAACTATACTGTAAATTCATCAAACCTGATTGTTATTCGATGCTGTGTCCCCCCCCCCTTTTTTTTGTATTTGGATGGATTTTGATGTTGTCCCCGTGTCGAGACAAGTTTTCTTTCCACAGTCCGAAACCATGGATTCAATGTGAATTGGCTGTTCTATATTGCCTCTATATTGTCTGGGCAGTAAATGTAGCTATATTTAATCCAGCAAACAACTGGAAAGAAAAGTTCAGGAACGAACTTGAAAAGTTCAGCTTGTTTGTTAACCGTGGTAAATTTACCTCGATTGGTAAATTTCAACTTTTGGATGTAGCTCGATGTATTTGGATGGATTTTGATGTTGTCCCCGTGTCGACACAAGTTTTCCTCAGCTTCTTTCCACAATCTGAAACCATGGATTCAATGTGAATTGGCTGTTCTATATTGCCCCTATATTGCGTGTTCTATATTGCCCCTATATTGTCTGGGCAGTAAATGTAGCTATATTTAATCCAGCAAACAACTGGAAAGATAAAGTTCAGGAACGAACTTGAAAAGTTCAGCTTGTTTGTTAACCGTGGTAAATTTACCTCATTGGTAAATTTCCATTGGCGGCACGGTGGCTTAGTGGTTAGCACGTTCGCCTCTCAGCGCTAGGGGCTCCCGGTTCGAATCCCCATCTGGGTGGAGTTTCCATGTTCTCCCCGTGTCCGCGTGGGTTTCCTCCGGGTTCTCCGGTTTCCTCCCACAGTCCAAAAACATGGATCAAGTTAATTGAGTTCTCTAAATTGTCCCATTTTGAGTGTGTGAGTGTGTACCCAGCGATGGATTGGCGCCCTGTCCTGGGTGTGTCTGCCCAGCGCCCGAGACGTTCTCCCCTGGATGGGCATGGGGAACCCCACCGCGACCCTAATAGAGGATAAAGCGGGAGATAATGAATGGTAAATTTCCACTTTTGGATGTAGCTCGATGTATTTGGATGGATTTTGATGTCCCTGTGTCGACACAAGTTTTCCGCAGCTTCTTTCCACAATCTGAAAACCATGGATTCAATGTGAATTGGCTGTTCTATATTGCCCCTATATAGCGTGTGTGTGTGTGTGTGAGGGCGTGTGCTCAGTGATGAATTGGATTGGCTCCCTCCCCAGTGGCCAAAACATTCTCCCCTGAATAGGGCATAGGTATCTCTAGTCTTTATTCAATGAAGACGTTATAATGCACAATGCATTAAGAAAACCGATGTACCTGATAAAGTAGCTGGGCAGTGAATATAGCTATATTTAATCATCAAAGATCCTCAAATAAAATGTTTTTAGTAAAGCAATTGTGTGTAGAAGCTACTGTATATAGTGTCACCTGTAGTTTGGTTTCTGACTGTGAAATCTTTTACAGATCTGTAAGTCAGTTTAGGTTCTATTAACCTTTGTGACTAATTTGTTAACTTATTTTTATTCATTTACCAAACGTGTATTAGCATTAACTAAAATGTGCCGTGTTCCTCAAATTCATGTTTATATGTCATTAAGAACGCTGCCGTTTTGTTACGTTATGCTGTTGTATTAAATGTATAATAGTCTTACATCCAATAACAGTCTTTTGAAAACAAAGTTTCCCTTTGTGTTTTTAACAAGTTTTACATTTGCACATCTTACATACGATCTCAGCTGAGTTTCCTGACCAAGTTTATTGACCCCTGTATACAGAGCCTCATTCGTAGTGTGCAAACGTTGTAAAGATTAAAGTTCAAGTTACACCAGCAAACATCCAGCAGGTGCCTTCTTATCTGACGGACTAGAAGCGATAATAATTACACAAACACCTGACCTTAGTTCAGTGATTCTCAATTATTTTCTGTTAAGCCCCCCGTAGGAAGAACAAAACTTTTTGCGCCCCCCCCCCCGTACATGACAAAATGGGATGAAAATTTATTTTTATACCACTGTAGTATGATTTGTCTATAAATTTGTTATAAGTACACCTCTTTTATAACAATGTCTCCTTATTAACAATAAAGAAAATGAAAAAGAAAGAAATATAGATCAACTTAGAACAAAGAATCATTTTATTAACTTTGTTTTTTAGTTTGTAACAGAAACGAATGAAATCCTCATTTAAACCAGAAACATTTTTGAACCGACTGCATTTGATACTGAAAAATGAAATGATATAAAAGCAATAAATAATAATAAATTCAAATTCATCAGCAATATTCATTCAGGAGCTCAATTTATTATTAACACTTTAACCTACAAAACAAAAATAAATACGACAATTTGTGCTGTTTTTTTTTTATCAAAATAAGGAAATCAGAACTAATGTCTCCAATGCGTCCGTTCTGCAGCGCAGCTTTTCTGCAGTAGTTTTCATAAAGCGTTATAATTGCTTGCTGTATGCGTCACGTTCTCGAAAAACTCAAGCGGTTATCAGCGTGATTGGGGTGTAATGTCTTTAAGTGACGCCTTCATTTATTTCACGCTGTCCACTGTCAACATTTAAAGACACAGAAGACACGCCGGTCTTTCTTCGTCTCCCACCTCAGTTACCGTGAAACCAAGCGCTACATACACTTTCCTCGTTTTAACTTTTGGTTGAGTTTTGTTGCTCTCATTATCTTCGTCTCTCTCCTCGTCTCTGTTAAATATTTCTCCATGTTGTCTCTTGAGGGTTTGTCAATGCACTTAATATCACTTGCTCTGTGATATCTTGTTATGCGCCCCCCCAGGCACCGCACTGCGCCCCCCCAGGGGGGCGCGCCCCTCTATTTGAGAAGCACTGCCTTAGTTACATGTGAGTTATGAAATGTTCTGGTTGCACCGCCGACACATTGACATGCATGATGATGATGATGATGATGTAATGACCCCATGCGTCGCTCATGACAACAGCTTCAGTTCACTCGGTGTCAGATCTGTGATGGGCGGCAGGTGTACACTCAACATTCAGTCAATTTAGATGACTAAAGATGCTTTTATCCAAAGCGACTTACAAATGAGGGGCGGCACGGTGGCTTAGTGGTTAGCACGTTCTCCTCTCAGCGTTAAGGATTCCCGGTTTGAATCCCCATCTGGGTGGAGTTTCCATGTTCTCCCCGTGGGTTTCCTCCGGGTTCTCCGGTTTCCTCCCACAGTCCAAAAACATGGATCAAGGTCAATTCTCCAAATTGCCCCATATAGAGTGTGTAAATCTTGTATTGGTTTAATGCTTGTTACCTTTACACTGCTGTAAATATTCATTCATTATTTTTTCATGCCCATGCCCATGTGTGTGTGTGTGTGTGTGGGGGAGGGGTTCCCCATGCCCATGTGGGGGGGGAGGGTTCCCCATGCCCATGTGGGGGGGGAGGGTTCCCCATGCCCATGTGGGGGGGAGGGTTCCCCATGCCCATGTGGGGGGGAGGGTTCCCCATGCCCATCGGGGGGGGAGGCTTCCCCATGCTGTTTGGGGGGGGGGAGGCTTCCCCATGCCCTTTAGGCTTCCACATGGGGGGGGGTAGGCTTCCCCATGCCCATCGGGGGGGGCGGGAGGGGAGGCTTCCCCATGCCCATCTGGGGGGGGGGAGAGGTTCCCCATGCCCATCTGGGGGGGGGGAGGCTTCCCCATGCCCATCTGGGGGGGGGGGGGGGTTCCCCATGCCCATCCAGAGAAGAGTGTCTCGCGCACTGGGCAAATACACCCAGAAGAGGGCGCCAATATATCGCTAGGCACACTCGCTCACAAAGGCACGCACTCTATATGGGGCAATATAGAGTATTCAATTGACCGTAATGCATGTTTTTGACTGTGGGAGGAAACCGGAGAACCCGGAGGAAACCCACGCAGACACAGGGAGAACACGGAAACTCCACCCAGATTGGGATTCGAACCTGGATCCCCAGAGGCAAACGTGCTGACCACTAAGCCAACCAATACGAAAATTTGTCCGTCCACTGCTGGGACACTCAGATGGGAACACGCCCTGTAAAGTTTAATGCTTCCAGATCAATGTGGAAGGAGATGTGTTACAGAAATTAATAAAATAAGGAGAGAGCGGCACAGTGGCGTAGTGGTTAGTACGTTGGCCTCTCCGCACTGGGGATCCAGTTTTGAGCCGAGTAAATATTAAATCCATAAATCCATAAAGTGGATGATGAATGAATGAATGAATGAATGAAATCACTGCGCACTAGAGCTGCTGTAGTTAACTATACGTGTATTCGATTCAGCTCTTAATACACTGAATTCATTCATTCATTATTCATTCATTCATTATTCATTCATTCATTATCTCCCGCTTCATCCTCTATTAGGGTCGCGGTGGGGTTCCCCATGCCCATCCAGGGGAGAACGAACGCGGGCGCTGGGCAGGGACAGGGCGGCTGGGCACACACTCACACAGACACACTCTATATGGGGCAATTAGAGACTCAATTCTTGCCTCTGTGGGAGGAAACAACCCGGAGGAAAACCCACACGGGGATGGAAACTCCACCCAGATGGGGATTCGAATCCCGCGTTCGTGCTAACCACTAAGCCACCGTGCCGCCTTCATTCATTATCTTCCGCTTTATCCTATATTAGGGTCGCGGGGGGGGCGGCACGGTGGCTTGGTGGTTAGCACGTTCGCCTCTCAACACTGGGGATTCCCGGTTCGAATCCCAGGACAGCGCCAGGACAGGGTGTATCTGCCCAGCGCTTGAAACGTTCTCCCCTGGATGGGCACCCCTTCCCCCTGCGACCCTTTCATTCATTATCTTCCACTTTTTCCTCTATTAGGGTCGCGGTGGGGTTCCCTATGCCCATCCAGGGGAGAACGTTTCATGCGCTGGGCACACACAGACACACTCTATATGGGGCAATTTGGAGAACTCAATTGACTTGATCCATGTTTTTGGACTGTGGGAGGAAACCGGAGAACCCGGAGGAAACCCACGCAGACACGGGGAGGACATGGAAACTCCACCCAGATGGGGATTCGAACCGGGAATCCCTAGTGCTGAGAGGAGAACATGCTAACCACTAAGCCACCGTGCCGCCCAATACACTGAATTGTATATGCTATAAATAATACAGTCCAAAGCTTCAAGCTGCTCAGTGTTGATGTGCCGGTCTTATTACACCACAGAACGCTGCTTACTCCACACAGCGGTCCGTGTAAAAGGTTTGTTGTGTCTGAGCAGCACTAATAAACCCATTCAGTCCTCGTTCTCTTCTGATTAAGAGTCACTGAGGGATACTGAGTCACAAAGGCAATTTAATTTCTTTTCTTCTGTCTGGCTCCGGTTACTTCCTGCGGCTCTGTGATGCACTGGAACCCAATTAACATGCCCACAATAGAACACCCTAGGAGAAAAAAATACATGAGAAGAAATATGAAACGGCCATGTTATAAAATATTAAACAAAAGTCTTAATTTAGGATTTATATTATATAAAACTTTAGTTCTGGAGAAGTGGACTTGGTGAATTAAATGTGCTTTGAAATAAAAAATCATGCAGCAAATTTTAAAAGTAGATGGAGCTGGGCAACAGGTGGCTTAGTGGTTTAGCATGTTCTCCTCTCAGCGCTAGGGATTCCCGGTTTGAATCCCCATGTGGGTGGAGTTTCCATGTTCTCCCCGTGTCCGCGTGGGTTTTCTCCGGGTTCTCCGGTTTCCTCCCACAGTCCAAAAACATGGATCAAGTCAATTGAGTTCTCCAAATTGCCCCATATAGAGTGTGTATGTGTGAGTGAGTGTGTGCCCAGTGATGGATTGGTGCCCTGTCCTGGGTGTATCTGCTCAGCACCTGAAACGTTCTCCCCTGGATGGGGATGGGGAACCCCCCAGCAACCCTAATAGAGGATAAAGTGGAAGATAATGGATGCTGGGCACCAATCTATTGCTGGGGACACAGTCACTCACTCACACAAACACACTCTATATGGGGCAATTTGGAGAACTCAATTGACTTGATCCATATTTTTGGACTGTGGGAGGAAACCGGAGAACCCGGAGGAAACCCACGCAGACATGGGGAGAACATGGAAACTCCACCCAGATGGGGATTCGAACCGGGAATCCCTAGCGCTGAGAGGAGAACATGCTAACCACTAAGCCACCGTGCCGCCCCCGCCTTATAATAATAATATTAATAATAATACATTTTATTTATAAAACGCATTTCAGAACACCCAAGGCCGCTGTAGAAAGCATACATATTAAGAACATTTACATTTAAAAATAAGCAAAAGAAAGTAAAGTGCAATTAGCCATGAATTTAAATAATAAAAATAACAAAAATAAAATAATATAGCGGGCGGCACGGTGGCTTAGTGCTTAGCATGTTCTCCTCTCAGCACTAGGGATTCCCGGTTCGAATCCCCATCTGGGTGGAGTTTCCATGTTCTCCCCGTGTCTGCGTGGGTTTCCTCCGGGTTCTCCGGTTTCCTCCCACAGTCCAAAAACATGGATCAAGTCAATTGAATTCTCAAAAAATTGCCCCATATAGAGTCTGTCTGTGTGAGTGAGTGTGTGCCCAGCGATGGATTGGCGCCCTGTCCTGGGTCTATTTGCCCAGCGCCTGAGACGTTCTCCCCTGGATGGGCATGGGGAACCCCACCGCGACCCGAATAGAAGATAAAGCGGGAGATAATGAATGAATGAATGAAAATAATATCAGTAATAATTAACAGTTTAAAGCTCATTTAAAAAGATGAGTTTTCAGGCCAGTCTTAAACAGAGAGAGGGAGGTGGTGTTGCGTAGTCCATGGGGTAGCGAGTTCCAGAGCCGCGAACTCATTATGATGTTAAAGAAACCAGTATTTAATGATGTGTGCATCCATAGGTGAATCAATCATGGTTTTAAGATGGTGGGAAACATGGTGAGAAATAATACTCAGGCTACGCTAAGTGTACATTGGGTTTATGATGTCATTCGTTTGTATTGGCCAGTTTTATTCAATAATTAATTTAATACCGATTGCTTCTTCCCAGTAGAACATGGATACCCTGCAGTTAGAGGGATACAACATGGATCCCATTAGTGTGCAAGCACTGTTCATTTAAATATAGCTTTATAACATTTTCAACAATCATAACTCACCTGCCACAAAAAGCGGGGCCATAACCCCGATGGTAAGTGGAGCTGTTTTATAGATAAAAGCTTCAGACAGGAAATGACCCAAAGCTAGAAAAAACGTCCACAGAGTGATGTGATAAAGTCTAAAATGTCAATAGGGGGGAATAAAAGACAGAGAACAGGGTCATGAGTACATTTAATACAAGGTTCAAATCTCCCGTAATAAACTAAAACCAAGGTGGAGGTCTGACAGCAGTCCTACGTTTTGTTCTGAATGTCCATGGCGCAGGCACAGCGGATGATGGATGAGAGTAATGTCCATATTCCAAATGTCCTCGCCTGAAGACCATTAACTGGTAAATATGTCAGACACATCAGTATGTTTTTACTACGTTTTAATAGAATTTATGATCGTGAGGGATAACAGTACTTACCAAAATCCGGTGTGCCAGTGTAAAGTTTCTCCGACAGAAAGCTGTGGTTACGAAAGCTCTGCACAGTGTTCCCCAGAGCCATGACAGACACCATGACCAGCCAGCTTCTTAGGAGGTTTAAAAAGCGACTCATGGTTCCTGAAGCACTGACCGCTGCAGCTGGAGAAGGTATACAGACCGAGTTATTAAAAAGCATTAGGTCACAACGGCCGTGTTTAAAGATGCATTTCAACGGTTTCTTTCCTTATTTCTACATGTTTTTTATTACATTAAACGATAAGTGTGTCAAACATCAAATCAAATCAGGTTTATTAGTCACATGCGTCGTTATACACAGTACAGCGTGCCGTGAAATTCTTTTCTGACATCTCCACATGAGGTTCAAAATTTGGAATTACAGTAAGAAAAATTTAGAATTACAAAATAGTAAAGTAAAAGGAAATGTGTATTTACAATGTGCAATACATTTTTTTTAAAAAAAGGAGAAACTGTACAAGTATGACACTGTAATGGATATAAACTAAAAATTGTTTATAAGTTATGATTAAAGAGGGCGGCACGGTGGCTTAGTGGTTGGCACGTTCTCCTCTCAGCACTAGGGATTCCCGGTTCGAATCCCCATCTGGGTGGAGTTTCCTTGTTCTCCCCTTGTCCGCGTGGGTTTCCTCCGGGTTCTCCGGTTTCCTCCCACAGTCCAAAAACAAGGATCAAGTCAATTGAGTTCTCCAAATTGCCCCATATAGAGTGTGTGTGTGTGAGTGAGTGTGCACCCAGCGATAGATTGGCGCCCTGTGCTGGTTGTATCTGCCCAGTGCCCGAAACTTTCTCCCCTGGATGGGCATGGGGAACCCCACCGCGACCCTAATAGAGGATAAAGCGGAAGATAATGAATAAATGAATAATATATTACTAAATATATGGAAATGAATATTATTAAGTTCTACCAAATTTTTACTTCCCTTGTGGATTCTTTTTAAAAACTAGTATGTTGGTTATTAATTCGCATTTATTAAAAAATAAATAAATAAAAATGTTTATGATGCCAATAATATATTACTACATATATGGAAATAAATATTATTACATTCATCCAAATTTTTACTTCCCTTGTGGATTCTTTTTAGTATGTTGGTTATTAATTCGCATGTATTAAATAAAAAAATACAATAATAATGTTTATGATAGCAATAATATATTACTACATATATGGAAATAAATATTATGATGCTCTACCAAATTTTTACTTCCCTTGTGGATTCTTTTTAAAAACTATGTTGGTTATTAATTCGCATTTATTAAATAAAAAAAAAAAAAAATAATAATTTTTATGATGCCAATAGGGCGGCACGGTGGCTTAGTGATTAGCACGTTCTCCTCTCAGCGCTAGGGATTCCCGGTTCGAATCCCCATCTGGGTGGAGTTTCCATGTTCTCCCCGTGTCCGCGTGGGTTTCCTCCGGGTTCTCCGGTTTCCTCCCACAGTCCAAAAACATGGATTACGTCAATTGAATTCTCCAAATTGCCCCATATAGAGTGTGTCTGTGTGAGTGAGTGTGTGCCCAGTGATAGATTGGCGCCCTGTCCTGGGTCTATCTGCCCAGCGCCCGAAACGTTCTCCCCTGGATGGGCATGGGGAACCCCACCGCGACCCTAATAGAGGATAAAGCAGAAGATAATGAATGAATGTATAATATATATTACTACATATATGGAAATAAATATTATTACATTCATCCAAATTTTTACTTCCCTTGTGGATTCTTTTTTAGTATGTTGGTGATTAATTCGCATGTATTAAATAAAAAAATACAATAATAATGTTTATGATACCAAAAAAATATTACTACAAATATGGAAATAAATATTATTACGCCCTTCCATTTTTGGAATACCATAATTTTAGCTAAATACAATATGTTTTGTATAAATACAGCATTCAGTGCAATTAAATAAATAAATAAAAGATATAAAGAACAAGGATTTTGTAGCTGTTTTCTCACCTTAAGTGAAAGCGCTGATCTTGTGCTTTAGCCTTACAGCAAAGAACCAATAGTATTCAAACGTCGAGCTAAACACTGGCTGAATATCAAATTGGTTTCAATCCCTTCATAAGTGCACTACATAAAGTGAAAAGTCGCTCCCTTTAACACTACCGTCTAGTGCCCTCGCTCCAAATATCGTCGTCGAATGAAACGCACGGACCAATCAGAACGCTCATTTCTCCGCCAATGGCTGCAGGGCTGAGCTAAAGCGACAAATGGGAATCGCCGTGCGTTTGTCGGACCATCTCCTCAGTGGAGCGTTGCAAAACACGTGATCTGAAACCCGCCTAGTTTTCTCGTCTTTCAACCAATCGTTAACATCCAGCATCGTCACATGACCAAGAGCGCTCTTCAAGTCGTATTTGATGGAGAAGAACCAGAAGGGCGGCACGGTGGCTTAGTGGTTTAGCATGTTCTCCTCTCAGCGCTAGGGATTCCCGGTTTGAATCCCCATCTGGGTGGAGTTTCCATGTTCTCCCCGTGTCCGTGTGGGTTTCCTCCGGGTTCTCCGGATTTTCCTCCCACAGTCCAAAAACATGGATTAATCAATTGAATTCTCCCAATTGCCCCATATAGAGTGTGTCTGTGTGAGTGTGTGCCCAGTGATGGATTGGCGCCCTGTCCTGGGTGTATCTGCCCAGCGCCCGAGACGTTCTCCCCTGGATGGGCATGGGGAACCCCACCGCGACCCTAATAGAGGATAAAGCGGGAGATAATGGATGAATGGAGAAGAACCAGAAGGGCGGCATGGTGGCTTAGTGGTTAGCACGTTCTCCTCTCAGCACTAGGGATTCCCGGTTCGTATCCCCATCTGGGTGGAGTTTCCATGTTCTCCCCGTGTCAGCGTGGGTTTCCTCCGGGTTCTCTGGTTTCCTCCCACAGTCCAAAAACATGGATCAAGTCAATTGAGTTCTCCAAATTGCCCCATATAGAGTGTGTCTGTGTGTGTGTGTACCCAGCGATAGATTGGTGCCCTGTCCTGGGTGTATCTGCTCAGCACCCGAAACGTTCTCCCCTGGATGGGCATGGGGAACCTCCCCCCCCCCCCCCCCCCCCCCCCCCCCCCCCCCCCGCGAACCTAATAGAGGATAAAGCGGGAGATAATGAATTAATTAATTAATACATCAATTTTTTAAATTAATTATATATATATATATATGGGTGGCACGGTGGCTTAGTGGTTAGCACGTTCGCCTCTCAGCACTAGGGATTCCCGGTTCGAATCCCCATCTGGGTGGAGTTTCCATGTTCTCCCCGTGTCTGCATGGGTTTCCACCGGGTTCTCTGGTTTCCTCCCACAGTCCAAAAACATGGATCAAGACAATTGAATTCTCCAAATTGCTCCATATAGAGTGTGTCTGTGTGAGTGAGTGTGTGCCCAGCGATGGATTGGCGCCCTGTCCTGGGTCTATCTGCCCAGCGCCCGAGACGTTCTCCCCTGGATGGGCATGGGGAACCCCACCGTGACCCTAATAGAGGATAAAGCGGGAGATAATGAATGAATATATATATATATATATAATGGGTAATTATATTAATACAGTTTGCTATTTTTGCTCTTGTATGTTTTTGATAGAAGAGACCACGTGACACAGAACCAAGCAAACACCTGAATAACACAAGAAACTAAACTGACTAAATGAATGAATATGAAACCTCTTATAATATGTTTTATTATAATTATTCTCAGCTAAATGGATTAATTAACTGGTCACTTCATGTGAAGTGACCAGTTATCAGTGCGCAGGCGTTATCAGTGCGCATGCGTCGACCGTCGGCTGTCAGTCGGTTGCTGTGGTAACGGCTCATGGCAGAAGCTCCGCGGCGTTGCGTTAAGTTTGTGTTTCTTCTTTTATTTCGTTTCTTGCGGATCGAGCGAAGCGTCAGTTCGCTGTGTTTCGCATTGTCTGTGCACCTTCCGCGTGTCTGCTGCTCTTTATCGTTCCGATCTGAATGCAGCGTCGGTCACAGTTAGCTCGCTGTGCTAAACAGCACGAGCTCGACATTAAATCACCTTTAATCTGCGTTTAATGCGGCACGCTGGCTTAGTGGTTAGCATGTTCTCCTCTCAGCACTAGGGAGTCCCGGTTCGAATCCCCATCATGTTCTCCCCGTGTCCGCGTAGGTTTCCTCCGGGTTCTCCGGTTTCCTCCCACAGTCCAAAAACATGGATCAAGTCAATTGAGTTCTCCAAATTGCCCCATATAGAGTGTGTGTGTGAGTGAGTGTGTGCCCAGCGATGGATTGGCGTCCTGTCCTGGGTGTATCTGCCCAGCGCCCGAAACGTTCTCCCCTGGATGGGCATGGGGAACCCCACCGCGACACTAAAAGAGGATAAAGCGGAAGATAATGGATGAATGAATGAATGGAGCACGGTGGTTTAGTGGTTAGCATGTTCTCCTCTCAGCACTAGGGATTCCCGGTTCGAATCCCCATCTGGGTGGAGTTTCCATGTTCTCCCCGTGTCTGCGTGGGTTTACTCCGGGTTCTCCGGTTTCCTCCCACAGTCCAAAAACATGGATCAAGTCAATTGAATTCTCAAAAATTGCCCCATATAGAGTGTGTCTGTGTGAGTGAGTGTGTGCCCAGCGATGGATTGGCGCCCTGTCCTGGGTGTATTTGCCCAGCGCCCGAGACGTTCTCCCCTGGATGGGCATGGGGAACCCCACCACGACCCTAATAGAGGATAAAGCGGAAGATAATGGATGAATGAATGAATGGAGCACGGTGGTTTAGTGGTTGGCATGTTCTCCTCTCAGCACTAGGGATTCCCGGTTCGAATCCCCATCTGGGTGGAGTTTCCATGTTCTCCCTGTGTCTGCGTGGGTTTACTCCGGGTTCTCCGGTTTCCTCCCACAGTCCAAAATCATGGATCAAGTTATTTGAGTTCTCCAAATTGCCCCATATAGAGTGTGTCTGTATGAGTGTGTGCCCAACGATGGATTGGCGCCCTGTCCTGGGTGTATTTGCCCAGCGCCCGAGACGTTCTCCCCTGGATGGGCATGGGGAACCCCACCACGACCCTAATAGAGGATAAAGCAGGAGATAATGGATGAATAATTGACCTTGATCCATGCTTTTGGACTGTGGGAGGAAACCGGAAAACCCGGAGGAAACCCACGCGGACATGGGGAGAACATGGAAACTGCACCCAGATGGTGATTCGAACCGGGAATCCCTAGTGCTGAGAGGAGAACGTGCTAACCACTAAGCCACCGTGCCGTCCTCAAAAACATCAATGCAGCTCTATTGATTTTTTCGACAGTAATCAGTAAATAAATGTCGCTTTTCTTCCTAATCCGGGTTAGATTACAAATTATACAAGTCTGCACGTTGTTTGCACGTTGTTAGAACGTTGTTAGTGTATGTTCTAATCAGACAGTGTTTTGAAAATACACTATAAAGACAAAGCACATTTTAAATGATTGATATCACTTTTTGGGTGACCTAGTGGTTTGCAAATTCCCTGATCAGTGATGGGGACCTGGTTCGAATCCCAATCTGGGTGGAGTTTCCATGTTCTCCCCGTGTCCGCGTGGGTTTCCTCCGGGTTCTCCGGTTTCCTCCCACAGTCCAAAAACATGGGTTCAAAGATGAATTGACTTCTTTAAATTGCCCCACGTGTGTGTGAGAGTAAGTGTGCATAGTGATCGATTGGCGCCCTGTCCTGGGTGTATCTGCCCATCCCCCCCCGCCCCCCACAACCCTAGTAGATGATTCAGCAGAAGATCATGAATGAGTGATTTTACTTTTCATTTAGTTTCATTGTCACAATTGTAAACAATCAATCTTTTGTTTTTTGTTTCTGCATCTATTTTGCTTACTGCGATTACACACAGAGTAAATAGTCCTTTTATTGTTGTATTAACCCTGTGCTCTGACCCCAACCATTCCCGGTTCATCTGCGTGGAGTTTCCATGTTCTCCCCGTGTCCGCGAGGGTTTCCTCCGGGTTCTCCGGTTTCCTCCCACAGTCCAAACACATGGATCAAGTCAATTGAGTTCTCCAAATTTCCCCATATAGAGTGTGTTTGTGTGAGTGAGTGTGTGCCCAGCGATAGATTGGTTCCCTGTCCTGGGTCTATCTGCCCAGCGCCCGAAACGCTCCCCCCTGGATGGGCATGGGGAACCCTGGTTCGAATCCCCATTTGGGTGGAGTTTCCATGTTCTCCCCGTGTCTGCGTGGGTTTCCTCCGGGTTCTCCGGTTTCCTCCCACAGTCCAAAAACATGGATCAAGTCAATTGAGTTCCCTAATAGAGGATAAAGCGGAAGATAATGGATGGCTTTTGCAGACCAGACTTTTTTGCCCAATATTAGTGTCTAACCTCTGAATGAATGAATGAAAAAAAAGAATCCCCTGTTATAAACGCAAAAGGGGCATTTATTTAGAATGAGATGTTAAAATGCTCCTGTAGGCGTAATGTAAAGGGGTACCAATACTTTTGTCTTTATATTATAGACATGTGCTTTACCTGCCCAAAGTGTAATTAGAACAAGTATAAACATGGGAGGGTGGCACGGTGGCTTAGTGGTTAGCACGTTCTCCTCTCAGCTCTAGGGATTCCCGTTCGAATCCCCATCTGGGTGGAGTTTCCATGTTCTCCCCGTTCCTGTGTGGGTTTCCTCCGGGTTCTCCGGTTTCCTACCACAGTCCAAAAACATGGATCAAGTCAATTGAGTTCTCCATATTGCCCCATGTAGAGTATATATGTGTGAGTGAGTGCGTCCTCAGCGATAGATTGGCACACTGTCCTGGGTCTATCTGCCCAGCCCCCGAAACGTTCTCCCCTGGATGGGCATGGGGAACCCCCCCCCCCCCCCCCCCCCCCCCACGACCCTAATAGAGGATAAAGCGGAAGATAATGAATGAATAAAAAATGGGACTTCAAGTAGAACTCACTAACTTCTGTTGGGTTCCTCCTGCAGGTTGGGGATGTGTGCGGTTCTAATCATTTAGAATTGATCCACTGCTGATCCTCACATCTCTGGTGGAAATGCCCGCCGTGACGCAGGTTAAACAGGATGACGAGTCTTCCTCCGATGAAGAGCTCGAGTAAGTTTGATGTTTCAAAACTAATTTCAGATTAACTTTGCGCAGAGGCAAGCAACGCAGCGATGTTTATTTCAGGGTCAAAGAAGCAGTTTAGCTACTGAACTACAATTAAACATGCAATATTTGCGGAGTTTCCATCTTCTCCCCGTGTCCGTATGGGTTTCCTCCGGGTCCTCTGGTTTCCTCCCGCAATCCAAAAACATGGATCTGTATTTCGTTGTCGACACTTTTCCTAATTTTTTCGCGATTTACGCGTTATTCGCAATGTCATAACCACTTACGTCACCGGCAGCGCTTCGTAAATGTAAAAAAATAATAATAGCAGGTTGAACAGAACGAAGAAAGAGTGTGTATGCGTGCATGTCTGTGTGAGTGAGTGTGTGCCCAGCGATAGATTGGCACCCTGTCCTGGGTGTATCTGCTCAGCGCCCGCATCGTTCTCTCCTGGAAGTGCGTGGGGAACCCCCTGCGACCCTAATATAGGATAAAGCGGAAGATAATGAATGAATGAGTGAAGACACTGCACTCTATGGGAGTGATGGGGGGATGAGGTAACATATCACAGCTAAACACCAGGCTTAAACTCCAACCATCCCATCCATTATCTTCTGCTTCATCCTCTATTAGGGTCGCGGTGGGGTTCCCCATGCCCATCCAGGGGAGAACGTTTCGGGCGCCGGGCAGATAGACCCAGGACAGGACACCAATCTATCGCTGGGCTCTCACACACTCACATATACACACTCTATATGGGGCAATTTGGAGAACTCAATTGACTTGATCCATGTTTTTGGACTGTGGGAGGAAACCGGAGAACCCGGAGGAAACCCACGCGGACACGGGGAGAACATGGAAACTCCATCCTGCCGGAAACTCAACCGGGAAATCCTAGCGCTGAGAGGCGAACGTGCTAACCACTAAGCCACCGTGCCGCCCTGCCTTAAACTCATACTGTAAATAAAACAAGACAGTTATTGAGCTGTTTAATAAAGACGTGGAAATTATACATTTTTCAAAATCAGATTAATCGGAAAAAATAATCGACCGATTAATCGATTATGGAAATAATCGTTAGTTGCAGCCCTACTCTCCATGAGTTTCAGGTTTCCCGCAGTCCAAAAAAAAAAATATGAGTAGATATACTGACTAAATGAAATTGCCCCGGTGTAAATTTCTGCTTATCTGCCTGTATTTAACTCGTGTGTTCGTGGTGTTTGCCCCACAGTCACATGCAGCAACACAAACGCCTTCCTTTAAATACTGAACACAAAAAACTGAACCCACACATAAGCCAAAGCTGAAATCCATGACTTCACAAAATGTGTTTAATCTGTGGCTCAGTGTGTGGTAGCTCAGTGGTCAGGGCGTTGGTCTATCAATCTGAAGGTTGGGGGTTCTAATCCCAGGTCCACTGAAGTTACCAATGTGGGTCCTTGAGCAAGACCCTTAACCCTCATTGCTCCAGAGATGTTGTGATATACCCTGTGCTCACCTTGTAGGTCGATTTGGATAAAAGCATCTGCTAAATGACCAAATGTAATGCAAATGTAATCTGGAGCTGCAATTAAGCACAAATTTGTGAATGATCGGCGAGAAATGGATTCTCCTTCACCTTATGAACCGGCTTCTGCACCACCACCACCACCACCCACCCGAGACACACCCGTGATGTTTGGAGCGAAATGACTTTTTTATGTTCCTATATTTTACCATTAAAAACAGGCTTGAGGAGAAAATCTGAACACACTGCATGGTCACAATGCGGGAACGCCTCCTTTAACGAGGATCACAGCTTGTTAACATTTTTTATAGTCAGTTAAGTTAGAGTCTGTAAATTTTTAGTTTGGGAGAATATTGTCTATTTGTCCTGATTGAGACTTCTAGTTCAGTGAGATTTTTGGGAGATGTGCATAGAGTTGATGGGGGCAAGATAGCTCAGTGGTTAGGGCATTGGGTTGTCAATCTGAAGGTTGGGGGTTCAAATCCCAGGTCCACTGAAGTGACCAATGTGGGTCCTTGAGCAAGACCCTTACCCCTCATTGCTCCAGGGATGTTGTGATGAACCCTGTGCTCACCTTGTAAGTCGCTTTGGATAAAAGCGTCCAATAAATGACCAAATGTAAATGTAAATGTAAATGAATGTCTCAGCATCGCAGTTTAGTAGCACTGAACGATGTGGAGTGAGATTTGGCACCACAGTGAGGTCACGGCACCAGGTGGCAGTCATCGCTGCAGCACAGTGAATAAGCTGCTGTGTGGTTTTGGATAGTACAGTAGAGGTAAGAGGGAGAGGATCCAGAAATTGTTCTGTAGTCCAGAGTTAGGACCTTGTATTGTCCGTATCTTTGTGCTGGGGATCCAGGTTGTGGGTGGAGTTTCCATGTTCATCCCATGTCCTCGTGGGTTTCCTCTGGGTTCCCTGCTTTCCTCCCACATTCCAAAAACATGGTTCTAATGTGAATAAGCTGCTTTTAATTGCCACTATATTGCATGTTTGTGTATGTACGTGTGTGTGTGTGTGTGTGTGTGTGTGCATGCGTGCGTGCCAGGGTGTGGCAGCTCAGTGGTTAGGGTGTTGGACTATCAATCTGAAGGTTGTGGGTTCAAACCCAGGTCCACTGAAGTTACCAGTGTGGGTCCTTGAGTAAGACCCTTAACCCTCACTGCTCCAGAGAGGATGCTCCAGAGAGGATGCTCCAGAGAGGATGCTCTGACAGGGGTTAATACCCGTGAGTCACTTTGGAATATTTAAATATTTAAAACCCTGGATGGGCATGGGGAACCCCTCTGACCCAAGTCCCTAGTATAGGATTAAGCGTAAGATAATAAGATGAGAAATTGCTGCACCTATAGTGTGTGTGTGTGTGTGTGTGTGTGTCTGCGTGAGTGTGTGTCCAGTGATGGATTGGCTCCCTGTTCTGGGTGTCTTTGGCCTGCACTAAAAAGTTTTCTGATCAAGCAAAAGACAATGAGATGAGAAATGTTGCCCCCTGAAATGTAGGCTCTGTGTGTGTGTGTGTGTGTGTGTCTGTGTCTCTTTCTCTCTCTCTCTCTCTCTCTCTCTCTCTCTCTCTGTGTGTGTGTATGTATGTGTGTGTGTGTGTGTCTGTGTATGTGTGTATGCGTCTCTGTGTATGCGTCTCTCTCTGTGTGTGTGTGTCTGTCTGTCTCTCTCTCTCTGTATGTGTGTGTATGCGTCTCTGTGTATGTGTCTCTCTGTGTGTGTGTCTCTGTGTGTGTGTGTGTGTGTGTCTCTGTGTATGTGTCTCTCTCTGTGTGTGTGTGTCTCTCTCTCTCTCTCTCTCTCTCTCTCTCTCTGTGTGTCTGTGTGTGTGTGTCTGTGTGTGTGTGTGTGTGTATGCGTCTCTGTGTATGTGTCTCTCTGTGTGTGTGTGTATGTGTGTATACGTCTCTGTGTGTGTGTGTCTCTCTCTCGCTCTCTCTCTCTCTGTATGTGTGTGTATGCGTCTCTTTGTATGTGTGTGTGTGTGTGTGTATGTGCCTCTGTGTGTGTGTGTGTGTGTGTGTGTGTGTCTTTCTCTCTCTCTCTCTCTCTCTCTCTCTCTCTCTCTCTCTCTCTCTCTGTGTGTGTGTGTGTGTGTGTGTGTGTGTGTGTGTATGTGTGTATGCGTCTCTGTGTATGCGTCTCTCTCTGTGTGTATATACGTCTCTGTGTATGTGTCTCTCTGTGTGTGTGTGTGTCTCTCTCTCTCTCTCTGTATGTGTGTGTATGCGTCTCTGTGTTTGTGTGTGTGTGTGTGTATGCGTCTGTGTGTGTCTCTGTGTCTCTCTCTCTCTCTCTCTGTGTGTGTGTGTGTGTGTGTGTCTCTCTGTGTGTGTGAGTGTTTGCCCATCGATAGATTGGCACCCTCTCCTGGGTGTTTTTGCCCAGCGCCGAAACGTTCTCCCCTGGATGAGCATGATGACCCCCCCCTAGTGGAGGCTTAAGTGAAAGATAACAAGATGAGATGAGACTGTAACTCCGTTTTCATGCATTAAATTCTCCTTAAAATTTTTCTTTCTAGGAAACTAAATATAAACAGCAATTTCATAATTTCAGAATCAGAATACTTTATTAAACCCCGGGGGGGAAGCAGAGAATGGTGGCCTCACACAGTACAGTACACAGTACACTCAGTCATACTCATTCATTCATTCATTCATTCATTATCTTTCGCTTTATCCTCTATTAAAGTCGCGGTGGGGTTCCCCATGCCCATCCAGGGGAGAACGTTTCGGGCGCTGGGCAGATACATCCAGGACAGGGCACCAATCTATCACTGGGCACACACTCACTCACACAGACACACTCTATATGGGGCAATTTGGAGAATTCAATTGACTTAATCCATGTTTTTGGACTGTGGGAGGAAACCGGAGAACCCGAAGTAAACCCGCACGGACACGGGGAGAACATGGAAACTCCACCCAGATGGGGATTCGAACCGGGAATCCCTAGCGCTGAGAGGAGAACATGCTAACCACTAAGCCACCGTGCCGCCCCTGTTGGAATTTCATTCATTCATTCATTCATTCATTCATTATCTTCTGCTTCATCCTATATTAGGGTCGCGGTGGGGTTCCCCATGCCCATCCAGGGGAGAACGTTTCGGGCACTGGGCAGATACACCCAGGACAGGACGCCAATCTATCACTGGGCACACACTCACTCACACAGACACACTCTATATGGGGCAATATGGAGAATTTAATTGACTTAATCTATGTTTTTGGACTGTGGGAGGAAACCGGAGAACCCGGAGGAAACCCACACGGACACGGGGAGAACATGGAAACTCCACCCAGATGGGGATTCGAACCGGGAATCCCTAGTGCTGAGAGGAGAACATGCTAACCACTAAGCCACCGTGCCGCCCTTCAGTCATATTGTTTCTACACAATTATTAAAGATCACTAAACTCCTGCCAGATTTCTAAAGACTGGACTTATTTCACATATCACTGATGCTCCATTCCCATCATGCACATGTTGTTTTAAAGAGACTATAGAATAACGGAGGTTAAGCTTTAGCCACATCATCCGAGGTCATCACCGTGGTCAAGGAAAGTTTGGTCGTTTTTTTTAAGGGCTTCATCAGCCCTGAGGTCTGAGTGATTCATAGACGTTTTCTACTGCGTTTTCATTTCTCTGAAAGTCTAGACTAGTTTTTCTTTAGCCTTTAAATGGCGCATGCTGATGCTTCTTTTCCAGTTTCATTATGTAACAATATCTTGTAAATTCTGTCATTGGGAAACAAGTTGTCTATTTTGGCAGCCTTCATAGCAAGCTCATGAAAAGTGTTACAAGTTTTTTTTTATTTTTTTTTTATGGTTGCTGTGTAGTTAATTTATGACATGCACATGTATAGCTCTGCGGATCCCAAAACAGGAGGATTCAGTTTCACATCCACAGACCGGCAAGAGGCGTCATTAACATGCATTACCGAAGTCATATGATGCCAGAGACGATCACAGCTTTCAACCGAAACCAAATTCAAACGGTTTTCTTAAAAGTGAATGTTGAACGCTAAGTTCCTCTTAACATAGAATTTAAAAATACAATTTAAAATTTGTGTGAGTGAGTGTGTGCCCAGCGATGGATTGGTGCCCTGTCCTGGGTGTATCTGCCCAGCGCCCGAGACGTTCTCCCCTGGATGGGCATGGGGAACCCCACCGCGACCCTAATAGAGGATAAAGCAGAAGATAATGAATGAATGAATTTAAAATGTTTTACTGAAGGCTTAGTGGTTAGCATGTTCTCCTCTCAGCACTAGGGATTTCCGGTTCGAATCCCAATCTGGGTGGAGTTTCCATGTTCTCCCCGTGTCCGCGTGGGTTTCCTCCGGGTTCTCCGGTTTCCTCCCACACTCCAAAAACATGGACAGAGGTCAATTGAATGCTCCAAATTGCCCCATATAGAGTGTGTTTGTATGCGTGTGAGTGAGTGTGTGTCCAGTGTTAGATTGGCGCCCTGTCCTGGGTCTATCTGCCCAGCGCCTGAAACCTTCTCCCATGGATGGGCATGGGGAACCTGTGACCCTAGTGGAGGATAAAGCGGAAGATAATGGATGGATGGATGTTTTACTGTTTGATATGTTTAGATTTGTGACACGGTGGCTTAGTGGTTGGCATGTTCTCCTCTCAGCGCTGGGGATTCCCGGTTCGAATCTCAATCTGGGTGGAGTTTCCATGTTCTCCCCGTGTCCGCGTGGGTTTCCTCCGGGTTCTCCGGTTTCCTCCCACAGTCCAAAAACATACACCAAGGTCAATGGAGTTCTCCAAATTGCCCCATATAAAGTGTGTTTGTGTGAGTGTGTGCCCAGTGATAGATTGGCGTCCTGTCCTGGGTGTATCTGCCCAGCGCCCGAAACGTTCTCCCATGGATGGGCATGGGGAACCCCCCCCCCCTCCCACCGAGGAGAGGATAAAGCAGAAGATAATGGATGGATGGATATGTTTAGATAAAAAAAAACATCCTTGAAGCTTTTTTAAAGCTTTTTTAAAGCTTACAACCACCCCACTCTTTTACGCCCACTTTTTAAGCCTCCTTCTCGTCTGAGTACTATGGGAAAAAACTCATCTTTTCAAAATAGCCTATTCCTCATGAACACCACTCTGCTGTCTCACTGTTGTACGTGTCGTGTCCTTTAGTATGTTTTGTTCTATTTCTTCTTTTTTTGTTCTATTTATTCAATTATTCTTTTTTCAAAGTGACCAAGAGTGTTTTGAAAGGTGCTTATAAATAAAATGTATTATTATTATTATCCATCCATCCATCCGTTATCTCCCGCTTTATCCTCTATTAGGGTCGTGGTGGGGTTCCCCATGCCCATCCAGGGGAGAACGTCTCGGGTGCTGGGCAGAGAGACCCAGGACAGGGCACCAATCCATCGCTGGGCACACACTCACTCACACAGACACACTCTATATGGGGCAATTTGGAGAACTCAATAGACTTGCTCCATGTTTTTGGACTGTGGGAGGAAACCGGTGAACCCGGAGGAAACCCACGCGGACACGGGGAGAACATGGAAACTCCACCCAGATTGCAGACTCCACCCACCATGCTAACCACTAAGCCACCGTGCTGCCAAACTTGCTCATTGTGCGTGAGGATGTTTTATTTTTTTTATTTTTTATTTGTGTTTTTTTTCTTCTGGAACTCCATCAGGTTTTTATACAATGCTACTGTTAAAAGGATCTGCAGTTTACAATTCTTTTTTTTTTAAGCAGTTTTATGCAGAGAGACTTTCAAGTTAAAGCCAAACATGATGTTTGACAGAAAACAGACAAGTATTAAGCATTTTACATATTTAACCCTTTTTTTAAGTATGGAAGTCTAAAGTCATCCTCTATCCTAGAACCTAGGAAATAAAAAAATCCAGGGAATGTATGTTTTTACAATTTAGGTTGTTAATATTCATTCATTCATTCATTCATTCATTCATTCATTCATTATCTTCCGCTTTATCCTCTATTAGGGTCGCGGTGGGGTTCCCCATGCCCATCCAGGGGAGAAGGTTTCGGGCGCTGGGCAGATACACCCAGAACAGGATGCCAATCTATCACTGGGCACACACTCACTTACAGACACGCACAAAAACACACTCTATATGGGGCAATTTGGAGAATTCAATTGACTTGATCCATGTTTTTGGACTGTGGGAGGAAACCGGAGAACCCGGAGGAAACCCACGCAGACACGGGGAGAACATGGAAACTCCACCCAGTTTGGGATTCGAACCGGGAATCCCTAGCGCTGAGAGGAGAACATGCTAAACACTAAGCCACCGTGCCGCCAGTTTGTTAATATATATTTTTTAATTATTATTTGCCCCTTAGCACGTTCTCCTCTCGGCACTAGGGATTCCCGGTTCGAATCCCCATCTGGGTGGAGTTTCCATGTTCTCCCCGTGTCCACGTGGGTTTCCTCCGGGTTCTCCGGTTTCCTCCCACAGTCCAAAAACATGGATCAAGTCAATAGACTATTCCAAATTGCCCCATATAGAGTGTGTCTGTGTGAGTGAGTGTGTGCCCAGCGATAGATTGGCGTCCTGTCCTGGGTGTATCTGCCCAGCACCCGAAACGTTCTCCCCTGGATGGGCATGTGGAACGCCCCCACGACCCTAATAGAGGATAAAGCGGAAGATAATGGATGGATGGACAGTCGCTTTTTGGTTGAAAAAAGTGTGTAAATACACAGTGAGCTCTGCAATGCAGGAAGCTCAGAGAATAATGCTGATTGTTCATTTTTTTTGTCTCTCTTTAGGGATGATGCCTGTATTATTTGGAGTGGCATCAGCAGAAAGATTCCCGTTCTGTTATTCCACGCTGAAGCTGTTGTATCTAAGGATGGAAAGATTTTCTCCATCGGAGGTATCAAGGCATTAAAAACAGTTGAACTGTCGATAAAGCTGCAGCTCGTACACACCTCATTTTATAAGATGTTATTTTAGGTTTAAAATTGTGCCTCATCTACTTCAAATCTCTACTTTTTGGTTTTTATTTTGTTATTTTATGTTTTGGGTTCAAAAAAAGGGATTAATGCTGATATTTTGATATTTTTTAAACAATTATTAATATAGATTCATTTATAATCAAAAAAGGTGTCATTTTGAACCAAAAACAATAACATTAACTAGTAACTGAAGATTTGCATAGTGCCTGTTTGTGATCACCAATGAGATGTTATGATCTCACCTCCAGCTTCCACACAACCTTATAATAAAGGGTGAGGAATATCACACTACCGGAATTTGTATTTTCTTATTAAAGCATTTAACCAATCAAACCGGTTCGAATCCCCATCTGGGTGGAGTTTCCATGTTCTCCCCGTGTCCATGTGGGTTTCCTCCAGGTTCTCCGGTTTCCTCCCACAGTCCAAAAACATGGATCGAGTTAATTGAGTTCTCCAAATTGCCCCATATAGAGTGTGTCTGTGTGAGTGAGTGTGTGCCCAGTGATGGATTGGTGTCCTGTCCTGGGTGTATCTGCCCAGCGCCCGAGACGTTCTCCCCTGGATGGGCATGGGGAACCCCACCGCGACCCTAATAGAGGATAAAGCGGGTGATAATGAATGAATGAATGAATGTTACAAGAGTTATCTATCTGTGGTGCAACAGCTCTTTATATTCCATTTCTGCATAATAAAATGTTTTTATAGCCATAAAATAGTAAATAATGGGTGTATTGATTCAGACGATGCATTACTGAAGGTCTGGGAGTCAAATGCACTGCCTGCTGATGATGTGTGTGTGTGTGTGTGTGTGTGTGTGTGTATGTATGTGTGTGTGTGTGTGTGTGTGTGTGTGTGTGTGTGTATATATATATATATATATATATATATATATATATATATATATATATATGTGTGTGTAATATACTGTATGTATGTGTATTATTTATTTATATATGTGTGTGTGTGTGTGTGTATATATATGTATATATATATTAATATTTATGTGTGTGTATATATAAAATGTATAAATTTGCCAACTAACATGTCATTGGTTGGGTTGATTCTAGCTCTGATATTGTTGCACATGAGTTAAGTTAACGTTGTCTGAATCAATTTGTCATTCATCGCTTCCTCGAAACCTCTAATAACGGGTTGAAGTTGAAATATATGACCTTGTTAATGTGCTACCTCTTGCAGAAAAATTCAACTTGGCGTTCAAGATCGTGCGCACAGCGAGTCGACTTGTCCGCGGCATTCTGATGAGTCATGGATTCCATGAGGTACAGCATCATAATCGAACTTTACACTCTCAGTAATTCTAAAGCATGAAGGTGGCTTGACATTTCAGTGACATTTCAGTGACGGAATATAAAAAAAAGAGTGAGAGAACTTGGTTTACTTTGAATTAGAAAAATGTTAACAGCAGATTTTGCATTAATGCACCATTGGGGGAAAAAGCATTGGGACACCCACATATTATTAATTAATTCATTAATTATCTTCCACTTTATCCTATATTAGTGTCGCGGGGGGGTTCCCCATGCCCATCGTGAAACTCCACCCAGATTGGGATTCGAACCGGGAATCCCTAGTGCTGAGAGGAGAACATGCTAACCACTAAGCCACCGTGCCGCCTACCCACATATTATATTAAATTTTATTGATATTACACATGTACAGTAACAAGACAACAAATGTAGTTTAACATCTAATTAGGGTGCAATAAGCTGCAAGTGTAGCATGTACAGTGTTGACAGTATGTACAGGATACGGCGATGGTATAAACAATATACAGGAGAATATAATATAGCTCTACTTTTAACGTGATACACAGTTGACCTTTCTAAAGACATAATATATATATATATATATATATATATATATATATATATATATATATATATATATATATATATATATATATATATATATATATATATATATATGTATAGGGTGGCACGGTGGCTTGGTGGTTAGAACGTTCACCTCTCAGCGCTAGGGATTTCCGGAGTTTCCATGTTCTCCCCGTGTCTGCATGAGTTTCCTCTGGGTTCTCCGGTTTCCTCCCACAGTCCAAAAACATGGATCAAGTCAATTGAGTTCTCCAAATTGCCCCATATAGAGTGTGTCTGTGTGTGTGAGTGTGTGCCCAGCAATAGATTGGCGCCCTGTCCTGGGTGTATCTGCCCAGCGCCCGAAACGTTCTCCCCAAGATGGGCATGGGGAACCCCCCCACGACCCTAATAGAGGATAAAGCGGAAGATAATGGATGGATGGATGGATATATACATATTGATAGATATATTTTGTATAATATACAAACAGGCTTGTTCAACAGGCTTGTTAATAATATATCTTGCTGGGACTGGGACACATTCATTCTGGAACAAAAAAGACCAAATTGTCCACATTGCATTGTCTGGTGCTTGATTTTATACTGTGTCATATATCTCTGAATCATAGGACGGAATGATTCACCTTAACGTAGTGAGTCAATGGTGTGTCTTAATACTTTTGTCCATAAGGGATATTAATAGCTCTGTACCTGAGACTCTTATTTCTCATATAGCCAGCATTTATTCTGAATAGATACATCGAATACCATGTTGTAAGACTCTCATAAAAGACTTGAAACAAGATACAGTAAAGGAGTCTCTGTTTGCCACTAACTTTCTAACCGACACCAGCGATGTCAAAGCTTAGGTATGCACCCTTGGAAAATGCCTATGTGATTGGCTTCCAAAATAGCTAATCCTGATTCACGAGGGAGTGCTTGCACTATTATCACGCTATCTGAGCACTTACTATTAATGCCCTTTTTATTTCACTTCAGTCCTGCTGGACTTTCCCTGAAATCATCATCAAAGACGAGGCTAGTGTCTACCACAGCAGCCCTTCAGCCAAGGTTTAATAAACGTCTATTGCTAACATCTGGCTTTCTCATAGCCAGTACAGGCGCCAATGCCAAATCTGGCTTCACAAAAGGGAAAAGGACAGAGGGCCAGGGTGAAGGGGGAAGACGGCAGATTGGAGTAGTTTGAGTTTTGAGAAAGGTCACCGATTCAGCTGAAGAAAGTGGAAGGACCGAATGGCTGGATTTAGGAATTTATTTCAAATTGTTTTCTTTGACTAAGTCAGTAAAGTTCAGTGATTCATGGAAGGCTGTGTGGGGGAAAAAAACTCTAAAAGAAGTGACTGTTCTATAATTATGCTTTAAAATTGGGAAGGGTTTACATTTCAGGACTTGTTTAGACTGTTGTCTGTTGTTAAAGCAGTCATGTCTTTTTCATTTATTCATTATCTTCAGCTTAATCCTATATTGGGGGGTGGGGAGGTTCCCATGCCCATCCATGGTGCCCATCCCATAGCCCATCCAGTGTGGTGGGGAGTTCCCATGCCCATCCATGTTGCCCATCTTATAGCCCATCCAGTCATGGGGGGGGTTCCCATGCCCATCCATGGTGCCCATCCCATAGCCCATCCAATGTTGTGGGGGGTTCCCATGCCCATCCATGTTGCCCATCTTATAGCCCATCCAGTGTGGTGGGGCGTTCCCATGCCCATCCATGGTGCCCATCCCATAGCCCATCCAGTGTGGTGGGGGGTTCCGTCATGCCCATCCATGTTGCCCATCTTATAGCCCATCCAGTGTCGTGGGGGATTCCCATGCCCATCCAGTGTTTCCATCCCATAGCCCATCCAGTGTGGTGGGGGGTTCCCTCATGCCCATTCATGGTGCCCATCCCATAGCCCATCCAGTGTGGTGGGAGGTTCCCTCATGCCCATTCATGGTGCCCATCCCATAGCCCATCCAGTGTGGTGGGAGGTTCCCTCATGCCCATCCATGTTGTCCATCTTATAGCCCATCCAGTGTGTTGGGGGTTCCCTCATGCCCATTCATGGTGCCCATCCCATAGCCCATCCAGTGTCGTGGGGGGTTCCCTCATGCCCATCCATGTTGCCCATCTTATAGCCCATCCAGTGTCGTGGGGGGTTCCCATGCCCATCCATGGTGCCCATCCCATTGCCCATCCAGTGTGGTGGGGGGTTCCCTCATGACCTTCCATGGTGCCCATCCCATAGCCCATCCAGTGTCGTGGGGGGTTCCCATGCCCATCCATGGTGTCCATCCTATAGCCCATCCAGTGTGGTGGGGGGTTCCCTCATGCCCATCCATGGGAGAATGTTTCAGGTGCTGGGCAGATGCACACATTTCATGGTACACGCATGATATGGGGCAATTCAAAGCATCTAATTCACCTTGAATTCATGTTTTTTGGACTGTGGGAGGAACACGGATAAAACCTAGACTTCCGCGGAGAACATGGACACTTCATCTAGATCAGCATTCGAACCTGGAGAAATATTGCACTGAAAATCCATCCATCCATTATCTTCCGCTTTATCCTCTATTAGGGTCGCGGGGGGGTTCCCCATGTCCGTCCGGGGGAGAACATTTTGGGCGCTGGGCAGATACACCCAGGACAGGGCGCCAATCTATCACTGGGCACACACTCAGTCATACATACACACTCTATATGGGGCAATTTGGAGAATTCAATTGACTTGATCCATGTTTTTGGACTGTGGGAGGAAACCGGAGAACCCGGAGGAAACCCACGCGGACACATGGGAGAACATGGAAACTCCACCCAGATTGGGATTCAAACTGGGAATCCCTAGTGCTGAGAGGGATGCAATAAGGGTTGATCAGACACAGGAACTGGTTTTATTAACATGTGCTCAAGCTCTCGTTTCTATCGCACACAGACCATTAGAGGAAACCATTCCCTTTGTGAAGCCACCCGCTCTCACTCAACACCCGGTCATCCTAACATTTTACACTGATATCCAGCATTTAATCGTCTGCTTCTATGTAACTGCTTGGTTTTATTCAGAATGTAACCCCTACCTCTTTAGGTTCATCCAAATAGTAATGACTTTAATGTAATGTGGACGGGTTCCCACCTCAAGACTTATCAGCTTCGACTCCTACAGGATTTTCAGAAGGTCAACCACTTCCCCAGGTATGATGTGCCATCTCATTTAAATGAATGTTCATTCAGTAATTCAGAGAATATTTCTTCTTTTCCTTAATAAATTATATATCTATCCATTATCTTCCGCTTTATCCTCTATTAGGGTCGCGGTGGTTCCTCATGCCCATCCAGGGGAGAACGTCTCGGGCGCTGGGGAGATACACCCAATCTATCGCTGGGCACACACTCACTCACACAAATACACTCTATATGGGGCAATTTGGAGAACTAAATTGACTTGATCCATGTTTTCGGACTGTGGGAGGAAACCGGAGAACCCGGAGGGAACCCACGCAGACACGGGGAGAACATGGAAACTCCACCCAGATGGGGATTCGAACCGGGAATCCCTAGTGCTGAGAAGAGAACGTGCTAACCACTAAGCCAACGTGCCGCCCTCATATATTATCTTCCGCTTTATCCTCTACTAGCATTGCAGGTTCCCCATGCCCATCCAGGGGAGAACATTTCGGGCGCTGGGCAGATACACCCAGGACAGGTCGCTAATCCATCACTGGGCACACACTCACTCACACAGACACACTCTATATGGGGCAATTTGGAGAACTCAGTTGACTTGATCCATGTTTTTGGACTGTGGGAGGAAACTGGAGAACCCGGAGGAAACCCATGCAGACACGGGAAGAACATGGAAACTCCACCCAGATTGGGATTTCAACCGGGATTACTCAGCGCTGACGGGAGAACATGCTAACCACTAAGCCACTGTGCCCCCCCCCCCCTTCCTTAATGAATTATTTATTTATTATCTCCCGCTTTATCCTCTATTAGGGTCGCGGGGGGGTTCCCCATGCCCATCCAGGGGAGAACGTTTCGGGCGCTGGGCAGATACACCCAGGACAGGACGCCAATCTATCGCTGAGCACACACACACACACACACTCTATATGGGGCAATGAAGAGCATTCAATTTTACCTTGAATCCATGTTTTTGGACTGTGGGAGGAAACAGGAGAAACCAGAGGAAACCCACGCAGACAAAGGAGAACATGAAACTCCACCCAGATTGGGAATCGAACTGGGAATCCCAGCACTGTGAGGCAGACGTGCTGCCCCTTTAATATATTAATCAATTTTAAAATATAAAAATTTAGCTTATTAGGCTTTTTTTCTTTTTAAATTGTTAATTGCTAATTTGAAAGTTTTTTATTTTATTTTATTTTTGTCCCCAAGTTTTCTAATAAGATCGATTGCCATGCCATACTTAATTAAACTTAATACTTAAAAAAAAAAAAAAAAACATTCTTTTTTACTTTTGACTTTGCTGGAAGCTGTGAAAGCTCGTGATTAATTTGGTGTTTTGGGACTGTGTGTGTAATTTCACTGCATTTCTCTCACACCAGACTTTGAGAAGTTTTACAGCATGATGTCATTTTCTTTCAGCTTAAGAACCATGTTTACCTTCCTTCAATTAGGAGAGACGTTCACGCAGAGCGGCTTTCCCTTACGTTTCACAGATCCGGAGCCGACTGTTTTTACTGCATTTCATCTGTGAGCTGTGAGCTAAAGCAGCGACGCTGAGCTTTCTTATGTTTAAACACATTACTGAAGTGGTTTGGAGGATTAGGTTTTGTCAGCGTTCTTGCTGTATATTTACTTTCAGAACTCTGATTTATTGCCAGGTCCAATGAGTTGACACGAAAAGACCGACTCTACAAAAACATCCAGCGGATGCAACAAGCTCACGGCTTTCAGAAGTTCCACATCGTGCCTCAGACCTTCGTGCTTCCTGCTGAATATCAGGAGTTTTGCAGTATGTCATCCTCAGTACAGAAACACAAGTCTCCAGAATTCATTCATTCATTCATTATCTCCCACTTTATCCTCTATTAGGGTCGCGGTGGGGTTCCCCATGCCCATCCAGGGGAGAACGTCTCGGGCGCTGGGCAGATAGACCCAGGACAGGGCGCCAATCCATTGCTGGGCACACACTCACACACACACACACTCTATATGGGGCAATTTGGAGAATTCAATTGACTTGATCCATGTTTTTGGACTGTGGGAGGAAACCGGAGAACCCGGAGGAAACCCACGCGGACATGGGAGAACATGGAAACTCCTCCCAGATTGGGATTCGATCCGGGAATCCCTAGTGCTGAGAGGAGAACATGCTAACCACTAAGCTACCGTGCCGTCCACAGAATTTTATATTTAGAATTATTTAAAATGAAACACATGTAATGACAAATCCTAGTTTCTAGGTCTCTTTATTTATTGCTTGTTTTCTTTTCATTCATTCATCCATTATCTTTCGCTTTATCCTCTATTAGGGTCGCGGGGGGGTTCCCCATGCCCATCCAGGGGAGAACGTCTCGGGCGCTGGGCAGATACACCCAGGACAGGGCGACAATCCATCGCTGGGCACACACTCACTCACACACACACACTCTATATGGGGCAATTTGGAGAATTCAATTGACTTGATCCATGTTTTTGGACTGTGGGAGGAAACCGGAGAACCCGGAGGAAACCCACGCGGACATGGGAGAACATGGAAACTCCTCCCAGATTGGGATTCGATCCGGGAATCCCTAGCGCTGAGAGGAGAACATGCTAACCACTAAACCACCATGCCGTCCACAGAATTTTATATTTAGAATTATTTAAAATGAAACACATGTAATGACAAATCCTAGTTTCTAGGTCTCTTTATTTATTGCTTGTTTTCTTTTCATTCATTCATCCATTATCTTCCGCTTTATCCTATATTAGGGTCGCGGGGGGGTTCCCCATGCCCATCCAGGGGAGAACGTCTCGGGCGCTGGGCAGATACACCCAGGACAGGACGCCAATCCATCACTGGGCACACACTCACTCACACATACACACACACTCTATATGGGGCAATTTTGAGAATTCAATTGACTTGATCCATGTTTTTGGACTGTGGGAGGAAACCGGAGAACCCGGAGGAAACCCATGCAGACACGGGGAGAACGTGGAAACTCCACCCAGATGGGGATTCGAACCGGGAATCCCTAGTGCTGAGAGGAGAACATGCTAACCACTAAACCACCGTGCCGCCAGTCTCCAGAGTTGAATGTAGTCATTTATATGTCGTCATAGGGAGTGGTAGCTCAGTGGTTTGGACGTTGGGCTATCAATCTGAAGGTTGGGGGTTCAAATCCCAGGTCCACTGAAGTTACCAATGTGGGTCCTTGAGCAAGACCCTTAACCCTCATTGCTCCAGAGATGTTGTGATGAACCCTGTGCTCACCTTGTAAGTCACTTTGGATAAAAGCATCCAATAAATGACCAAATGTAATGAAAATGTAAATGTCATTGTCTTTCAATGTCGTCTTAGATACTTTCTGTAAGGACAAAGGGCCGTGGATCATCAAACCCGTGGCGTCTTCCCGAGGCCGAGGCATTTACCTGGTCAGCAGTGTAAGTGAAGATCCATGAGATGCTTTCGTTTTTACAAGTGGCCTCTGTCTTACTTAGAATCTTTTTAATACTGCAGCTGCTATAAACATCAGAAAACATGAGTGGAGTTGAATGTTTGAGTTCCGTTGCTTTGCTGTTACAATCAAAATCGCAAAAAGTGTTAACATTCGATGTAAACAACACGCCACACTATTTATGATAATTAAATCAGCATGGGAGCTTAGTAGTTAAAACATTCCTCTCAGAGCTGGGGTTCAAAAAAACAACAAAACGTGGATTCAAGGTGAATTGGCTGCTCTAAATTGCCCCTATATAGGGTGTGAGCTTCTGAGTGTGTGCGTTTGTGTGCAAACAAGTGTGTGCGCGTGCGTGTGTGTGTGTGTTCGTGCCAGTGTGTGTGCATGAGTTTGCACACATGTGAGTGTGTGCGACAGTGTGTGTTTGTGGGTGCCAGTGTGCGTGAGTGTGCGTACGTATGTGTAAGCATGTGCGCAAGTGTGTGTGGAGTCAGTGTGTGTGTGTTTCTGGAGTGAGCGTTGTGCGTGTGTGTTTATGGAGTGAGTGTTGTGTGAGAGTCAGTGTGTGTGTGTGTTTATGGAGTAAGTGTTGTGTGTGTGTGTTCATGGAGTGAGCGTTGTGTGTGTGTGTTTATGGAGTGAGCGTTGTGTGAGAGTCAGTGTGTGTGTGTGTTTATGGAGTGAGCGTTGTGTGTGTGTGTTTATGGAGTGAGCGTTGTGTGAGAGTCAGTGTGTGTGTGTGTTTATGGAGTGAGCGTTGTGTGTGTGTGTTTATGGAGTGAGCGTTGTGTGTGTGTGTTTATGGAGTGAGCGTTGTGTGTGTGTCAGTGTGTGTGTGTTTATGGAGTGAGCGTTGTGTGAGAGTCAGTGTGTGTTTATGGAGTGAGCGTTGTGTGTGTGTGTTTATGGAGTGAGCGTTGTGTGTGTGTGTTTATGGAGTGAGCGTTGTGTGAGAGTCAGTGTGTGTTTATGGAGTGAGCGTTGTGTGTGTGTGTTTATGGAGTGAGCGTTGTGTGTGTGTGTGTTTATGGAGTGAGTGTTGTGTGTGTGTGTTTATGGAGTGAGTGTTGTGTGTGTGTGTTTATGGAGTGAGCGTTGTGTGAGAGTCAGTGTGTGTGTGTGTTTATGGAGTGAGCGTTGTGTGTGTGTGTTTATGGAGTGAGTGTTGTGTGTGTGTGTTTATGGAGTGAGCGTTGTGTGTGTGTCAGTGTGTGTGTGTTTATGGAGTGAGCGTTGTGTGAGAGTCAGTGTGTGTTTATGGAGTGAGCGTTGTGTGTGTGTGTTTATGGAGTGAGCGTTGTGTGTGTGTGTTTATGGAGTGAGTGTTGTGTGTGTGTGTTTATGGAGTGAGTGTTGTGTGTGTGTGTTTATGGAGTGAGCGTTGTGTGAGAGTCAGTGTGTATGTGTGTGTTTATGGAGTGAGCGTTGTGTGTGTGACAGTGTGTGTGTGTTTATGGAGTGAGTGTTGTGTGTGTGTGTTTATGGAGTGAGCGTTGTGTGAGAGTCAGTGTGTGTGTGTGTTTATGGAGTGAGCGTTGTGTGTGTGTGTGTGTGTTTATGGAGTGAGCGTTGTGTGTGGGTGAGTGTGTGTGTGTGTGTTTATGGAGTGAGTGTTGTGTGTGAGTCAGTGTGTGTGTGTGTTTATGGAGTGAGCGTTGTGTGTGTGTGTTTATGGAGTGAGCGTTGTGTGAGAGTCAGTGTGTGTGTGTGTTTATGGAGTGAGCGTTGTGTGTGTGTGTTTATGGAGTGAGCGTTGTGTGAGAGTCAGTGTGTGTGTGTGTTTATGGAGTGAGCGTTGTGTGTGTGTGTTTATGGAGTGAGCGTTGTGTGTGTGTGTTTATGGAGTGAGCGTTGTGTGTGTCAGTGTGTGTGTGTGTTTATGGAGTGAGCGTTGTGTGAGAGTCAGTGTGTGTTTATGGAGTGAGCGTTGTGTGTGTGTGTTTATGGAGTGAGCGTTGTGTGTGTGTGTTTATGGAGTGAGTGTTGTGTGTGTGTGTTTATGGAGTGAGTGTTGTGTGTGTGTGTTTATGGAGTGAGCGTTGTGTGAGAGTCAGTGTGTATGTGTGTTTATGGAGTGAGCGTTGTGTGTGTGACAGTGTGTGTGTGTTTATGGAGTGAGTGTTGTGTGTGTGTGTGTTTATGGAGTGAGCGTTGTGTGAGAGTCAGTGTGTGTGTGTGTTTATGGAGTGAGCGTTGTGTGTGTGTGTGTGTGTTTATGGAGTGAGCGTTGTGTGTGGGTGAGTGTGTGTGTGTGTGTTTATGGAGTGAGTGTTGTGTGTGAGTCAGTGTGTGTGTGTGTTTATGGAGTGAGCGTTGTGTGTGTGTGTTTATGGAGTGAGTGTTGTGTGTGGGTGAATGTGTGAGAGTCAGTGTGTGTGTTTATGGAGTGAGCGTTGTGTGTGAGTCAGTGTGTGTGTGTTTATGGAGTGAGTGTTGTGTGTGTGTGTTTATGGAGTGAGTGTTGTGTGTGTGTGTTTATGAAGTGAGCGTTGTGTGTGTGTGTGTCAGTGTGTGTGTGTTTATGGAGTGAGTGTTGTGTGTGTGTGTGTGTTTATGGAGTGAGTGTTGTGTGTGTGTGTGTGTTTATGGAGTGAGTGTTGTGTGTGTGTGTGTGTTTATGGAGTGAGTGTTGTGTGTGTGTGTGTGTGTGTTTATGGAGTGAGTGTTGTGTGTGTGTTTATGGAGTGAGTGTTGTGTGTGTGTGTTTATGGAGTGAGCGTTGTGTGTGTGTGTTTATGGAGTGAGTGTTGTGTGTGTGTGTTTATGGAGTGAGTGTTGTGTGTGTGTGTGTGTGTGTTTATGGAGTGAGCGTTGTGTGTGTGTGTTTATGGAGTGAGTGTTGTGTGTGTGTGTTTATGGAGTGAGTGTTGTGTGTGTGTGTTTATGGAGTGAGCGTTGTGTGTGTGTGTTTATGGAGTGAGTGTTGTGTGTGTGTGTGTTTTATGGAGTGAGTGTTGTGTGTGTGTGTGTGTGTTTTATGGAGTGAGCGTTGTGTGTGTGTGTTTTTTGGAGTGAGTGTTGTGTGTGTGTGTGTTTATGGAGTGAGTGTTGTGTGTGTGTGTGTGTGTTTATGGAGTGAGCGTTGTGTGTGTGTGTTTATGGAGTGAGTGTTGTGTGTGTGTGTGTGTGTGTTTATGGAGTGAGCGTTGTGTGTGTGTGTGTGTTTATGGAGTGAGCGTTGTGTGTGTGTGTGTGTGTGTGTTTTTATGGAGTGAGCGTTGTGTGTGTGTGTGTGTTTATGGAGTGAGCGTTGTGTGTGTGTGTGTGTGTGTGTGTTTTATGGAGTGAGCGTTGTGTGTGTGTGTGTGTTTATGGAGTGAGCGTTGTGTGTGTGTGTGTGTGTGTGTTTTATGGAGTGAGCGTTGTGTGTGTGTGTGTGTGTTTATGGAGTGAGCGTTGTGTGTAAGTGCACAGCAGTGGATTGGCGCCCTGTCCTGGGTGTATCTGCCCAGCGCCCGAAACCTTCTCCCCTGAATGGGCAACGCCCCACAACACTAGTAGAGGATTAAGCGGAAGATAATGAGATAAAATGAGATAATTAAATCCAGTCAACGGCAGTCGTTTCAGAAAGAACATGTCATAGGAATTAATGCAGCTCAGAATAAAGCAGATTTTTGTCTTGGCAGTGTTTCGCATCATTTTCAGCTTTATCCATAATTTGTGGACCCATCCCGCTCCCAAAAAGTGGAAAGAATGTCGGTAATATTTGGGAGGAGGAAAGCCTAATTTTTGTTGTTTGTGTGTTCTCTGTTAACTGCTGCCAAAGCTGAAGATGGTAGCCGCAACTCCCAAATTTTAACAACCCACACCTGAAACAAATTTCAGACATTGGAATGCATTGTTCTTAGTTCAGATGACCTTATGACATCACGCTGCTCCATAGTGAGTGTTAGCAATGTGGACATTTAACACATGACAATAATACAAAACGCCACAGTGAGTTTAAAATGAGTATTTAAAAGTTTTTTCAGCTATGTGCTGATCAAAAAAAAAAGTTTGGTTTAAATACAGTGTATGAAATAAAAAAAAAAATTTATTAATCTTTTTTTAAAATAGAAAAAACATACGGGCGGCACGGTGGCTTAGTGGTTAGCATGTTCTCCTCTCAGCACTAGGGATTCCCGGTTCGAATCCCCATCTGGGTGGAGTTTCCATGTTCTCCCCGTGTCCGCGTGGGTTTCCTCCGGGTTCTCCGGTTTCCTCCCACAGTCCAAAAACATGGATCAAACCAATTGAGTTCTCCAAATTGCCCCATATAGAGTGTGTCTGTCAGTGTGAGTGAGTGTGTGCCCAGCGATAGATTGGCGCCCTGTCCTGGGTGTATCTGTCCAGTGCCCGAAACGTTCTCCCCGGGATGGGCATGGAGAACCCCTCCGCGACCCTAATAGAGGATAAAGCGGGAGATAATGAATGAATGAAAAAAAACATACTGTGGTCAATATGAATTAGAGCATTCATCTCATTAAACCGGGCGGCATGGTGGTTTAGTGGTTAGCATGTTCTCCTCTCAGCACTAGGGATTCCGGTTCGAATCCCCATCTGTGTGGAGTTTCCATGTTCTCCCCATGTCCGCGTGGGTTTCCTCCGGGTTCTCCGGTTTCCTCCCACAGTCTAAAAACATGGATCAAGTCGACTGAATTCTCCAAATTGCCCCATATACAGTGTGTCTGTGTGAGTGAGTGTGTGCCCAGCGATGGATTGGCACCTTATCCTGGGTGTATCTGCTGAGCCCCGAAACGTTCTCCCCTGGATGGGCATGGGGAACCCCCCCCCCCCCCCCGAACCTAATATTGGATAAAGCGGAAGATAATGGATGGATTTCATTAAACCCATTAAATAGGAATTGTGTATAAAGTGTAATAGGGTTACAATATAAAGCAGGTAGCACAGCTGGGAGTGCTTTTAAAGTATCAAAGGAAGGACGTTTTACTGCAACTCTTATCTGAAGACCTTCAGCAGAATTATTACATTTTAAAAAATGAGCCCAGATATAGATTTAGATTTAGAACAGATGTCATGATGAATTGGATGGTAGCTTAATACGACAGCTGAGCGAATCCGAAAGACTGAAACTTCAGCGTTATTAGGAATTCAGATTCACTTGTATTTTCACTTGGACACACATGTATATAACATGTTCATATTTACATATTTAATATACATTTACATATACACGTCATTTCTCAATGCACCGGACAGCTACTGCACTTTATGTAAATAATGTATATATTGCACTTCTTGTTAGATGCTGGGGCGGCATGGTGGCTTAGTGGTTAACATGTTCTCCTCTCAGCTCTAGGGATTCCCGGTTCGAATCCCCATCTGGGTGGAGTTTCCATGTTCTCCCCGTGTCTGCGTGGGTTTCCTCCGGGTTCTTCGGTTTCCTCCTACAGTCCAAAAACATGGATTAAGTCAATTGAATTCACCAAATTGCCCCATATAGATTGTGTGTGTGTGTGTGTGTGAGTGAGTGTCCAGGAATAGATTGGCGCCCTGTCCTGCGTGTATCTGCCCAGCGCCCGAAACGTTCTCCCCTGGATGGGCATGGGGAACCCCACCGCGACCCTAATAGAGGATAAAGCATACTGTGGTCAATATGAATTAGAGCATTCATTTTATTAAACCTGGCGGCATGGTGGCTTAGTGGTTAGCGTGTTCTCCTCTCAGTGCTAGGGATTCCCGGTTCGAATCCCCATCTGGGTGGAGTTTCCATGTTCTCCCCGTGTCTGCGTGGGTTTCCTCCGGGTTCTTCGGTTTCCTCCCACAGTCCAAAAACATCGATTAAGTCAATTGAATTCTCCAAATTGCCCCATATAGAGTGTGTCTGTGTGAGTGAGTGTGTGCCCAGCGATGGATTGGCGCCCTGTCCTGGGTGTATCTGCCCAGCGCCCGAAACGTTCTCCCCTGGATGGGCATGGGGAACCCCACCGCGACCCTAATACAGGATAAAGCGGAAGATAATGGATGGATGGTTAGATGCTAACTATATTTCATTGGCTCTGTGTTTGTACTCTGCACAATGACAAAGTGGAATCTAATCTAATTTTATATCTTTTGATAAGTAGGGTGGCACGGTGGCTTAGTGGTTAGCACGTTCTCCTCTCAGCACTAGGGATTCCCGGTTCGAATCCCAATCTGGGTGGAGTTTCCATGTTCTCCCTGTTTCTGCATGGGTTTCCTCCGGGTTCTCCGGTTTCCTCCCACAGTCCAAAAACATGTATCAAGGTCAATTGAATTCTCCAAATTGCCCCATATACTGCAGAGTGTCTGTGTGTATGTCTATGTGAGTGAGTGTGCCCATTGATATTTTGATTTTTTTTTTTTTTAAGCCGAGTCAGATCTCATTGGATGAGAACATCCTGGTCTCCAGATACGTTAACAACCCATTACTGATCGACGGTGAGTGTAATGCTGCATGCAGGACTCTTCTGTACGAACGTGAGCGTTAATGAGCGTGATGTGGTTTCACTGATCTGCTCCTTTCTGCAGATTTTAAATTTGATGTGCGGTTGTATGTGCTGGTCACCTCGTATGATCCAGTTCTCATCTATGTTTATGAAGAGGGACTTACCAGGTGAGTCTTAAATTTATAGGTAACTTAATATTTACTAATAATAATGACTGACTTTAAACAAACTTTTGTGTTGTATCCATCATTTATCAAAAGATTCGCAATTTATTATTGTTATTATTATTTTACATTATTATTATTATTATTATTAGTAGTAGTGGTGGTGTCATTACTATTGTTGTTATTATTATTATTATTATTATTAGTTAAGTACGGCATAGTGGCTTAGTGGTTAGCATGTTCTCCTCACAGCACTAGGAATTCCCGAATCCCAATCTGGGTGGAGTTTCCATGTTCTCCCCATGTCCGCATGGGTTTCCTCCGGGTTCTCCGGTTTCCTCGCACAGTCCAACAACATGGATCATGGTCAATTGACTTTGAGTGAGTGTGTGTCCGGTGATAGATTGGCACCCTGTCCTGGGTGTATCTGCCCAGCGCCTGAGATGTTATCCCCTAGATGGGCATGGGGAACCCCCCCCCACCCCCCGCGATCCTAGCAGAGGAGAAAGCGGAAGATAATGGATGGAATATTATTAATTACATTTTTATTATTAGTAGTAGTAGTAGTGATGTTATTACAATTATTATTATACAAAATTTTTTTAGTTATTATTATTAGTAGCAACATTATTATTATTATTATTGTTATTAATTAACTGGCAGAACCAGTTTAAAAGGGGTGCCATAAAAGCCTCAGCAAATAATGTGTATGTTCCAATACCTTTGTATGTAGTGTATTTGCATCACCGGAGAAATCCAGATATTTGTTGTAAACTGGATTGATTAATTAATCAATTAATTAATTAATAAGTTAATTAGAGTTTTATGTGCTATTTTAAGATTTGCTAAAGTGGCTAAAAAAATCTAAAATGCCCCATGTAGTTTATTGATTTTTATTAATGATGATGGCATACCACCCTGTCCTGGGTGTATCTGCCCAGCACCCGAAATGTTCTCCCCTGGATGGGCATGGGGAACCCCCCCACCCGGTCTCTAGTCCATATTATAGGATTAAGCAAAAGATATGAAGAGACAAGATTAAGCTCTTCTTAAAGTATTTATAGTTTTGTTCAGCACTCTGTGTCTATTTAAAAAATATTCCACTAGATGGCAGCAGAAACGTTTCTTGAGTTGAAATCGCGGTCAGTAATCATCAGCCTTTCTAAAGGTTCTCTTTGAAGCTCATTTACAAGACTATTTTAATTGGTTAATTATGAATTCTGGCCTCAAATGATTCAGGTCGAAAAACTTTATTATAATTTTTTTAATCTGATGAATTCAGATCAGGCTGCACGGTGGCTTAGTGGTTAACATGTTCTCCTCTCAGCACTAGTGATTCCCGGTTCGAATCCCAATCTGGGTGGAGTTTCCATGTTCTCCCCGTGTCCACGTGGGTTTCCTCCGGGTTCTCCGGTTTCCTCCCACAGTCCAAAAACATGGATCACATCACAGTAGTCACAGATGCCCCATTTACAGTGCTATATAATATACAAAAAAAAAAAAGAATAGGGGATTCTACTACTAGACTACTACTGATAATAATAATAATAATAATATTAATAATAATAATTATAATCATAATCATTATACTAATAATAAGCACAGAAAAAAATTTATAATCAAATTTTAAAGTTAAATTGTTACTGTATTTTTATTGATACAAAAAACAATAAAATAAATATAGTGCGGGCTTAGTGGTTAGCATGTTCTCCTCTCGGCACTAGGGATTCCCGGTTCGAATCCCCATCTGGGTGGAGTTTCCATGTTCTCCCCGTGTCCGCGTGGGTTTCCTCCGGGTTCTCCGGTTTCCTCCCACAGTCCAAAAACGTGGATCAAGTCAATTGAATTCTCCAAATTGCCCCCTATAAAGTGTGTTTGTGTGAGTGAGTGTGTGCCCAGCGATAGATTGGCGCCCTGTCCTGGGTCTATCTGCCCAGCGCCCGAAACGTTCTCCCCTGGATGGGCATGGGGAACCCCACCGCGACCCTAATAGAGGATAAAGCGGAAGATAATGAATAGATGGATGAGTTCAGATCAGATCATACAGATAACTCTTTTCTCGTCATAAACACGTAACGTTCTTTGATTTATGATTCTTACCTGGCTGTTGACTCACAGTGGTAAATAAGATGAATGCTCTTTACAGCACTCCCTGTTTGTAATTGCAGTTTTTACTCAATGAAGTCCTAACACAGCTTTTTTTTTTTTTTTTGGGGGGGGGCTGCCGATTGTGAAATATGTCGTCATTTTGGTTAAGGCTCATTGTGTAAATAAAACTGTGGGAACTGGGTATGTACTGGCTAGGTGGGGCTGGGGTGAAGTATTAAACAATTGCCCAGGCGCTATTTAGCTTGGCGTGAGCGTGGCCCCCACAGAATGACATTAGTTTATATTTATTATTAACAGAATGGACTAAAGTCTGGCAAAATCTGCCATCAAAGGTTTTCTCCTGGACGTCGCTGCAGTTTCGGAGACATTAAAATGCTCAGGAATTCTCATTATTCAACATGTGGTGACCACTCCGAAATACACCCTACGTTGACAAGATAAGAGCTCTAACTCTGGGAACGGGAACTACTTTGAGAATTATTGGGGTGTTTTAGGAAGACGAACTGAAAGTGCAGCATGTGCTGGACAGCTCAGGTTTTCTGTAGGCGTTTGTCTTTGCATGTTTGAAGCTCATTACAGCGCAGGTCTTCATTCTGGATGGAAGCATGACTGTTTATTTTGTCTAGCCTTGATTCTGAAGTTTTAGGGCACAAGAGATTTTGATGAATGGTTATACATTTGAATCTGATATATTTTACAGAATTGTTTATATCTGGGAGTTATAAAATCTACAGTCAGTTACGGGGTTAATGGCAGCTTTGGTGAAGTGGTCAGAAAGCTAATTTGCGGTTACTAAGCTTAATCTCTTACAGGAAAGGCAAAAATAAATCCTACTTTTAATTAATGGGGATTTTATGGCCGACTACTTTGAAAAATAAAAAAGAACAGATGAGAAGTTCCACAGCAAATCAACAGCGCTCAGGCGTCACTGCTTTATAAGTTTAAATGAATTGAGAACATGCCAAAGTACACACTCCTCTAAGATCCACATGCAGATGAGAAGTCGTGGAGTGGGACCATGTCAGAGGACGCACTCCCTCAGATTTAAGATTTAATAATGGGCTGATCACCTGGATAGGCAGTTGATTGGTTCTTTTAATGGTGGCTTATTGGTTAGCATGTTCTCCTCTCAGCGCTAGGGATTCCCGGTTCGAATCCCAATCTGGGTGGAGTTTCCATGTTCTCCCCGTGTCCGCGTGGGTTTCCTCCGGGTTCTCCGGTTTCCTCCCACAGTCCAAAAACGTGGATCAAGTCAATTGAATTCTCCAAATTGCCCCCTATAAAGTGTGTTTGTGTGAGTGAGTGTGTGCCCAGCGATAGATTGGCGCCCTGTCCTGGGTGTATCTGCCCAGCGCCCGAAACGTTCTCCCCTGGATGGGCATGGGGAACCCCGCCGCGACCCTAATAGAGGATAAAGCGGAAGATAATGGATGGATGGAGTAGCTCAGATCAGATCATACAGATAACTCTGTTCTCGTGATAAACACGTAACGTTCTTTGATTTATGATTCTTACCTGGCTGTTGACTCACAGCGGTAAATAAGATGAATGCTCTTTACAGTACTCCCTGTTTGTAATTGCAGTTTTTACTCAATGAAGTCCTAACACAGCTTTTTTTTTTTTTTTTGGGGGGGGCTGCCGATTGTGAAATATGTCGTCATTTTGGTTAAGGCTCATTGTGTAAATAAAACTGTGGGAACTGGGTATGTACTGGCTAGGTGGGGCTGGGGTGAAGTATTAAACAATTGCCCAGGCGCTATTTAGCTTGGCGTGAGCGTGGCCCCCACAGAATGACATTAGTTTATATTTATTATTAACAGAATGGACTAAAGTCTGGCAAAATCTGCCATCAAAGGTTTTCTCCTGGACGTCGCTGCAGTTTCGGAGACATTAAAATGCTCAGGAATTCTCATTATTCAACATGTGGTGACCACTCCGAAATACACCCTACGTTGACAAGATAAGAGCTCTAACTCTGGGAACGGGAACTACTTTGAGAATTATTGGGGTGTTTTAGGAAGACGAACTGAGAGTGCAGCATGTGCTGGACAGCTCAGGTTTTCTGTAGGCGTTTGTCTTTGCATGTTTGAAGCTCATTACAGCGCAGGTCTTCATTCTGGATGGAAGCATGACTGTTTATTTTGTCTAGCCTTGATTCTGAAGTTTTAGGGCACAAGAGCTTTTGATGAATGGTTATACATTTGAATCTGATATATTTTACAGAATTGTTTATATCTGGGAGTTATAAAATCTACAGTCAGTTACGGGGTTAATGGCAGCTTTGGTGAAGTGGTCAGAAAGCTAATTTGCGGTTACTAAGCTTAATCTCTTACAGGAAAGGCAAAAATAAATCCTACTTTTAATTAATGGGGATTTTATGGCCGACTACTTTGAAAAATAAAAAAGAACAGATGAGAAGTTCCACAGCAAATCAACAGCGCTCAGGCGTCACTGCTTTATAAGTTTAAATGAATTGAGAACATGCCAAAGTACGCACTCCTCTAAGATCCACATGCAGATGAGAAGTCGTGGAGTGGGACCATGTCAGAGGATGCACTCCCTCAGATTTAAGATTTAATAATGGGCTGATCACCTGGATAGGCAGTTGATTGGTTCTTTTAATGGTGGCTTATTGGTTAGCATGTTCTCCTCTCAGCGCTAGGGATTCCCGGTTCGAATCCCAATCTGGGTGGAGTTTCCATGTTCTCCCCATGTCCACGTGGGTTTCCTCTGGGTTCTCCGGTTTCCTCCCACAGTCCAAAAACATGGATCAAGTCAATTGAGTTCTCCAAATTGCCCCATAGAGAGTGTGTCTGTGTGAGTGAGTGTGTGTCCAGTGATAGATTGGCGCCTTGTCCTGGGTCTCCCAGCACCCAAAACGTTCTCCCCTGGATAGACATTGGGAACCCCCCCGCGAACCTAATATAGGATAAAGCGGGAGATAATGAATGAATGATAATGTTGAAGTAGGTGGTTTGTTCTTGGAGAGACTTGAATGTGTTCTCCTTAAATCTTTTCATTTCATTACATTTGGTCATTTATTGGATGCTTTTATCCAAAGTGACTTACAAGGTGAGCACAGGGTTCATCACAACATCCCTGGAGCAATGAGGGTTAAGGGTCTTGCTCAAGGACCCACATTGGTAACTTCAGTGAACCTGGGGTTTGAACCCCAACCTTCAGATTGATAGCCCAATGCCCTGACCACTAAGTTACCACTCCCTCTCTTTTCATATTGTTTAATTGTACTGCAGGTTCGCCACTGTGAAGTACAACCATGCTGTGAAGAACATCAAGAACCAGTTCATGCACCTCACCAACTACAGTGTGAACAAGAAGAGCAGTGATTACGTCAGGTACGATTGAGTGGCGTGCATTTTGTTTCATTATATTTATATATATAGGGGTGGCACGGTGGCTTAGTGGTCAGCACGTTCGTCTCTCAGCACTAGGGATTCCCGGTTCGAATCCCCATCTGGGTGCAGTTTCCATGTTCTCCCCGTGTCCACATGGGTTTCCTCCGGGTTCTCCGATTTCTCCCACAGTCCAAAAACATGGATCAAGGTCAATTGAATTTTCCAAATTGCCCCATATAGAGTGTGTCTGTGTGAGTGAGTGTGTGCCCAGCGATGGATTGGCACCCTGTCCTGGGTCTATCTGCCTAGCGCCCGAAACGTTCTCCCCTGGATGGGCATGGAGATCCGCCCCCCACGACCCTTATCTTCCGCTTTATCCTCTATTAGGGTTGCGGGGGCATTCCCCATGCCCATCCCGTGGAGAACGTCTCGGGCGCTGGGCAGATAGACCCAGGACAGGGCGCTAATCCATCACTGGGCACACACTCACTCACACAGACACACTCTATATGGGGCAATTTGGAGAATTCAATTGACTTGATCCATGTTTTTGGACTGTGGGAGGAAACCGGAGAACCCTGAGGAAACCCACACGGACACGGGGACAACATGGAAACTCCACCCAGATTGGGATTCGAACCGGGAATCCCTAGTGCTGAGAGGAGAACGTGCTAACCACTAAGCCACCATGCCGCCCCAATTACGAACTTTTTTGTGTTAATATTCAGCACGAAACCTGCATTGTCTTTTTGGTTTATGATTGCATAATAATCGGTGGCACGGTGGTTTAGTGGTTAGCACGTTCGCCTCTCAGCGCTAGGGATTCCCGGTTCGAATCCCCATCTGGGTGTAGTTTCCATGTTCTCCCCGTGTCTGTGTGGGTTTCCTCCGGGTTCTCCGGTTTCCTCCCACAGTCCAAAAACATGGATGAAGTCAATTGAGTTCTCCAAATTGCCCCATATAGAGAGTGTATGAGTGAGTGAGTGTGTGCCCAGCGATGGATTGGCGTCCTGTCCTGGGTCTATCTGCCCAGCGCCCGAGACGTTCTCCCCTGGATGGGCATGGGGAACCCCACCGCGACCCTAATAGAGGATAAAGCGGATGATAATGAATGAATTGCATAATAATCTTAATAACCTATAATCCTGCTTTCTTGGCCGTAATGGTGCCATTTAAAATCTGTAATGGTCTCATCCCTGATCCACATGGAGTACCTTCTCCAGGCCTCAACAGTGGCTTATTGAACTCGACCCGTCAGCTTTGCGGTTTGCCGTTCAGTATGCCACCTTCAGCTTTGATCTGGGTGATTTTTGCCCAGCGGGAATTCAAGGCATGTGTGAAAGTCTGGATCCTGGAACGGCGCCCTCGGCTGCTTCCATGTGTGTAAAACGCCAGTTATCGGCAGAGCTTTCGGGGATTTGTGTGTGAAAGGGGCTTAAATTACATGGCCTGAGTTCAGTGTTAAAATAGTCTCCAGGTTAAAGCTGAGCATTGTAGAGTTTCCCACAAATCTCCCGCTTGTCATGTGTGGTGGTCTTCGTTCCCTGCGGCGTTGGTTATGGAGTAGCGTTAGATGAATGTGACACTAATCGGGAAAGATTGGAGTTGTCATGAAAAACAGTTAAATCATCACTCACTGTAATTCGGCGTTCCCAAACGGCCGAGGAATGCATCCTCCGATGTGAGATAATCCCCCTGTTTGCTAATCATGTCAACATTGTTACACCGCGCTCATTTCTCTGGGCTGTTTTGGCAAATCCTGTCACTGAGTGCCTCCTTCTTCTTTTCAGCTGTGATGACCCTGAAGTGGAGGATTATGGCAACAAATGGAGCATGAGCGCAATGCTGAGGTATTTGAGACAGGAGGGGAAGGACACAACACGTGAGTAGGAGCTAATAATATTACATCACAATCACCTGTTTTATTGCAGCGAAAATCCTCTTTCCTCATGGCTCGGGTAATATGAGGCTAAAAATAGTGCTTAAGGGAATTTCCAGGTTTTTCCCCCCTCATGCTCAAAAAATGTGATGGATTCACAGCTTCTGTTAAAGACATGGCCGACATTTTACAGTTTCGGCTTTTGGTGGAGAATAACGAGCGATGGTCGACTACTGTGACCTCACCGACGGCTTTATCCGAAACTCCCACACACTTTGTTTTTATGTAGTTTTTTAGTGAACTGTATACAGCTGGGGGCGGCACGTTCACCTCTCAGCACTAGGGATTCCCGGTTCGAATCCCCATCTGGGTGGAGTTTCCATGTTCTCCCCGTGTCTGCGTGGGTTTCCTCCGGGTTCTCCGGTTTCCTCCCACAGTCCAAAAACATGGATCAAATCAATTGAATTCTCCAAACTGCCCCATATAGAGTGTGTCTGTGTGAGTGAGTGTGTGTCCAGCGATAGGTTAGCGCCCTGTCCTGGGTCTATCTGCCCAGCGCCCGAGAGTCTCTCCCATGGATAGGCATGGGGAACCCCACCGCGACCCTAATAGAGGATAAAGCAGGAGATAATGAATGAATGATCAAGTCAATTGAGTTCTCCAAATTGCCCCATATAGAGTATGTGTGTGTGAGTGAATGTGTGCCCAGCGATGGATTGGAGCCCTGTCCTGGGTGTATCTGCCCAGCGCCCGAAACGTTCTCCCCTGGATGGGCATGGGGAACCCCACCGCGACCCTAATATAGGATAAAGCGGAAGATAATGAATGAATGAATGTATACACCTGGGGGCGGCACGGTGGCTTAGTGGTTAGCATGTTCTCCTCTCAGCGCTAGGGATTCCCGGTTCGATTCCCCATCTGGGTGGAGTTTCCATGTTCTCCCCGTGTCCACGTGGGTTTCCTCCGGGTTCTCCGGTTTCCTCCCACAGTACAAAAACATGGAGTTCTCCAAATTGCCCCATATAGAATGTGTATGTGTGAGTAAGTGTGTGTCCAGCGATAGGTTAGCGCCCTGTCCTGGGTCTATCTGCCCGACGCCCGAGAGTCTCTCCCCTGGATGGGCATGGGGAACCCCACCGCGACCCTAATAGAGGATAAAGCAGGAGATAATGAATGAATGAATGAGTAAACTAGTAACATTTTAAACTTTTGACTTAACTACAGGTCTTTGTTATTAACTTCCATTTAGTTTGTCCATGAACCTGTTTACTTGTGTATTTATTCATCTCTTCTACACAATTGTAATACAAAATGTACGAATTTGAACTCTTAAGTATTATTTAGTCACATTTAAATGAATGCCTTTTTTTCGTGATGCTTTAGCACATATAAAAACTGGGCCTCCACTTATAATAAGTTATTTTTTGCTAAGTTTGGACTTCCATTACTTCTTGGCAACATTTAGTTTTACAGCTCCAGCATAAATCTAGAGTAACAAATGTTCATGGCACCAGGCTTGACTGAGTGTATTGAGGGGAAGTGGAAATGAGGTTTTTTTTTGCTGATCTGCTCCTTTAAGCTAAAGCACACATTGCATTCTTTTGTCATTTAGAAATGCAGCCCGTCTTAGTAATCCACAGTAGTCTAAGTCTCTGAGACTTAGATCGTTACGGTAATGAGCATCTGTTTTTTAGAACGTTTTCTACAAAGAATCCAAATATGTACTTCTGCTCCAATACATTTTTGTATTTAAGTGAAATAAAGATGAGCTGAACCCCAAAAGTCATACAGTTTACTATATTATCCATCCATCCATTATCTTCCGCTTTGTCCTCTATTAGGGTCGCGGTGCCCATCCAGGGGAGAACGTTTCGGGCGCTGGGCAGATAGACCCAGGACAGGGCGCCAATCTATCACTGGGCACACACTCACTCACACAGACACACTCTATATGGGGCAATTTGGAGAACTCAATTGACTTGATCCATGTTTTTGGACTGTGGGAGGAAACCGGAGAACCCTGAGGAAACCCACACGGACACGGGGAGAACATGGAAACTCCACCCAGATTGAGATTCAAACCGGGAATACCTAGTGCTGAGAGGAGAACATGCTAACCACCAAACCACCGTGCTGCCCATTTACTATATCATATATAGAAATATTATAAATAATATTATTATGCAATAGACGGCACAGTGGCTTAGTGGTTGGCACGTTCGCCTCTCAGCACTAGGGATTCCCGGTTCGAATCCCAATCTGGGTGGAGTTTTGATGTTCTCCCCGTGTCCGTGTGGGTTTCCTCAGGGTTCTCCGGTTTCCGGAGGGTGGCACGGTGGCGTAGTGCTTAGCACGCTCGCCTATCAGCACTGGGGATCCAAGTTAGAATCCATGTACCTATTGTGTCCACATGGGTTTCCTTCAGGTTCTCCGGTTCCCTCCCACTGTTCAACCAACAGATTGGCGCCCTGTCCTGGGTGTATCTGCCCAGCACCCGAAAAGTTCTCCCCTGGATGGGCATGGGGAACCCCCCCGCGACCCTAATAGAGGATAATAGAGATAATGAATGAATGAATATTTATAACATATTATGCAATATTAGTTTCTTTAGCTGTATTGCAGCTGTGGTGCCTTTTTGGGATTAATAAAAAGGAAAGGTGCATAAAAATGTTAGGATTTTAAGATTTGACCTGTGAGATGGCTTCTTTTTTGGGCGTTCATGGATTTCTTTATCTGATTAATTTATACTATGTGGGAGGAAATCGGAAAACCCCACATGGACACGAGGAGAACATGGAAACTCCACCTAGATTGGGATTCAAACCTGGATCTCCAGCGCTGAGAGAACATGCTAATCACTAAGCCACTGTGCTGCTTGAGATGCGACTTGTTTCTAGTTTGTTAAATAGTTAATTCATTCATTATCTCCCTCTTTATCCTCTATTAGGATCATTTGTTCCAAGGCTGCAACTATTATGAGACTGGCTGCATGAAATTCAACTTCAAATCCAGCCATCCATCCATCCATTATCTTCCACTTTATCCTATATTAGGGTTGCGGGGGGGTTCTCCATGCCCATCCAGGGGAGAACGTTTAAGGCGCTGGGCAGATACACCCAGGACAGGGAACAATCTATTGAGAAAACGAATAATCTAATAACAGCCATGAAATTGAAAATACTCTCAGACTCCAGTCTTGCTTTAAGTGTTCAGCGAACAAAATGGAGTTTTGATTTGATTTCAGGGCAATATGAAAAGTAGCTGCGTCTGAAGCTTTCCCTGGCCTTTCACATATCAATCTTTTAGCTGCCATTTTTTATTCACATGATTTGCTGTCTACGAACAGCCTTCTCCTGCTTTATGAGCAGCAGTTACGGTGATTTGCAGGGTGTTAGGTGGTTGCATAGACGAGAGCACAGCTGCATTATCATTATTATTATTATTATTATTATTATTATTATTATAATGGGCGGCACGGTGGCTTAGTGGTTAGCATGTTCTCCTCTCAGCACTAGGGATTCCCGGTTCGAATCCCCATCTGGGTGGAGTTTCCATGTTCTCCCCGTGTCTGCGTGGGTTTCCTCCGGGTTCTCCGGTTTCCTCCCACAGTCCAAAAACATGGATCAAGTCAATTGAATTCTCAAAATTGCCCCATATAGAGTGTGTCTGTGTGAGTGAATGTGTGCCCAGCGATAGATTGGCGCCCTGTCCTGGGTGTATCCGCCCAGCGCCCGAGATGTTCTCCCCTGGATGGGCATGAGTAACCCCCCCGCGACCCTAATAGAGGATAAAGTGTGAGATAATGAATGAATGAATTATTATAATGACACTGTAAATTCAAAACAAAAGTTATTCTTTAACGCTATGAGATTTGTATTTTTAACTATTTAACAGTGGACGGTACGGTGGCTTAGTGGTTAGCGTGTTCTCCTCTCAGCATTAGGGATTCCCGGTTCGAATCTCAATCTGGGTGGAGTTTCCATGTTCTCCCCGTGTCCACGTAGGTTTCCTCAGGGTTCTCCGGTTTAACTCCCACAGCGATAGACTGGATAGATTGGGATACACCCTGTCCTGGGTGTATCTGCCCAGCGCCTGAAACGTTCTCCCCTGGATGGGCATGGGGAACCCCCCCCCCACTCCCTGCATACCTAGTACAGGCTAAAGCGGAAGATAATGGATGGATGGAAGGTTTGAGTAGGTGCTAACAACGTCTCGTGTTCGAAGCACCATCACAAATCTGTGCTCAGACTTTATAAGTCTTTATAAGAAATAAAGTTTATAAATTAAGGCACTGCGACCTTTTTGGAAGTTTGCAAAATTTGTCATTTTTGAATAGCGTTCGACAAACTTTTGCATGCTACTGTCTCTCAATGCAAATAATAAGTACAGATGTGTTATTATTATTATTATTATTATTATTATTATTATTAATAATGTTTTTGGCGGCACGGTGGCTTAGTGGTTAGCACGTTCTCCTCTCAGCGCTAGGGATTCCCGGTTCGAATCCCCATCTGGGTGGAGTTTCCATGTTCTCCCCGTGTCTGCGTGGGTTTCCTCCGAGTTCTCCGGTTTCCTCCCACAGTCCAAAAACATGGATCAAGTCAATTGAATTCTCAAAATTGCCCCATATAGAGTGTGTGTGTGAGTGAGTGTGTGCCCAGCGATGGATTGGCGCCCTGTCCTGGGTCTGTCTGCCCAGCGCTAGGGATTCCCGGTTCAAATCCCAATCTGGGTGGACTTTCCATGTTCTCCCCGTGTCCGTGTGGGTTTCCTCCGGGTTCTCCGGTGTCCTCCCACAGTCCAAAAACATGGATCAAGTCGATTGAATTCTCAAAATTGCCCCATATAGAGTGTGTCTGTGTGAGTGAGTGTGTGCCCAGCGATGGATTGGCGCCCTGTCCTGGGTCTGTCAGCCCAGCGCCCGAGACGTTCTCCCCTGGATGGGCATGGGGAACCCCACCGCGACCCCAATATAGGAAAAAGCGGGAGATAATGAATGAATGAATGAATGAATGAAAGGAATTAATATTTTTTTGTGTGTTTACAGTACTGATGGGCCAAATAGAGGACCTGATCATTAAAGCTGTGCTGAGTGCAGAAATGCAAATTGCAACCGCCTGCAAAATGCATGTCCCTCATCGGAACAACTGTTTTGGTAAGTTCCTTACATACACACATCTCGGCATCGTCTTTTATTGTTTCTGAAATGAGCAGAAGCTTTTATTATTATTTCTAATTTATTAATGGATCTTTGTTTATATATCATTTTGCTAATATGTGATTCTGTCATGTAACATGTTGACCAATTGAAATATGATGCAGTAATTACAGGTGAACATTAAGTTAGACCAGGGGAGCCCAATTTGTCGATCGCGCAGGGGTGTAGGGTACATCGCGATGGAGGTTTGGAAAAAAAAAAAAAAAGCGCTCATCACGCATCAGCGCATTTTGGAAGCACTTATACACAAGAACACACACATTTTAACACACAATGTGATTCATTCTGAATCGCGATCTCTGCGATTGTTCCCTGTCTCTCTCACTGTTCCCAAAACCGGCACGTGGCCACGCCTCCGTGCCTAAATCCGAAGCACTGCCTCACGAATCACCTACATTAGATAGTTTCTGCTTGTGTTTTTACACTTTATTTGACTGACAAGACGAGTGAAGGACTTCGCTCCAAGAGAATTAAAATGTACCACTTTCATTTAAAGTGGGAGGAGGAATATTTTTTTAAAATGTCAAACTCAAAATGCATTTGCTTGATTTGCCAAGTAGCCATTGCACTTCCAATGGTCGTTTGGGTTTACTAAAACCAAGTTTCCTCATGCTATTTGCTAGAATGTGTTTAATAAAAGAGCAATTTCTGTGAAAATGGTAATCTGAGCCATCTTTTCTGGGTAGCTCGGTAGCTACCCAGAAAAAAGGCGCAGTAGCTCAGTGGTTTGGACGTTGGGCTATCAATCTGAAGGTTGTGGGTTCAAATCCCAGGTCCACTGAAGTTACCAATGTGGGTCCTTGAGCAAGACCCTTAACCCTCATTGCTCCAGGGATGTTGTGATTAACCCTGTGCTCACCTTGTAAGTCGCTTTGGATAAAGCATCTGCTAAATGACCCAATGTAATGTCTAAAAAAAGATTAACCCTGGTAGATCTCCATGACCTGTCCAATTGGAAAAGTATATCTCGGGCCAGAAAGGTGTGGGCACCCCTGAGTTAGACCCTCACTAAGCCTTCCATGCTTTTAAAAATGTATTTTATTACCAATTCTGAGGTACCATAAAACAGTCTGAACAGCCTGATGATAGGTGGCAGGTTTGGGAGGGTCCATAATGGAGGGAATCCTAACTGGTATGGACTTTTGCACAATGGAGAAACAATTATGATGTAAATATAAATATTCAGATTTTATATTCTATTATATTATCATCTATCCATTATATTCTGCTTAATCCTGTACTGGGGTTGTGGTGGGGTGGGGTATGCACTAGACAGATACACCTAGGACAGGGCACCAATCTGTAGACACACACACACCATTGGGGCAATTTCAATGAGCCAATTTACCTTGAATCCATGTTTTTGGATTGTGGGAGGATAACTCATTATATTAGCCATACATCCATTATCTTTTACTATTCTATGCAAGGGTCGCGAGGGTTGGGGGGGTTCCCCATGCCCATCTATGGGAGAACATTTCGGGCGCTGGGCAGCTACACCCAGGACAGGGTGCCAATCTGTTGGTTGAACAGTGGGAGGGAACCGGAGAACCTGAAGGAAACCCATGTGGACACAATAGGTACATGGATTCTAACTTGGATCCCCAGTGCTGATAGGCGAGCGTGCTAAGCACTACGCCACCGTGCCACCCTATTAAATTTTATTGTTATACTATATTATATTATATAGTAACAGTGATGATTAAAGTAATAATTATTTTGCGAAAATGTAATAGTTTGCAATTATAGAGCAAGCGGATACACAAGCAGAAAGTGTGGAGTCATCTGGGGCAAAGGCCATGTGTAGCTGGGTGTTATCAGCATAGCAGGGGTATGAGAACGTGTGGGCCTGAATGACTGAGCCCAATGATGTCATGTGTAACAAGAAAAGGAGGGAACCAAGAACTAAGCCCTGGGGCACCCCGGTGTCGGCTTGATGTGATTCTGACACGCCACCTCCCTGTGTTTTCTGGAAGGACCTTCTTGTGAGGTACGATCAGAATTGGTCAACAACGTTATAAATCTAATTCAGATTGAATGTTTTTACTGATTGGACGGTAGAGTCGGGGTGATTCAGTGTGTTAAAGCCACAGATGGAGCTATGAAGACAAACTGGAAGATAGCTTTGTTTATTCTTGGTTAATGGACCACAGATCGCAGAGTTGTCCTGGAGGAATAACCACAATTAAAGTTCTTTAGTCATAATCATAGGCTTGTGGTTAAGGAACCGGCCGTGCAACCTGAAGATCCCCGGTTTGATACCTGGTTTTCACCAAGTACTACGGCTGAAGAACCCTATGGGCAAGACAGCTAACCCCAAAAGCGACTTACAAGTAGGGCGGCACGTGGTTTAGTAGTTAGCACATTCTCATCTCAGCGCTAGGGATTCCTGGTTTGAATCCCAATCTGGGTGGAGTTTCCATGTTCTCACCGTGTCCGCATGGGTTTCCTTCGGGTTCTCCGGTTTCCTCCCACAGTCCAAAAACATGGATCAAGTCAATTGAATTCTCCAAATTGCCCCATATATAGTGTGTTTCTGTGAGTGAGTGAGTGTGTGCTCAGTGATAGATTGGCGCCCTGTCCTGGGTGTATCTGCCCAGCGCCCGAAACGTTCTCCCCTGGATGGGCATGGGGAACCCCCCCGCAACCCTGATATAGGATAAAGCAGAAGATAATGGCTGGATTGATGGTCATTTAGCAGACACCATCCAAAGCTACAAGTATCCCAACTTGGGGTACTTGGGGTTGGGGTCAGAGCACAGGGTTGGTATGCCCCCCCCCTACATCAATTAGAGTTAAGGGCCTTGCTCAAGGAGCCACATTGGTAACTTCAGTAGACCTGGGATTTGAACCCACAACCTTCTGATTGACAGCCCAACTCCCAAACCGTTGAGCTACCTCACCCACTGTAGGAAAAATAGATCTCGTATCTATTTCTACTGAGACCCCAACCCATCTATCCATCCATTATCTTCCGCTTTATCCTGTACTAGGGTCGGGTGGGGGGTTCCCCATGCTCATCCAGAGGAGAACGTTTCGGCGCTGGGCAAACACACCCAGGACAGGGCGCCAATCCATCGCTGGACACACACTCACTCACACAGACACACTCTATAGGGGGCAATCTTTGGAGAATTTAATTGACTTGATCCATGTTTTTGGACTGTGGGAGGAAACCGGAGAACCCGGAGGAAACCCACGCGGACACGGGGAGAACATGGAAACTCCACCCAGATGGGGATTCGAACCGGGAATCCCTAGTGCTGAGAGGAGAACGTGCTAACCACTAAGCCACCAATGCCGCCCAGAGACCCAAACCATCATGTTTTAATAAGATCTACAATATTTTGTGACGTGCTCATGAAGACAGAAGAAAAAACGGTGGTTCTTTGGCTCAGACCAGTTGAGAACCCCTGCAATAGACCATAATAACCTTCCAAACAGCCAGTGAGTGTGTGTTTTAAGGAAAAAGTTGATGTGATAAGATCTTTTCTTGCTTCCCTGCTCTCTTCATATTTCACTTTTAGATGGTTGAACAGGATACTTGTGTTTTCTGAGGTGCTGACACGGCCCTGAAGCACACTCACATATTACCTGATCAGGATCGCTTTCCTAAACCCAAATCTTTCCAAACAATGGACTGTGAGCCATTTCTTTTAACTTTTTATGTACGCTGCTGACATTTGCTTGGCTACCTCACGCTGCAAGGTGATTGCAGGCTTCGCCTTCATCTGCACGCTCAGCATGTCGAAGTTAGAAATGCTGTCAGCACACGGGATGCCGAGGGCACACGAATCCAAGACGTGTAACAGAATGAATTCAGCCCAATCAGGACCTCTGATATTAACATTGTCTGTCTGAATTTGTAATTGTCATTATAAACATCTTTGTGGTCCAAATGTTTACCGTTGTCATATTAATTTAGGGGTGGAACGGTGGCTTAGTGGTTAGCACGTTCTCCTCTCAGCTCTAGGGATTCCCGGTTCGAATCCCAATCTGGGTGGAGTTTCCATGTTCTCCCCATATCCGCGTGGGCTTCCTCCGTGTTCTCCGGTTTCCTCCCACAGTCCAAAAACATGGATCAAGTCAATTGAGTTCTCCAAATTGCCCCATATAGAGTGTGTCTGTGTGTGTGAGTGTGTGCCCAGCGATGGATTGGCGCCCTGTCTTGGGTGTATCTGCCCAGCGCCCGAAACGTTCTCCCCTGGATGGGCATTGGAAACCCCCCCCCCCCGTGTGAGTGAGTGTGTTCCCAGCGATAGATTGTTGCCTGTCCTGGGTGTATCTGCCCAGCGCCCGAAACTTTCTCCCCTGGATGGGCATGGGGAACCCCCCCGCGACCCTAATAGAGGATAAAGCAGAAGATAATGGATGGATGGATATTAATTTAGGGGCGGCACGGTGGCTTTGTGGTTAGCACGTTCGCCTCTCCCAATCTGGGTGGACTTTCCATGTTCTCCCCGTGTCCGTGTGGGTTTCCTCCGGGTTCTCCGGTTTCCTCCCACAGTCCAAAAACATGGATCAAGGTCAAATAAATTTTCCAAATTGCCCTATATAGAGTGTGTGTGTGTGTGAGTGAGTGAGTGTGTGCCCAACGATAAATTGGCGCCCTGTCCTGGATGTATCTGCCCAGCGCCCGAAACGTTCTCCAGAGGATGGGCATGGGGAACCCCCCCCCCGCGATCCTAGTAGAGGATAAAGTGGAAGATAATGGATGGATGATGTAGATCACAAATCTATGATGTTTGATGTTTGGATTTAGTGCATCGCCTCTGAATATATGTACTTGTACTCTTTCCTTTTTTCAAAAATCCCTTTAGAACGAAACACAACGCACCTGGAATGGGCGTTCCAAGGTTCTAGTCTCCCATTATCTGTCTAATTCATTTTCCCGCTTTTCATCCACCCTTCATTCCGTCAACACTGTAATAGAAGTGTAGACATAATCGTACCCAGGACGTGTTGGTTGTTTCTGTGCTGAACGTTGGATACCAGCTCCTGCTACACTATTTGGGAATCACCTGCATAAAGATGGTATCTGACATTTTTTTTCTTTTCACATCTCCCAATAACAGCATTCATGCTTGGGTTTAAGCTAACCGGGTGTGTTGCAGTAATCAGTGGGTCTGGCTGTGAGGCCAGCGCATGTTCAGCTATAACAGTGCATGACTGAAGATGAGCAACTCATGCAGGTGCAGGCACCGGGGGAATTTGATAAGCACGGCACGATGGAGATAACATGCCAGTTAGCATCGAAATGCATACAATACATAACACAACTCGAGTACTAAATACTAAAGGACAGAATTATTACATTTACCATGGTTTTGTTGGTTTGCCATTGAATTGTGTGATGTAATGGGGTGTGGTAGCTTTGTAGTCGTAGTCAGAGTGTGGGGATACTAATGTGGCAGTCGTAGGCTTGTGGTTAAGGCAGTGCTTCTCAATTATTTTCTGTTAAGCCCCCCCTAGGAAGAATAAAACATTTTGAGCCCCCCCCACACACACACACACTCACCTCACCCCCCACATGATTTATCCCAAATGGGATAAATGATTTTTACACGCCCACTGTAGTATGATTTGTCTATAAATTTGTTATATCTTATTAACAATAAAGAATACAAAAAAGAAAGAAATATAGATCAACCTAGAACAAAGAATCATTTGATTTACTTTGTTTTTTAGATTGTAACAGAAACGAATGAAATCCTTATTTAAACGTGAAACATTTTTGAACTGACTGGCATTTGATACTGAAAATGAAATTAAATAAAATCAATAAATAATAATAAATTCAAATCCATCAGCGATATTAATTCAGGAGCTCAATTTATTAACACTTTAACCTACAAAACTAAAATGAATACAACAATTTGTGCTGTTTTTTTTTTTTTTTTTTTTGAGGAAGTCAGAACTAATGTCTCCAACGCGTCCGTTTTGCAGCTTTTCTGAAGCAGCTTTCATAAAGCGTTATGATTGCTGCTCTACGCGTCACGTTTACGATTAAAAACTCAAGCGGTTATCAGCGTGATTGGGGTGTAATGTCTTTAAGTGACGCCTTCATTTATTTGGCTTCACGCTGTCCGCTGCCAACATTTACATACACAACAGACACACCGGTCTTTCTTCGTCTCCCACCTTAGTTACAGTGAAGTTACAGTTACAGTGAAGTCACAGTTACAGTGAAGTTACAGTGAAGTCACAGTGAAGTCACAGTTACAGTGAAGTCACAGTAAAGTCACAGTTACAGTGAAGTTACAGTTACAGTGAAGTCACAGTGAAGTCACAGTTACAGTGAAGTCACAGTTACAGTGAAGTCACAGTTACAGTGAAGTTACAGTTACAGTGAAGTCACAGTTACAGTGAAGTTACAGTTACAGTGAAGTCACAGTTACAGTGAAGTTACAGTGAAGTCACAGTGAAGTCACAGTTACAGTGAAGTCACAGTAAAGTCACAGTTACAGTGAAGTTACAGTTACAGTGAAGTCACAGTGAAGTCACAGTTACAGTGAAGTCACAGTTACAGTGAAGTCACAGTTACAGTGAAGTTACAGTTACAGTGAAGTCACAGTTACAGTGAAGTCACAGTTACAGTGAAGTCACAGTTACAGTGAAGTTACAGTGAAGTCACAGTGAAGTCACAGTTACAGTGAAGTCACAGTTACAGTGAAGTTACAGTCACAGTGAAGTCACAGTGAAGTCACAGTTACAGTGAAGTCACAGTGAAGTCACAGTTACAGTGAAGTTACAGTTACAGTGAAGTCACAGTTACAGTGAAGTCACAGTTACAGTGAAGTCACAGTTACAGTGAAGTTACAGTGAAGTCACAGTGAAGTCACAGTTACAGTGAAGTCACAGTTACAGTGAAGTTACAGTCACAGTGAAGTCACAGTGAAGTCACAGTTACAGTGAAGTCACAGTGAAGTCACAGTTACAGTGAAGTCACAGTTACAGTGAAGTCACAGTGAAGTCAGAGTTATAGTGAAGTTACAGTTACAGCAGTGATTCTCAATTATTTTCTGTTAAGCCCCCCCTAGGAAGAAGAAAACATTTTGCCCCCCCCCCCCCCCCCCCAGTATAAAATCAGTTTATTAACTTTGTCTTTTAGTTTGTAACAGAAACGAATGAAATCCTTATTTAAACTAGAAACATTTTGAACTGACTGGCATTTGATACTGAAAATGAAATTAAATAAAATCAATAAATAATAATAAATTTAAATTCATCAGCAACATTAATTCTGGAGCACAATTTATTATTAACACAATAACCTACAAAACAAAAATGAATACAACAATTTGTGCTGGTTTTTTTTTTTTTGAAGAAGTCAGAACTAATCTCTCCAACGCGTCCGTTTTGCAGCACAGCTTTTCTGGAGCAGCTTTCATAAAGCGTTATGATTGCTGGCTCTACGCGTCACGTTTACCATTAAAAAACTCAAGCGGTTATCAGTGTGATTGGGGTGTAATGTCTTTAAGTGACGCCTTCATTTATTTGGCTTCATGCTGTCCGCTGCCAACATTTAAAGACACAGAGGACACACCGGTCTTTCTTCGTCTCCACCTCAGTTACAGTGAAGTTACGGTTACAGTGCAGCCAGGCGCTACGTTCGCTTCGACATTTAACTTTCGGTTGACTTTTGTTGCTCTCATTATCTTCGTCTCTCTCCGCCTTTCTCTGCGTCATTCCCGTTAAATATTTCTCCATGTTGTATCTTGAGGGTTTGCTCAGTAAACTTAATATCACTTGCACTGTGATATCTTGTTATGCGCCCCCCCAGGCACCGCACTGCGCCCCCCCAGGGGGGCACGCCCCACTATTTGAGAAGCACTGAGTTACAGTGAAGTTACAGTTACAGTGAAGTTACAGTGAAGTCACAGTTACAGTGAAGTCACAGTTACAGTGAAGTTACAGTTAAGTCACAGTTACAGTGAAGTTACAGTGAAGTCACAGTGAAGTCACAGTTACAGTGAAGTCACAGTTACAGTGAAGTTACAGTGAAGTCACAGTTACAGTGAAGTCACAGTTACAGTGAAGCTAAAGTTACAGTGAAGTTACAGTGAAGTCAAAGTTACAGTGAAGTCACAGTTACAGTGAAGTTACAGTTACAGTGAAGTAACAGTTACAGTGAAGTTACAGTTACAGTGAAGTCACAGTTACAGTGAAGTCACAGTTACAGTGAAGTCACAGTTACAGTGAAGTCACAGTGAAGTCACAGTTACAGTGAAGTCACAGTGAAGTCACAGTTACAGTGAAGTCACAGTGAAGTCACAGTTACAGTGAAGTCACAGTTACAGTGAAGTCACAGTTACAGTGAAGTCACAGTCACAGTGAAGTCACAGTGAAGTCACAGTTACAGTGAAGTCACAGTTACAGTGAAGTCACAGTTACAGTGAAGTTACAGTTACAGTGAAGTCACAGTTACAGTGAAGTCACAGTTACAGTGAAGTCACAGTTACAGTTACAGTGAAGTTACAGTTACAGTGAAGCTACAGTTACAGTGAAGTTACAGTTACAGTGAAGCTACAGTTACAGTGAAGTTACAGTTACAGTGAAGTCACAGTTACAGTGAAGTTACAGTTACAGTGAAGTTACAGTTACAGTGAAGCCAGGCGCTACATTCGCTTCGTCATTTAGTTTTCGGTTGACTTTTGTTGCTCTCATTATCTTCGTCTCTCTCCTCATCTCTGTTAAATATTTGTCCATGTTGTGATATCTTGTTATGCGCCCCCCCAGGCACCGCACTGCGCCCCCCCAGGGGGGCGCGCCCCACTATTTGAGAAGCACTGGGTTAAGGAAACCAGCCTTGCATCCTGAGAGTCCTTGGTTCGATTCCGGGTCGCACATATTACTATAGCTGAAGTGATATTAAGATTGTCTGAATTTGTAATTGTCATTATAAACATTTTTGTGGTCAAAATGTTTACTGTTATCATATTAATTTAGGGGCGGCACGGTGGCTTAGTGGTTAGCACGTTCTCCTCTCAGCACTAGGGATTCCCGGTTCGAATCCCAATATGGGTGGACTTTCCATGTTCTCCCCATGTCTGCGTGGGTTTTCTCCGGGTTCTCCGGTTTCCTCCCACAGTCCAAAATACTAAATGACTAAATAACATAAATGTAAAATCTCAGAGTAACTCGTTTCTTGGGGCTTTGTGCCACCGTATCAGGTAGATTTTCCCACCGGAGATTTCATTGACTTTAGTCGGCTGTTTGGGTTTATCGTCACGCTTGTGAACTCAGGATCAGTTGAAATCAGTGCGATGACTTCCTAAGATGACGGATTCAGTGAAATATCCCGGCTTTTCCAAATATTTGCAGAAAAAACAAACAACGGGAGAAGAGCTGGTAAAGGGCGGAGTGTGCTGTGCCATCCTGTTCGTTATTATTAGTAGTGCAAATCCATCTTATAATTCAAATCAGCCATTTTCATAAACGCAAAGTATATCCGAACAATAAAACTGTTTCAGTTACAGTATACAGCTTGTTCCAAAGTCGGAATTCCAATGAAAACCGGTACTTGTCATGTCATATCCTTCAGCTGCTTAATGATCTGAACAGACGACCCCGCGTCATACATTTACATACGATCTGAATTAAGGCTTCGCAGACGTTTCTCATTTTAGAGATGAACTTTAATGAGTTTGATGACTTTCTAATCGTAAAGCTTTTTTGAATCATCAGGCCGTGCATGCAGCAAACTTGTGAACGTGTACTCTACACATCCTGCAGTCTGTTCTGATCTGCTACGTTGATTGAACACGAAGCTTTTCTGAATGTGCTGATATGGAGAATTACAGCCTGCTGCCCAGACATTATAAATTAAAGCCGAGATTAAAAGCTAAGTTCTGCAGAGCTCTCTGTGCTTTCCACAGCACCAGCAAACCATCTGTTACAATTAAAGATAAATAGCAAGGAGTAGAGTTCTAATGCTCATTAGCCTTTAATCCCATTAGCAGCCTTTATTATATATTGTAGCTGTATATATTGGGCGCGGTAGCTCAGTGGTTAGAGCGTTGGTCTATCAATCTGAAGGTTGGGGGTTCAAATCCCAGGTCCACTGAAGTTACCAATGTGGGTTCTTGAGCAAGACCCTTAACCCTCATTGCTCCAGGGATGCTGTGATTAACCCTGTGCTCACCTTGTAAGTCGCTTTGGATAAAAGCATCCAATAAATGACCAAATGTAAATGTAAATGAAAAGATTTGAGGAGAACACATTCAAGTCTCTCCAAGAACAAACCACCTACTTCAACATTATTATTCATTCATTATCTTCCGCTTTATCCTCTATTAGGGTCGCGGAGGGGGGGGGGGTTCCCCATGCCCATCCAGGGGAGAACGTTTTGGGTGCTGGGCAGATACACCCAGGACAGGGCGCCAATCTATTGCTGGGCACACACTCACTCACACAGACACACTCTATATGGGGCAATTTGGAGAACTCAATTGACTCGATCCATGTTTTTGGACTGTGGGAGGAAACCGGAGAACCCGGATGAAAACCACGCGGACATGGGGAGAACATGGAAACTCCACCCAGATTGGGATTCGAACCGGGAATCCCTAGCGCTGAGAAGAGAACGTGCCAACCACTAAACCACCGTGCCGCCCAGGCGTTTCTACATTTTCTAAAAATCAATTTTCAAATAGAAAGCGTATTCATATTGCGCTATACAAAATTCTTTCCCTCAAGACTTAAAACTTAAACACACAACGTTAAACTGCTAATCTGTAATTCTTTTTCGAAGTTCTTGTAGCTGCTGCAGTTAGAAAATGTTGGTCTCTGAAAGTCTGGGCAAGTGGCAGTGCTGCTTTTTGGTTTGTCGTGCTCTCTGTCGGTCTCCGTTATCCGAGATGCTCCGGTAAAATGAAACAGTAGCAGACGTGAGTGGAAATGATAATACGCAGGAATGAAAAAGTTCAAGACCTGAAATCTCAAGTAGGCTGCTGGATAACAGACTCCATTGTTTTGCTTGTCACCCGTGTTTGGATGGAAGCCATGTGGGGGTGTTGTGTACCACTGTTATTTTTATTCTCACCGACCATTCCCTCAAGCATTCAGGGCTTATTATGTACTCCCTTTTGTAGGTTGGTTACCCTTTTCTGAGCGAAACTGCATCTCTTATCTGAATGCGGCGGCGTAATGTGTTCTTTTATTACTCGCGTTTCTTCTCTGATGTGGAATAGAGGAGCAAAGTGGAAGCTATTTATGTTTCATATGACTGTATTGGCGCCTGTAAGTAATTTGCCCTAATTTGCTCGTGTGTACAACGCGTAGTTAATTTTAGTAGCATGTGGTAGAAGTCCTTTCTCTTTGTCCTGAAAGTAATTCCACCCGAGAAGCGCCTTTTGAGAAGTCTTAAAGAACCTGTTATAGAACACAGAACCTGTCTGTGCTTCAGGCTCCCTTCATAAGTTTTGTATATTTAGGCAAGAATCCGGGCGGCACGGTGGCTTAGTGGTTAGCATGTTTCCCGGTTCCCCAATCTGGGTGGAGCGCTCCCCGGGATTCCCGGTTCGAATCCCATGGATCAAGTCAATCTAGGTGGAGTTTCCATGTTCTCCCCCCAGTGTCCGCGTGGGTTTCCTCCGGGTTTTGTACAGAATTAGAACCGCGTTTTCCTCCGGGTTCACAGTCCAAAAACATGGATCAAGTCAATTGAGTTCTCCAAATTGCCCCATATAGAGTGTGTTTGTGTGAGTGAGTGTGTGTCCAACGATAGATTGGCGCCCTGTCCTGGGTGTATCTGCCCAGCACCCGAGACGTTCTCCCCTGGATGGGCATGGGGAACCCACCAGCGACCCTTATAGAGGTTAAAGCGAAAGATAACAGATGGATGGATGTTGTAGAATCCAAATAAAACATACAGAACATTGTAGCATTGTAAAGAATTAGAACCCGCGTGGGCTTCCTCTGGGTTCTCCGGTTTCCTCCCACAGTCCAAAAACATGGATCAAGTCAATCGAATTCTCCAACTTGCCCCATATAGAGTGTGTCTGTGTAAGTGAGTGTGTGCCCAGTGATGGATTGGCGCCCTGTCCTGGGTGTATCTGCCCAGCGCCCGAGACGTTCTCCCCTGGATGGGCATGGGGAACCCCCCCCCCTCCACCCCCGCGACCCTAATAGAGGATAAAGCGGGAGATAATGAATGAATGGATGGATTGACGTTTCTGTGTTGTTTATATGCGCACCAGTGTGTATTTGTGGATTTATTTGTGTATAAATGTACGGTGTGTATTCATGTTAACTGCTCTTTAATAAAAAAGAATCAGATTAAGCTGAAAAAAAAAAAATGTGGAGGACAAAATCGCTGTATGTGAATCACTTCACAAGATTTGTAAATGTTACACAGCTACAAGGATGAGCCCACAACTAAAAATCATAAAACCCGCTTCACGAGCCAGGAAATGCATACAAAGTTGGCAAACATGGCAATAACTTTTTATTCGCCCTAAATCACCCGCTTGCACACGTTTATACACTTACATGAACAAACCTTAATTACCCTCCAAACAAACTTGCACACATGTTCTTCACCAAACCGGCAACCAAGCTCCATGTGCTACGCATTTTTCCTCAATTAGGAGCAGACGCCGGTCTTTCCCACTGCCGCAGCCCGCACAAGCAGAGTTACTCTCTGGCTCCCTGTCTTATACCAGGAGGCCGCATTAACGCGACCACAAAATATGCACAGTAAGGAAAATAAATAAATATTAACAAGGGGAGATCAAGTACAAAGTGCCATTATGAGCCGTCGGGCCATGAAAGGAAGACTGCACCCCGAACTTCAGCGCAAAACCAAAGCCCACCAGCATGGTGGCACAAAACAGCAGGCCACGGCAGCAATAACACTGGTGTTAGATACCAATTAATTGGGTGTCTCCGTCGTTGCTCTGACATCGGACATTGCTCCATCACAACATAACAATTTGTTATCTAATCAGCTCTGGGTGGCTCTGTATAAACAATTTAACAATGGGTGGAAGCAGTCGCATGAGGTCAGAAATGAAATATCAGCAGTGCAATGAAAAACGTATGTCCTGAAGCTTCCAATGAAATGCTTTAGAGGGAATTCTCTCACATATCTTGGCGAAGTTAAACAAGAACAAAAAAAAAAACACCATTATATATTTTTAAAAATCGGATTTGGAAGGGAAGCAGGCCGAGAACTTTTAACTTCAGGTCACCGATTATTATTCATCCATCCATCCATTATCTTCCGCTTTATCCTCTATTAGGGTCGTGGTGGGGTTCCCCATTCCCATCCAGGGGAAAACGTCTTGGGCGCTGGGCAGATACACCCAGGACAGGGTGCCAATCCATCGCTGGGCACACTCTCACTAACACAGACACACTCTATATGGGGCAATTTGGAGAACTCAATTGACTTGATCCATGTTTTTGGACTGTGGGAGGAAACCGGAGAACCCGGAGGAAACCCATGCAGACACGGGGAAGAACATGGAAACTCCACCCAGATGGGGATTCGAACCGGGAATCCCTAGCGCTGGGTGGAGTTCCCATATTCTCCCTGTGTCCGTGGGTTTCCTCCTGGTTCTCCGGTATGCTTCCACAGTAAATATATTTATATGTTTTTAAAAATCGGATTCGGAAGGGAAGCAGGCCAAATCGGGAACTTTTAACTTCAGGTCACCGATTATTATTCATCCATCCATCCATCCATCCATCCATTATCTTCTGCTTTATGCTCTATTACGGTCGCTGGGGGTTCCCCATTCCCATCCAGGGGAGAACGTCTTGGGCGCTGGGCAGATTCACCCAGGACAGGGCGCCAATCTATCACTGGGCACACACTCACTCACAAAGACACACTCTATATGGGGCAATTTGGAGAACTCAATTGACTTGATCCATGTTTTTGGACTGTGGGAGGAAAGCGGAGAACCCGGAGGAAACCCACGCGGACACGGGGAGAACATGGAAACTCCACCCAGATGGGGATTCGAACCGGGAATCCCTAGCGCTGGGTGGAGTTCCCATATTCTCCCTGTGTACGTGGGTTTCCTCCCAAAACCCTAACCACTGAGTTACCACGCCCACGTTTGCCTCCAAGTTCGATTCCCAATCTGGGTGGAGTTCCCATTTTCTCCCTGTGTCCGTGGGTTTCCTCCTGGTTCTCCGGTATGCTTCCACAGTAAATATATTTATATATTTTAAAAAATCAGATTTGGAAGGGAAGCAGGCCAAATCGGGAACTTTTAACTTCAGGTCACTGATTATTATTCATCCATCCATCCATCCATCCATTATCTTCTGCTTTATGCTCTTTTACGGTCGCTGGGGGTTCCCCATTCCCATCCAGGGGAGAACGTCTTGGGCGCTGGGCAGATACACCCAGAACAGGACACCAATCTATCAATGGGCGCACTCTTACTCACACAGACACACTCACTCTACAGTATATGGGGCAATTTGGAGAACTCAATTGACTTGATCCATGTTTTTGGACTGTGGGAGGAAACCGGAGAACCCGGAGGAAACCCACGTGGACACGGGGAGAACATGGAAACTCCACCCAGATGGGGATTCGAACCGGGAATCCCTAGCGCTGAGAGGCGAACGTGCTAACCACTAAGCCAGCGTGCCAAAACAATGCGTTTTATAATAATCTGGGTGCAAGCATCAAGGCCGATTGAATTCTCCAAGTTGCCCCATATAGTGTGTGTCCGTGTGAGTGAGTGTGCCCAGCGATAGATTGGCACCCTGTCTTGGGTGTATCTTCTCAGCGCCTGAGAGAGAATGTGCGTTATTGTAAATAAATCACTCCACGTTTCCCGTGATTTTTCCACATTAATGCCGGCCCTCTCGTACCTTATTGCTTTATTCCACGCTTCGCAAAAATAAGGCGTTTTTTTTGCCGCCGTCGAGGCTGAATACGTTCGGTTTGTTCGGGTCGGGGCACTTTGGTGAAATCACCTTTCGACTGTTTTACGTCAGCCGTAACTGTGGTTTCGAAGTGACATTCACATATTACAGACAATTCTTTCAGTCCACATCCAACTTGTTGAGCGGCTATATTCTGTTATTGCTGTACTCTGAGTAACCGTAGATCACCCTCTTCATGTTTATCCAGGAGTGTGAGAGCTTGGCACTGAAATTTAATCCCTCACACAAGCGCATATTCACAAAACGACACACTTGCCATAGTAGCAGCAACTCAGCTGTTTGAATGCCAAGAGAAGAGAGCAGAATGGGTTCATTTGAGCACAGGGAACTCCCTCTCTGCTAAAAGGACTTTATTGTCCAGCCCTCACAGTCTAAGAGGCTTAAGATAGAGATAAATATCGCAGAGACTGTAGAATTGCCAGGTGCCTTTTTCACACTTGGAAAATACTTTTCCAGCCTTTCATTGACGTGGCATTAAAGGGAATGAAGCTAATGTATAGTCTGTGTATAGTTTCTGTAAATATTTAAAGGTGAAAATTAGCAGACCTGCCAGCATTCCTCTTTTCACATCACCTGAGTGTGTGTGCGTTACTGTTATTTATTATGTATACGTTTTATGTAAGTTAGACTTTTATCTGTGTGTGTGTTTGTCTGTGTGAGTATATGTCCTTCCATTATCTTCCGCTTTATCCTCTAGTAGGGTTGTGGGGGGGTTCCTCATGTTCATCCAGGGGAGAACTTTTCGGGCGCTGGGCAGACACACCCAGGACAGGACGCCAATCTATCGCTGGGCACAAACTCACTCACATACACACGAACACACTCTATAGGGGGCAATTTGGAGCATTTAATTGAACTTGATCCATGTTTGGGACTGTGGGAGGAAACTGGAGAACCCGGAGGAAACCCACGCGGACACACAGAGAGAACATGGAAACTCCAGCCAGATTGGGATTCGAACCGGGATCCGTAGCGCTGAGAGGAGAACATGCTAACCACTAAGCCACCTCTTGTATATATATATATTAGGATTAAGGGTCTTGCTTAAAGGTCCCACGGTGGTAACTTCAGTGGACATGGGTTTGGACCCCCAACCTTCCGATTGATAGCCCAAAACCCTAACCACTGAGTTACCTCACCCACGTTTGCCTCCAAGTTCGATTCCCAATCTGGATGGAGTTCCCATGTTCTCCCTGTGTCCGTGTGGGTTTCCTCCTGGTTCTCCGGTATGCTTCCACAGTAAATAAAATGCTTTAATATAGAGTGTGTCTATTGAGTGAATGTGTGCCCAGCAATAGATTGGCGCCCTGTCCTGGGTGTATCTGCCCAGTGCCCGAGATGTGCCCCCCCCCCAGCAACTCTAATATGGGATTCCATGAAAGACAATGCATCAATGAATAACCACTCACCAAAAATCCAGATTCAATGCTGATTATTTATACCCATGATCCATCCTCCAACATGGGCTCACTGATTGGTTGAACACAGGATGAGCTGCAGAGTTCTGGATCAGCTGCCGAGGCCTGGGAGAGCGGCAAGCGATGCATTACAGTAATCAAGCCGGGAGACGATGGGGGCTCTGCTCATGTAGAGCAGGATAATAAATCAATGGTTACTCTGTGGACGGCGTGTGATGTGGCGGCATGACGGGTGCTTTGTGCAAAGGTGCTCTCTTGAGGAAAAATAATGGAGATCGTGAGGTCACTCAGTCACACAGTAAGCCTCTTTTGAAGAAAACATCTGCTCCGACGATTGCAAATGCATATTTTTGGTTTCTACAGTTCTTGCCATGCGTTTATTTTTGGCTTCGGGAATTGGCTCCGATCGTCTTCGAGAAATCCTTCTAATAACATTTTATTGGGTTTGTCAGTGGGTATAAATATGTTTCTTATCTCGGTCTGTGTTTAATCTCGCCGTTAAATAGAGTATATTGAATTTTGTCCATGACCCTAACAACAGTCTTTTAAAAAGATTTTTAAGACGATTAGATCTTTTATACGCAGCTTAATCAGTAGCAGAAAAACACATTGAAAATCAGGCTTCCTTAAAAGCTCCGGGTCTCAGACCTCTATAGTGACACTGACTGCATTTATTATGTTAGTAAGCTAGAGTTTGAATTGCTCTGTGTGTGTGTGTGTGTGTGTGTGTGTGTGTGTGTGTGTGTGTGTGTGTGTGTGTGTGTGTGTGTGTGTGTGTGTGTGTGCACGTGCCTGCTTCTGCCTGCAGAATTGTATGGTTTTGATGTTCTCATCGATTCCAACCTCAAGCCATGGCTCCTGGAAGTGAACCTCTCTCCATCGTTGGCCTGGTGAGTGACATTGCTTTTGACACTATAAGCTCATGCTTCTGTATCACGACATTTTCCAGCTTTCCCCGGGCTTGTGCAAATCCGCAGTATATTTTGGCTTATTGAAAATTATTACGATGGAATTTAGGGACTTTAGTCTGAATGTACTGTGAAAAAATAAAACGAGCTCCGCAATCGTTACCAGAAATATTAGATGTTAGTCTGAGAGCAACCTCCTTAAAGATGGACGGGGGGATACTGTGCTGCGCTAAACATTTTTGGATGCAAAACTTTGAGGAATTTCTTGATTGAATAAGTGTTTTAGTTTCCAGTACTGTTTTATCTATTCTTTATCTTCTGCATAATCCCTATACTAGAGTTCTTATTGCTCACGCCCCATGACCATCCAGGCAAAAAGGTACCGGGTGCTGCGCAGATACAGAACAGGGCAACTATTACTGGGCACACACACACACACACACACACACACACACACATGGACTATATAAACCCTTACAGACATACACACAGACTATATAAGTGTATGTATATATATATATATATATATATATATATATCTCCTTACACACACACAGAGAGACTATATAAGGGTATATAAACCCTTACAGACTTATATACACACACACACACACACACACACACAGGCTATATACCCTCATAGACAATATTATTTCACATTTAAATTAAATAAATAACAAACCCAAGAAAAGTGGCTTAGTGGTTGGCACGTCTGCCTCTCAGCGCTGGGGATCCAGGTTTGAATCCCAACCTGGGTGGAGCTTTCATGTTCTCCCCGTGTCCTCGTGGGTTTCTTCCGGGTTCTCCGGTTTCCTCCCGCAGTCCAAAAACATGGATTTAAATCTGCCCAGTGTTCATAACGTTCTCCTCTGGATAGGCATAGGGTACCCCCCACCCCATGATACTTGCATAGGATTAAGCATAAGATGAGAGGTAAATAAATACATGCTTTATTGATCTTCAAAATAGAAATATGAAAACTAAATAAAAAAATGTAAGATTAAAATAATGAATAAATGAATAAAAAAAAAAAAAAATAAAAAAATATATATATATATATATATATATATATATATATATATATATATATATATATATATATATAAATATATATATATATATATATATATATATATATATATATATATATATATATATATATATATATATATATATATTAAAAATCCAAAAGAATATAAGTTTAAGCAACTGCTGGTGTATATTGTGTAAATGTCCAATGTTTAGATGAACGAACATAAGAAATTGCTTTTTTATGTTTTTACACTTTTTTGGTAAAGTTAATTATTGCATATTAATCTTAATAATTGTATAATCGTTATTACTTAGACAAAATTCATACCGTCAAAATCTATAATCCTGTCATGCCCAGTCGTCAGTAGTGTTTTCTTTAAGCTGATCGTATGTTTACAGAAACTCCACCTCATCTGATCTCCAACCTCTAAAGATTATTTTATGAAGGAACGGTATGAACTTTGAAATTCCTCTCCTGGACAAATCCCCATTCTTGTGCATCCTCTGGTGCTGTGGTAAATTTCAAAGGAAGTAGGTGCACAGTGAAAAGTATTTCAGATCCACCCTTGCACTTCTCACCGCTGGTTAAAATCCCCACTCAAAGACAGCCTTTATGCTGGTTTGGCAAATGGAAAGAGCAATTGCTAATGAACTCTTAAGAGTCAATGATTTTCCCTTAAAACACTGCTCGGCCTGTAAGCACACTGTAAACATGCCTATAAACCTTTTGTACAGTGTTTCTTAAAATAGTTGGCGTTTCTGTGACATGTTCATGCAAATCAACTTTCCTCCATCATCTCTTTTAGTGTCAATAACATGTTGTCGCACAGATTTACATCGTTCTTCCATCTGACGCTGGAAAAAGCAACATTGCCCCTACTTTCCACAGTAAAAGGGTTCTTAACTGCAGAATTCGTGCCCTGTGATTACCATCCAGCCTTTACTGTGGAGGGGGTTCAGCCGAGTTTAATATTAATTTACACTTCGACACGTGATCGTTTATCATAGGCATAGGTACCCCCCCCCCCCGACTCTAGCATAGGATTAAGCATGAGATAAGAGGTAAATAAATACATACTTTATGGATCCCAAAGGGAAGCAGCAGCTGTACAGTTGGGGGGGGGGTTCCCCCATGCCCATACAGGGGAGAACGTTTTGGGCGCTGGGCAGATACACCCAGGACAGGGCGTATTTCCATGTTCTCCTCGTGCCCGTGTGGGTTTCCTCCGGGTTCTCCGGTTTCCTCCCACAGCCCAAAAACATGGATCAAGTCAATTGAGTTCTCCAAATTGCCCCATATAGAGTGTGTCTGTGTGAGTGAGTGTGTGCCCAGCGATAGATTGGCGCCCTGTCCTGGGTGTATCTGCCCAGCGCCCGAAACGTTCTCCCCTGGACCTCCCCCCGCGACCCTAATAGAGGATAAAGAGGAAGATAATGGATGGATGTACAGCTGCTGCTTCCCAAATTTCCCTTTGGGATCCATAAAGTATATATTTATTTACCTCTACTCTCATGATTAATCCAATGCTAGAGTCGGGGGGGGGGTACCCTATGCCTATGATAAATGATCACGTGTCTGAGTCTAAACTGTAAATGAATATTAAACTAGGCTGAAACCCCTCCACAGTAAAGGCTGGATGGTAACAGGGCACGGATTCTGAATTTTGTATGTACAGCTGCGGGCGGCACGGTGGTTAACACGTTCTCCTCAGCGCTAGGGATTCCTGGTTCGAATCCCCATCTGGGTGGAGTTTCCATGTTCTCCCCATGTCCGTGTGAGTTTCCTCCGGGTTCTCCGGTTTCCTCCCACAGTCCAAAAACATGGATCAAGTCACTTGAGTTCTCCAAATTGCCCCATATAGAGTGTGTTTGTGTGAGTGAGTGTGTGCCCAGCGATAGATTGGCGCCCTGTCCTGGGTCTATCTGCCCAGCGCCCGAAACGTTCTCCCCTGGATGGGCATGGGGAACCCCACCGCGACCCTAATAGAGGATAAAGCGGAAGATAATGAATGAATGAACAATAGCCTCCTTTATTGCTTAGTTTTTTTTTAATGTAACGTATCATGGATGCTGATATTAAGTTCACCGTATGCGACAACCCACCTGATTTTGGTGTCATAGTCCAAATCACACGTTGTATATGATTATCTTGGATTGCGATTTGAGATGGTTGGATGTTCTGCATGTTCTGTGGTGGTGAACTCAACACGCCTGACTTTTATTCATTCATTCATTCATTATCTCCCGCTTTATCCTCTATTAGGGTCGCGGTGGGGTTCCCCATGCCCATCCAGGGGAGAACATCTCGGGCGCTGGGCAGATAGACCCAGACCAGGGCGCCAATCCATCGCTGGGCACACACTCACTCACACAGACACACTCTATATAGGGCAATTTTGAGAACTCAATTGACTTGATCCATGTTTTTGGACTGTGGGAGGAAACCGGAGAACCCGGAGGAAACCCACGCAGACACGGGGAGAACATGGAAACTCCACCCAGATGGGGATTCGAACCGGGAATCCCTAGTGCTGAGAGGAGAACGTGCTAATCACTAAGCGTGAATCTTAATCTAAATGTGAAATCATGGAGTGGATTAAATCCTTTAAAGCTCATCCGAACGCCGTGAAACAGGACAACAACAAACTAAGCATCCGATCTGTCATGGCCTCACAAACACTATGGTAAATGGAGCAAAAAGGGGCGTGTCCAAGCGTTTGACTGGTTTTGTATATAAGGAATGTATTTGCATTGTAACATAAACCTTGTTTGTGTTATTTAGTGATACTCCTCTGGATTTGAAGATAAAGGCCAGCATGATCTCAGATATGTTTTCTCTTGTGGGTAAGTAATTTTTTTTTTTTTTTTTTTTTTTTTTTTCCCGTTTTTTTTTTCCCATCTGCTGTTGATTGTCCCGTGTTGCTTTATTATTCAGCATCATCCCCTGTGTCCCAAATGCCAAGTCTAGTAAAACGTGTTTTTAAAGTCAAATTAATGTTAAAGCATCATGAGCACAATGTTTCCTTATCTTGCTAAAAGTGCAGTGGAGGTTTAGTGTGCTGTGAAAACTTTATTATTCTCTCCTTCGACCCCGTATAGATTCTGCCGAACGCTGATACCACATTTGTGTTTTTATACTAATTAGTGCCTTGTTTATGAAGTTTTTTTTCCCCCCCTTTACAGAGTCCATGTTGCAAACAAGCAATAAAAGACTTACTGAACTGTTAGTGGTTTCCATTTTGAGTCAGACTAACTTTAGCCAAATCAATTTATACGAATGTGTGTTATTCTGGGTCAATTGGGAACACCATTATCTTAACTGCTCGTAAGGATGAACAAGCATTATTCACGGGCATTACATAAGACCCAGTGATCCGTTACATCACAGTTAACTTTTTTTTTTTTTATTGTGCAGATGGTAACGTAATTAAACTCGAATTACGTTCGTTTTCATATTAATTCCTTTGTCTTGTTTCACGTTGCTGATCCCAGTCTTGTTAGGTTTATCAAAAATGGCTTTCTTCTTCATATGCGAGTTTCGCGATGATAGAATGGTTCGTCTTAAATGACCTCGTTTACTTTTATGGTTTCACTAACATTTTATATGAGTTTCCAAACTGCATTATTTGTAAATATAATAGGAGTGAATACTGCAGTTAAGGGAATTGGGTTGTGCAATATAATGAAAGGTAAGACGTTTTCTTGATGCCATGGGAGTGATAAATAACAATAGACTTTCTCAAGGGTTGGTCTTTTGCTCTTGGGAGATTTTAAAAACCATGAACTAAGTGCATGCAGCTTTTTTTGATTGGAGCATCCATCAGAACGAATAAATACGTCCATTCAACATGACCAATGGCAACGAATTAAGAGCCAATTTTAAATCTCTTCACGACTTAAAAGTAATGGCAGTATTGATTACCCGAGTTGGCTCATTCTCAATAAGTTTGCCATTGTCAGTACTTATTTTTATGACATTTGAGTTATTGCATTGTGTTATTATCCAGCTGGTTCTGTAGAGGACAGTAATGACTACACAGCTTTTTAAAAGTTTTTTAATGCAGTTTTATTGGAATGCATGTTTTGTTGCTAATCTGTCCACAAACAATTGGTGAAACCTAAAATTGATGAAAACTCAGGCACCAGTTTCCATTTATATCAATATAAATCCAATTTTTTTCATTGTAGAGACTCCAAAATACATAAAAACACATTTTATTGAGAAGAAATGTAGTGGTAAATACTAAAATCACAATAAAATTTTTTTATATACAGTATTTTTTATTCTTTAATAAACATTTTATGTAAAAAGTAAATGAACAGGCGGCACAGTGGCTTAGTGGTTAGCACGTCTGCCTCTCAGCACTAGGGATTCCCGGTTCGAATCCCAATCTGGGTGGAGTTTCCATGTTCTCCCCGTGTCCGTGTGGGTTTCCTCCGGGTTCTCCGGTTTCCTCCCGCAGTCCAAAAACATGGATCAAGGTCAATTATTCATTCATTCATTATCTCCCGCTTTATCCTCCAGTAGGGTCGCGGTGGGGTTCCCCATGCCCATCCAGGGGCAAACATTTCGGGCGCTGGGCAGATAGACCCAGGACAGGGCGCCAATCCATCGCTGGGCACACACTCACACACACACACACACACACTCTATATGGGGCAATTTGGAGAATTCAATTGACTTGATCCATGTTTTTGGACTGTGGGAGGAAACCGGAGAACCCGGAGGAAACCCACGCAGACACGGGGAGAACATGGAAACTCCACCCAGATGGGGATTTGAACCGGGAATCCCTGGCGCTGAGAGGTGAACGTGCTAACCACTAAGCCACCATGTCGCCCCAAGGTCAATTAAATTCTCCAAATTGCCCCATATAGAGTGTGTGGCGCCCTGTCCTGGGTGTATCTGCACAGCGCCTGAAACATTCTCCCCTGGATGGGTATGGGGAACCCACACTAGAGGATAAAGTGGAAGATAATGATGGATGGATGGTCATGAACATTTAACAGAATTAAATTAGCCTCCTTTATTACTTCGTTATTTCCTTTGTTTTCTTTTAAATAAAAACGTATCATGGATGCTGATATTAAGTTCACCTGTGTGCGACAACCCTCCTGATTTTGGTGTCCTAGTCCAATCACACGTTGTATATGAATATCTTGGATTGCGATTCGAGATCATTGGATGTTCTGCATGTTCTGTGGTGGAGAACTCAACACGCCTGACTGTTAAGTTCCTGAAAATGTAAAATCATGGCGTGGATTAAATCCTTTAAAGCTCATCCAAACGCCAAACTAAGCATCCGATCTGTCATGACCTCACAAACACTTCTGTACCGTCCTCCTCTCGTCGTGGAGCCGCAGTGCTGTGAAGCAGACGTACCAACCACCAACACTGTGCCCCCCCATGACAAAATTAATCACATTTTGTTCAGAATATTATCAGAAACCATAATGTTTTTTTTGGTGTGATTTTATTTTATTTTATTTTATTTATTTATATTTTTTTCACTGGATCACTGGATTTTCACATCGCTGCTGCCTATCCCAATACTTGTGGTTCAAGGCAGTAAAATATCCTGGCTTAAAGACAATAGCAAACACACTATAGTTTTGAAATATAAACACTTTTTTTTTCCTTGTAGGATTTGTATGTCAGGACCCTTTACGAACACAAGCACGCTGTGATAAGGCTGGGTCCGAGCACGCTGTGAAGAACCAAACCCAGAAATCTCAGGTATGTTTTTTTTTTTCTTTTTGAATGTTATATTTGCTATTTATCATGTGTGCTAGGTTTAATTTTTAGAGTGAAAGTTGAATAAGTGTTTTCTCAGACGTAAGACCTTCTTACAGTTGTGTAGCTTACAGTAGTGTGTGGGGTGCTGTGTATATATCAAAACCTGTTTCGTGGACCTCATGTAATTATGAGGACCACAAGCTGATCCACAGAATGTTAATGATTTGGTTTAAGAGTAGAATCTTGTTGTGTAATTATAATTATGGTTAAGTTATGGTTAGTGTAAGGTTGTGCTTAATGTTAGGGTTGTAGTGTTTATACTTAAGTTTATACTATATACTATGGGAGAAGTCTTTACATAGTAAATGGAGGTGTATGACTAGTCCCCATAATACATAAAAACAAAAGTGTGTGTATACATTAGTATATGTATGTGTATATATATGTGTGGATGTATACACTATATGTATGTATGTGCATAAAATATATATTGATGTGTTTATGTGTGTATATGTATATAGTGTGTGTGTATGTGTGTGTGTGTATATATATATATATATATCATTCATTATCTCCCGCTTTATCCTCTAGTAGGGTCGCGGGGGGGTTCCCCATGCCCATCCAGGGGAGAACGTTTCGGGCGCTGGGGAGATACACCCAGGACAGGGCGCCAATCCATCGCTGGGCACACACACACACTCTATATGGGGCAATTTGGAGAATTCAATTGACTTGATCCACGTTTTTGGACTGTGGGAGGAAACCGGAGAACCCGGAGGAAACCCACGCGGACACGGGGAGAACATGGAAACTCCACCCAGATGGGGATTCGAACCGGGAATCCCTAGTGCTGAGAGGAGAACATGCTAACCACTCAACCACCGTGCCGCCCTTATATATATATATATATATTACACACACACACACACATATATACATATATATGTGTGTGTGTATGTATATATATGTGTGTGTGTGTATATGTAAGCATATATGTGTGCATGTATACACACTATATATATAGAGAGAGAGAGAAAAATCCTAACATTGTCATTTTGAAATATGCCTGTGTCATCAGTAAAGAAACAATCTATTGATGGAATAACCAGGTGGTTCAGTATATTCAGGTCAGCTGACCTCATTCTTTTGGTACATGACATTTCTGGAACCCAGAGCTGACTGTCACAACCTCAGATCAGAGTTAAACCCAGGTGGTGACCTTTGTCTTTTGTACAGACAGTGTATTTGAACATGGACATAGAAGTACCTAAATGTTGAAATACAGAAATATATTTGAATATTGCTTTTTGTCTCAGATCACATCGTTAGGTTTAAGCAGATCTCTTCCATCAGATACTAAATTGAGTCGGACACCATTTTCCTCATAACTGAGCTGAAGGCTCTGTCGCTGAACGGCGAGGAATGACATTTATGGTTTTTCTCCGACCACAATTGTACATCCATGTACTTTTTTTGTCTCATTTCTTGCCGAATAATGCATTTTCTTTCCGTCCACGCAGACTTCTGCTGCAAAGTCCAAAGTGGTGAGTGTGCTTTTTTTTTTTATCTAATAAAAACATGTAACGTCCTTCTCCGTTCCTGATTGCATCACCATCATTATGGAATACCATGAACTGTAAAGCATTAAAATCCCACGGACCCACCACCATCAGTGGAAAAGCATTTTCCACCACATTTCCACTGATGTCGTCACTTGTTTTGATGGTCAGTGGTTGCAAAAGCATATTTATTCAATGGCATAAATATCCTCAACCTCTTAGATCCTTGAACGGTTAGGATCTCAGTATTATATAAGAAAATAAATCAATAAAAGCCTGTTTTCTGGTTCTCTTAAATGGCCTGACGCATTTATGAAATACGTAGGGCTGACGATTATTAACGACTAACGATTATTTTGATAATCGATTAATCGGTCGATTATTTTTTTTTCCGATTAATCGATGAATCGGATGAAATTGAATCCAAAACAGAGCTTGCATGTTACGCGTTCTTTATTTGTGTGAAGCGTGAAGTGCTCCCGCAGTTTTGATGATTTAAACGGAAGCTTTTTTTTCTGTGTTGGCTGTGTTTCATTTGTAGAATTTATTAAACATTGTTTCGCAGATTCCGACTTGATAATCATAATCGATAATGAAATTCGTTATCGACACTTTTCATAATCGATTTTTTTCGATTCATTGTTGCAGCCCTAGAAATACGACCAGAGATGCGATTTTGGGGGGTGTGGTAGCTAATTTGGGGGGTGTGGTAGCTCAGTGGTTGCTATCAATCTGAAGGTGTGGGTTTTTAATCTGGGGTCCACTCTGACGTTTTTGAGGCTCTCAACCCTAATTTTTAATAAGTTAGTTGTTAAATCTTCTGTGTAATAAAGCAAGAAGTCACAAGAGGGCGTGTATCAGTGTGACTAAATCACGGGAAAGAAGCGTTGTTAGACCACATGCATGGCGGAGTACAGCTACACCTCTTTGCCGTGGTTTATTCAGAATAATACACAACCCCGAGTGCCTGATTACTTTTATAACACGGTTACAAACCTAAATGGGCATGAAGAACTCACCCCCCCCACCCCCCCCCGACATTAATTAATTAATTAGGATTAGGCGGAGGATAATGAATGAATGAATGCATGTCACGACTGGATAAAAGGGTTCAATCCATCCATTATCTTCCACTTTATCCTCTATTGGGGGGGGGGGTTCCCATGGCCATCCAGGGGAGAATGTTTCGGGCGTTGGGCAGATACACCCAGGACAGGGTGCCAATCCATCGCTGGGCACACACTCACTCACACACACAAACACACACACTCTATATGGGGCAATTTGGAGAACTTGATCCACTGACTTGATCCATGTTTTTGGACTGTGGGAGGAAATGGGGAGAAACTCCACCCAGATGGGGATTGGAACCGGGAATCCCTAGTGCTGAGAGGAGAACGTGCTAACCACTAAACCACCGTGCCGTAAAAAAAGGGCTCAGCCAATCGAATTTAAGGACTGGAACTAGCCGTTTAATAATGGGAGATATTGTCTCATCATGAAGTCCGTTTCAAGTCCACGTCGATTGTTTTAAAACCTCGAGTCTGTTTTAATAAATCACCCAGAGATTTTTTTTTTACGCTCTACCCAGCGAGGACATTTTTATTGATTTTAATTTTAGCATTTGAAAGAACATCTGGCAATTCTTTAAAAGCTATTCCTTATTCTTTTTGTTTGATGCTTCAGCGTGACTTCAACCCCCTTTGGTCACAGATATGAAAGCTGACCGCCTAAGTTGCTTTTTGCTTCCCATCATGTCCGGAATCTCTGATTGGGAAGCCGATGTTCCTTCATCTAGGTGATTACAGATCCGGGTTCGGTTGCCACAATCTCCCCAAGTTTCTCAGACAAAGAAACTCGGAATACGTTTAATTTAAGATGACATCCAGCGATTGATTTTTATGGGTCGTGTTGGTTCTTGGCCCAACGCTGTCCATCTCTAATGGTTTGGCGTGCAAGAGCTCTACAGAGAACAGCCCGCTGCGAATGCCACAGAAGGTGAACGTAACATTTATTTAACTAACGACCGGAGTGTTTCAGTGAAGTTTCGTGTTTACAGTCGCCTGTATAGGTGAAGTATTCCCACTTAAACTCACCTTGGCTCTCAAAACAGTATTTATGTGGTTATGACATTCAAGCCGCAACAGTTTCCTTAACGTGAGCTATAACGCACACGTCAGTCCATATTATTTCCAAGTTGAAAATTATAACGCGATCAAAACAGTCAGTCACTTTATTAAAGCCGTTAGCGAAATTCTGTCAGAAGGTTTTACACAAAAGTCCAGTTCATTTGCTGCGAGGAATTTTTAAGTAAATATTTACAATAATGGCAAACATTTGCACATGAAGCTGAACCCCATTTAATCCAAGACATAGTTATATAGTTTATTTAAAAATATGTTTTGACACTTATGTGATTCTAGATTTCCAAAATATTTTGCTTTGGCTTTTTTTCTCAAGCCTGAACATTAAACACTGACGACCGGCGTAGGCTCCGAGCGGCGGACTGGGATTTTACAGCATGGGAATTCCGATCCACTGAACGGGGTTCTTTTAAATGGAATATTTTGGAACATGGGCGGCACGGTTGCATGTTATGATACATGGGAGCATGTTCGCCTCTCGGCGCTGGGGATCCAGGTTCGAATCCCAATCTGGGTGGAGTTTACATGTACGTATGTTTATCTGGATGGATTCAAGTTAAGGGCGCCACGGTGGCTTAGTGGTTAGCATGTTCTCCTCTCAGCACTAGGGATTCCCCGTTCGAATCCCCATCTGGGTGGAGTTTCCATGTTCTCCCCGTGTCCGCGTTGGTTTCCTCCGGGTTCTCCGGTTTCCTCCCACAGTCCAAAAACATGGATCAAGTCAATTGAATTCTCAAAATTGCCCCATATATAGTGTGTCTGTGTGAGTGAGTGTGTCCCCAGTGATGGATTGGCACCCTGTCCTGGGTGTGTCTGCCCAGCGCCCGAGACGTTCTCCCCTGGATGGGCATGGGGAACCCCCCCCCGCGACCCTAATAGAGGATAAAGCGAGAGATAATGAATTCTGTGACATACAGAAGAAGGAGTCTTGGTGATGTCATTTGATACTGAGCTGATGGAGATGTTGAAGTGGTTCTGGAGCAGAACAAGCAGCAGAACTAAAATGCTGTCTTTCTTCATTCAGACACAGAGAGGGACACATCGGTCTGCCAGCAGGAGCGATGCTGAGGAGCAGAGAGGGAAAGCTGGAGTGAAGCAGGTGGACACGCTGGACTTAACAGCAGAGGAGGTGATTCATCTGATTAATTACAATAAAAAATATTTTATTCAAGTTAAACGTGGATTATACCACGAAAAGGATTTGTTTAGATGGATTTGCAAAGGGGGGGGGGGTGTAGTGATGAGCATGTGTGACTCTCACTGCTGTGGATCCAGGTTCGAGTCGGTGTGGGTGGAGTTTCCATGTTTTCCCCATGTTCCTATGGGATTCCCCCGGGTTCTCCGGTGTCCTCCCATAGTCCAAAAACATGGATTTAAGGAAAATTGGATGCTTTAAATTGCCCTTATATAAAGTGTGTGTACATGTGAGTGAGTATGACTATTATATCGTATATATTTAGGTTGTCTTGAGTGTTTTATATTGTTGTAGAACGTTAAAATCTTCTAAATCATCTTGATTAAGTAAAAGGTATGAATTATAGTTTTTAGTTAAGTTATGGGCGGCACGGTGGCTTAGTGGTTAGCACGTTCGCCTCTCAGCGCTAGGGATTCCCGGTTCGAATCCCCATCTGGGTGGAGTTTCCATGTTCTCCCCGTGTCCGTGTGGGTTTTCTCCGGGTTCTCCGTTTTCCTCCCACAGTCCAAAAACATGGATCAAGTTAATTGAGTTCTCTAAATTGCCCCATATAGAGTGTGTGTGAGTGTGTACCCAGCGATGGATTGGCGCCCTGTCCTGGGTCTATCTGCCCAGAGCCCGAGACGTTCTCCCCTGGATGGGCATGGGGAACCCCACCGCGACCCTAATAGAGGATAAAGCGGGAGATAATGAATGAATGAATAGTTAAGTTATTGTTTTTAGTTTTATAGTTAAGATTTTAAAAATTGTAGTAAAAATGAGGCCGGCACGGTGGCTTAGTGGTTAGCGTGTTCTCCTCTCAGCGCTATGGATTCCCAGTTCGAATCCCAATCTGGGTGGACTTTCCATGTTCTCCCCGTGTCCGTGTGGGTTTCCTCCGGGTTCTCCGGTTTCCCCCCACAGTCCAAAAACATGGATCAAGTCAATTGAGTTCTCCAAATTGCCCCATATAGAGTGTGTTTGTGAGTGTGTGTGTGCCCAGTGATAGATTGGCGCCCTGTCCTGAGTGTATCTGCCCAGCGCCCGAAACGTTCTCCCCTGGATGGGCATGGGGAACCCCCCCCCCCCCCGACCCTACTAGAGGATAAAGCGGGAGATAATGGATGATATTAAAAATGAAATTTGATATAAAATAATGGTTAAGTGATGACTTTCATCTAATTCTGAAGCTTTTTACAAAATTCATTCACGTTTACAAAATTCATTCAGTAAAACCACTAAACTTTTATTCTTTTCTTATTGTAAGTGAATAAAGGTTTAATATAATAATCATACCTATTTTTTAAAAACCCTTTGTATTTTTATAAAACACCCCTTTTCTCATGGTGTATGGGCTGTAAATCAAATACCTGGGAGTTTTTTTTTGTGACTGAAGCTTAAAAATCTGATAACTTATAATTACTCCTATATCAGCTTCATCTGTGTGTCTGGTAAAACGTTTGCAAATGCTATTTTCCCCACTTCCCGTTATCCAATTAAGCTGAAACTTTGCACTATTGTTCATAGTTGATGACAACACATGAATCAATTAATTACCTAATTAATGGCAATTCATTAATTTTGTTTTTTATGGATAAATTGCTCATTTTCTACTCAATATTCACTCAATATCACAAGCAGAATTAATCTCGGATAAAGTCATTTAACACGATATAGGGGTGATTATAAATAAAGACTGTTGCTTGTTTGATTCATTCTCTCATGTTCTGTTGTTCTGTTAGTTAAAAGTTCTGAGGAGGACGCAGGAGGAGTATGAGCGGAGGGGAGGATTCGTCCGTATTTTCCCCACACCACAAACTTGGGAACTGTACAGGTTAGAAAAGTCTGATCCAGGATCTGTTAATAAACTAATCCAGTTTGAAAAGCTTTGAAACACTGCAGTACACTGTGAATAATTAAAACATAATTACTAATTAAAAAAAACCTTAGTCTAAAAGGTAAAAGCAATAATAATAATAATAATTAAAAAAAATAATAAATTAAAAAAAAAAAAAAAAAAAAAAAAAAAAAAAAAAAATATATATATATATATATATATATATATATATATATATATATATATATATATATATATATTTTGTACTATTATTATTATTGACATTGTGTATGTGTGTGTGTATATATACACACACACACACACACACACACACATATATATATATATATATATATATATATATATATATATATATATACACAGTATATATATATATATATATATATATATATATATATATATATATATATATACATACATACACACATACACATACAAAATAAAATCAATTATATATATATATATATATATATATATATATATATATATATATATATATATATATATATATATATACATATATATATAAAATAAATATATTATTCATATATATTATTTATATATATAAATAAATATATTTTTTCACTTTTTTATTATTAATATTATTATTATTATTTATTTAATTTTTTTTAGCACCTCTATATTTAGCATCATCTGTGTGTCTGCTAAAAAGTTTGCTAATTTCACCCACTTCCCGTTATCTGATTAAGGTGAAATTTTGCACAATTGTTCATCGTCGATGACAACGCATGAATCAATTAAACTAATTACTAATCAATTAAACTAAACTAATTAACTAATTAGTGGTAATTCATTAAATTTGTTTTCTATGGATAAATTGCCCATTTTCTTGTAAATGTTATACTTCATAAGCAGAATTAATTTCGAATAAAGTAATTTAACACGATATAGGGTTGGTTTTTAAAAAATAATTTTTTAATATTTTGCTTGTTACCTACAAAACACAGTGGCACGAGTTATGGAATCAGCACACTTACAGGATGTTCACCCAACTTTCAAACGGATAATAAACATATGATTGTAATTTCTCATTACTTTAAGAATATCACAATGAATCATCTCTCTGTTCTGTAATTGTAAACTCTAAAAGAACATGGGATGATGGGAGTCAGACTTTGGAGGCGTTTCTGTAAAAGTCTTAATGATGGGACCGTGGCTTTGTGGCCCAGTCTCCTCTCAGTGCTGCGGATCCAGGTTTGAATCCCAATCTGGGTGGAGTTCTATGTTCTCCCCATGTGGGTTTCCTCCGGGTTCTCCGGTTTCCTCCCACAGTCTGAAAACATTAAAACATTGTGTCGTTCCACACACTTTGAGAAACGCTGTTCTAACGGAACATCAAGCTATTTCAAAACACGACTAAAACAAAATAATTACAATTTCTTTTATTCATTAATTCATTATCTTTCACTTAATCCTGTACTAGAGTCGCAGGGGGGGTTCCCCATGTCCATCCAGGGGAGAACGTTTCGGGCGCTGGGCAGATAGAGCCAGGACAGGGCGCCAATCGATCACTGGGCACACACTCACTCACACACTCTTTCATTCATTCATTCATTATCTCCCGCTTTATCCTCTATTAGGGTCGCGGTGGGGTTCCCCATGCCCATCCAGGGGAGAACATCTCGGGTGCTTGGCAGATAGACCCAGGACAGGGCGCCAATCCATCGCTGGGCACACACTCACTCTCACAGACACACTCTATATGGGGCAATTTGGAGAATTCAATTGACTTGATCCATGTTTTTGGACTGTGGGAGGAAACCGGAGAACCTGGAGAAAACCCACGCAGACACGGGGAGAACATGGAAACTCCACCCAGATGGGGATTCGAACCGGGAATCCCTAGCGCTGAGAGGCGAACGTGCTAACCACTAAGCCACCGTGCCGCCCCTCACACACTCTATACGGGGCAATTTGGAGAATTCAATTGACTTGATCCATGTTTTTGGATTGTGGGAGGAAACCGGAGAACCCGGAGGAAACCCATGCGGACACGGGGAGAACATGGAAACTCCACCCAGACTGAGATTCGAACCTGGATACCCAGCACTGAGAGGAGAACATGCTAACCAACAGTGCAAGTTCTTTTAATTCTTCTTAATACCTGTGTTTACCGATCAGATGGATGGAAAGTTCTGGATTCACTGGTTTTGGGATGATTATTCATTTAAACCTGTATCTGGTTCCCAGCTGCTCCTCCTCCTCAGACGTTTGTGAGGGCATGAATTCTTTGGTGCTTGGACATCAGTAATAAAAAGCAATCTGAAGCTTCGAGCTGGTTCTGACTTTATCGAGACGTGGTTGGCAGAGCGGGATGGAGCCGTGTCATGGAGCAGTTATTTTTATATCTACCATAAATTGTGCAGCAGATTGAAATCGCACTGTTTGCTGGCCATGTGCTTTCTTTCCTCTACCTTTATATAAAGAAAGCTTTAACACTGTGCACCATCATCCTGAATAATTCCCTCTCATCATGTTCCGTCAGAGAATTCATCCACCGTTACAGCAGCAGTACAGAGACCTTGACTTTTCCCTGATGGCCAACCCCATGTTGGGGCATGCTGGTGTAGTGCTTCAAATGTTCTCCTCTCAGTGCTGGGCAGACTCGTTTGAATCTCAATCTGTTTGGAGTTTCCATGTTCTCCCCATGTATTCATGGGTTTGCTCTTGGTTCTCTGGTTTTTTTCCCACAGTCCAAAAACATGGATTCAAGGTGAATTGGATGCTCTAACTTACCCTTATATAGCGTGTGTGTCTGTGTGAGTGAGTGTGCCCAGTGGTACTGTTCTGGGTGTATCTGCCCAGTGTCCGAAACGTTCTCCCCTGGATAGGGAACCACCTGGAACCTTTTTAGGGGGTAAAGCAAAATACTAATGGATTAAAACATCTTCAGAATGGTGGTGTAGTGGTTAACATTTTGCCACTCACTGCTGGGCAGACTGGCTTGAATCTCGATCTGGTTGGTGTTTCCATGTTCTCCCTGTTTCTGCATGGGTCTCTTTTGGGTTCTCCAGTTTGCTCCCACAGTTCAAAAACATGGATTCAAGGTAAATTGGCTGCTCCAAATTGCCATTATATAGTGTGTGTTTGTCTGTGTGAGTGAGTGTGCCCAGTGGTGCTGTCCTGGGTGTGTCTGCCCAGCGCCCGAAACGTTCTCCCCTGGATAGGGAACCACCTGGAACCTTTTTAGAGGGTAAAGCAAAAGACTAATGGATGGATTAAAACATCTTCAGGACTGTGGCAGAATGGTGGTGTAGTGGTTAACATTTTGCCACTCACTGCTGGGCAGACTGGCTTGAATCTCGATCTGGTTGGAGTTTCCATGTTCTCCCTGTTTCTGCATGGGTCTCTTTTGGGTTCTCCGGTTTCCTCCCACAGTCCAAAAACATGGATTCATAGTAAAATTGGCTGCTCCAAATTGCCCCTATGCAGTTTGTGTCTGTGTGAGTGAGTGTGCCCAGTGGTACTGTCCTGGGTGTATCTGCCCAGCGCCCGAAACGTTCTCCCCTGGATAGGGAACCACCTGGAACTCTTTAAGAGGATTAAGCAGAAGACAATTGATGGATGGATGGGTTAAAACATCTTATGGAACGTGGTGGCGGTGGTTAACATGCAGACTGGTTTGAATCTGGTTGGAGTTTCCATGTTGGTGTCTGTGTGGGGAAGTGTGTGCCCTGTGATAGGTTGGCACCCTGTTCTGAGTGTATCTGCCCAGCGCCCGAAACGTTCTCCCCTGGATGGGCATGGCGAACCCCCCCGTGACCCTAGTAGAGGATGAAGCAGAAGATGATGAAATGAGATCTTCAGGAGAACTTTCCAGCATCTTCTCCTCTGTCTTCTTGATAACGGCTGTATTTCAGTCCACTACGACCTCGTTCTCTTCTGTTTAGATGTTTATTTTTTCTGATTTCTCACATTTCTGCCACAGATGTTGACTCCTGTGAATTTTTAGTTTCGTTTGCCCGTTGTGCTCGGTATCTTTTATTCTATGCTTTTCAGTTGTTCTTGGTTTACCTGCACGTTTCCTTTTTATAACATTCCTATCTTTGCTTTATTTTATTTTTATTTTTTTATTCGGGTGCCAGATCCGACAGCTCATCTGTAAACACTTCCCTCTAACTGCAGATGAATTAGGATTTTGAAACGTTGTGATTTTATAGTTTTTCCATCAAACATATGTCATTAATTAAAATAATGGAATTCAACTCAGGAGGCGGCACAGTGGCGCAGGGGTTGGCTTCCTGCCTCACAGAGAAGGTCCTGGGTCGGGTTCTAAGATCGGACAGACGAGGACCTTTCTGTGCCATTTCCATGTTCTCTTTAGTTTCTATATGGGTTTCTTCTCAGTTTTAAAGATGCTAATATGTGACTTCGTGATACCAAATCACCTCTTTGGCTCATTTGCCATTCAGCGCTGAGGATCCAGGTTCAAATCCCAATCTGGGTGGAGTTTCCATGTTCTCCCCTTGTCCGCGTGGGTTTCCTCCAGGTTCTCCGGTTTCTTCCTACAGTCCAAGAACATGGATTCAAGTCAAATTGGATGCTCTAAATTATATAGTGTGTTTGTGTAAGTGAGTGTGCCCAGTGGTAGATTGACGCCCCGTCCTGGGTGTATCTACCCAGCGCCTGAAACGTTCTCTCCTGGATAGGGAATCCACCGGAACCTTTTTCAAGGATTAAGCCAAAGACTATTGATGAATGGATGGGTTAAAACATCTTCAGAACTGTGGCGGTACGGTGGCGTAGGGGTTAACAAGTTTTGGGCAGATGGGTGTTCCCTGTATTGGCGTGGGTTTCCTCCGGGTTTTCTTCCCACAGTCCAAAAACATAGATTCAAAGTAAAATGGCTGCTCTAAATTGCCCCTATATAGAGTGTTTTTCTGTTTGAGTGAGTCAGTGAGTGAGTCGGTCGGTCAGTCAGCCCACCAGCTTGGCTCCCTGTCCTGGTTGTATCTGTATGGACATGAGAACCCCCTCCCCTGTGCTCCTAATGTAGGATTAAGCAGAAGATAATATATGGATGGATGGATGGAAATGGCCTCTTTAGGGGAATGAGAAGGTGAAGGTGTTCATATGTACATCTGCCCTCAATAAACTGGTGACACTTCCATGTACAAGTGCTGGGATTTTTATAACAGGTATTTGTTAAAGAGATGCGCCTTCAGTAGTTTCTTAAAACTGTTTAGTGATTCTGCCGTACGGACAGAGTTGGGAAGATGGTTCCACCATTTTGCAGTGGACTAGCTCAGAACTAGCTCCTCGGTGAGGTGGAACCGCCAGACGGCGATCATCACTGGAGCGAAGTGAACGAGTCTGTGTATTTTGAAACGATTGGGTGAAGGTAGGAGGAGGAAGATCCAGAAATGGTTCTGTAGGCCAGAGTCAGTGACAAAGTGAAATCTTTGTCAGATGTACAAGTCACTGACTCTGGCCTACAGGACCATTTCTGGATCTTTCTCCTCCTCCCTTCACTCTTTTCAAATCTTTTCAAAATACACTCCGACTCGTTCACTTCGCTCCAGTGATGATCACCGCCTGGTGGTTCCACCTCACCGAGGAGCTGATTCTCACTCTGTGGCGTTCACCACTGCAAAATGGTGGAACCATCTTCCCAACTCTGTCCGTACGGCAGAATCACTAAACAGTTTTAAGAAACTACTGAAGACGCATCTCTTTAACAAATACCTGTTGTAGAAAAAAAAAAAGGGGGAGGGGGGGCAGCATCGAATAACAATCAGGTTTGATGAATTTACAGTATAGTTGGTTTTCTCCATGGCTTCTGACTTGTGGTGTTCTCATTTGTAAGTCGCTTTGGATAAAAGCGTCTGCTAAATGTAAATATGTAAATGTAGATGTAAACATGTTGGGTGAATTCCTTCAGTTTTGCTGATTGTGCGACTCGTTGCCATGAGCTCGTAGCTCTGCGTTGCTTTTTTAATGTTTAAATGCAGTTTAAATGATGTTGTTTGCTAAATGATCTTATCTCTCAGTCGTCTGTATCAATTTCTTTCTCAGTGCTTATCTGGAACACAAGACATCTATGAACTCCATGCTGGCTAATAAACTTTTCCATGGAAGGTGAGGGTTTCCACTGCGGTCGGGGAATTATCGTAAGGGAAACCTGGACTGGATTTGGGGTTTTTACAGCATTAACAAACGGTTGTTATGATGTTATCTTGTATTCGCTAAATATAGAGTTTAAAAAATATAGAGTACAATGGAGTGTATGTTTAGCATTAATGACCTCGCTTTCAGTCATAACATGGGTGGCACGGTGGCATAGTAGTTAGCATGTTCCAATCCCAATCTGGGTGGCGTTTCCATGTTCTCCCTGTGTCCGCGTGCATTTCCTCCGGGTTCTCTGGTTTCCTCCCACGGTCCAAAAACATGGATTCAGGGTGAATTGGCTGCTCCAAATTGCCCAGCGATAGATTGGTGCCCCGAGTTTCCATGTTCTCTTCATGTCAGCATGGGTTTCCTCCGGGTTCTCCGGTTTCCTCCCACAATCCAAAAACATGGACAAAGGTCAAATGAATTCTCCAAATTACCCCATATAGAGTGTGTTTGTGTGAGTGTGTGCCCAGTGATAGATTGGCGTACTGTCCTGGGTGTATCTGCCCAGCACTCAAAACGTTCTCCCCTGGATGGACATGGGGAATTGTTTATCTTAAATGGTATCTTGTCTTTCTTTCTCAGGTCAGGAAAGTCCTCTAGAACAGTGCAATCCAGGTTATTAAAATGCACCTTTATTGTTATATTACAATAAGCATTGTGTGTTATTATAATAATAATTATTATTATAATAATAATAAATAATTGTTATAGGTACAGTATGAGTGAAGTTTGGAAATGCCTCCTGTTTGCTCTACTTAGTGTCCATGTTCTCAGTTCCACTTTCTGTAGCGATGGACTTTGTAGTTCTGCAATTCCAGACAGCCGTCCATCTGTTTGTGTTCTACAGTACATACTGTGTCCGTCGCTGTACTCTGATCTCTAATGGTCAGAACCCCAATATTACCACCACAGCGCAGGCATTATTTGGTTGGTGCATTATTCGGAGTGGAGAGAGCATTCTCGTTGTCATGGTAGCCATTATTCCTATCCCAGCAGTGTCAATATGGGATTTAAATAAAACTCCAGCAGCACTGCTGCACTAAAACCCCCTCACCACATCAGTGTCACTGCAGAACTGACAATAAACAATCCACCACCCAAATGATACCTGTTCTGTGATGCTCCTGACCAACAGAGAACCAACAGGGACTAACCACAACAAAGAACACAGATGGACTACAGTCTGTAATTATAAAACTACAAAGTCCATCTATATGAGAAGTGGAGAAAAAATACAATAGAGCAAAAAAGGGGGCGTGTCCAAAGTTTTGACTGGTTCTGTATATTAAACGTTTTTAAAGTTTATGCATTTGTATGTCCTTTTAACATTTAATATATACACTTATATACACTCCACTTCTCATATAGATGGACTTTGTAGTTTTAGAATTACAGACTGTAGTCCATCTGTGTTCTTTGTTGTTGTTGGTTCTCTGTTGGTTCTCAGGAGCATCACAGAACAGGTATCATTTGGGTGGTGGATTGTTTATTGTCAGTTCTGCAGTGACACTGATGTGGTGAGGGGGTTTTAGTGCAGCAGTGCTGCTGGAGTTTCATTTCTCCACCTCAGAGACACTGCTGGGATAGGAATAATGCACCCACCAAATAATCCCTGCTCTGTGATGGTCAGAACCAATAGAGAACCATCAAGGACTAACAACAACAAAGAACACAGATGGACTACAGTCTGTAATTATAAAATTATTCTTGCAAAAATATTCTTGCATCATCGTCTATTTCCTCCACTTCTCATATAGATGGACTTTGTAGTTTTAGAATTACAGACTGTAGTTAATCTGTGTTCTTTGTTGTTGTTGGTCCCTGTTGGTTCTCTGTTGGTCAGGAGCATCACAGAACAGGTATCATTTGGGTGGTGTATTGTTTATTGTCAGTTCTGCAATGACACTGATGTGGTGAGGGGGTTTTAGTTTTAGTTAAACCCCTCAGTGACACTGCCGGGATAGGAATAATGCCCCCACCAAATAATCCCTGCTCTGTGTTGGTCCGAAAACAATAGAGAACCATCAGAGACTAACAACAACAAAGAACACAGATGGACTACAGTCTGGAATTGTGAAACTACAACGTCCATGTATGTGATAAGTGGAGGAAATAGACGATGAAGCAAGAAGAGGGCGTGTCCAAAGTTTTGACTTGTGCTGTATATAAAAAAATGTTTTTAAAGTTTATGCATTTGTATTTCCTTTTAACAGTTTGTATATACATACTGATCTAAATAAAGAAATATATAAGTATATAAACTTTAAAAACACTTTTTTAATTTACAGCACAAGTCAAAACTTTGGACACGCCCCCTTCTTGCTTCATTGTCTATTTCCTCCACTTATCATATAGATGGTCTTTGTAGTTTTAGAATTACAGACTGTAGTCCATCTGTGTTCTTTGTTGTTGTTGGTCACCTGTTGGTTCTCAGGAGCATCACAGAACAGGTATCATTTGGGTGGTGGATTGTTTATGGTCAGTTCTGCAGTGACACTGATGTGGTGAGGGGGTTTAGTGCAGCAGTGCTGCTGGATTTTCATTTAAACCCCTCAGTGACACTGCTGGGATAGGACTAATGCACCAACCAAATAATTCCTGCTCTGTGATGGTCAGAACCAATAGAGAACCATCAGAGACTAACAAAAACAAAGAACACAGATGGACTACAGTCTGTAATTATAAAACTACAAAGTCCATCTATATGATAAGTGGAGGAAATAGACGATGATGCAAGAAGGGGGCGTGTCCAAAGTTTTGACTTGTGCTGTATATAAAAAAAAATGTTCTTAAAGTTTATGCATTTGTATTTCCTTTTAACATTTTATATATACATACTGATCTAAATAAAGAAATATATAAGTATATAAACTTTAAAAACACTTTTTTAATTTACAGCACAAGTCAAAACTTTGGACACGCCCCCTTCTTGCATCATCGTCTATTTCCTCCACTTATCATATAGATGGACTTTGTAGTTTTAGAATTACAGACTGTAGTCCATCTGTGTTCTTTGTTGTTGTTGGTTCTCTGTTGGTTCTCAGGAGCATCACAGAACAGGTATCATTAAGGTGGTGGATTGTTTATGGTCAGTTCTGCAGTGACACTGATGTGGTGAGGGGGGTTTAGTGCAGCAGTGCTGCTGGAGTTTCATTTCTCCACCTCAGAGACACTGCTGGGATAGGAATAATGCACCAACCAAATAATCCCTGCTCTGTGATGGTCAGAACCAATAGAGAACCATCAGGGACTAACAACAACAAAGAACACAGATGGACTACAGTCTGGAATTCTAAAACTACAAAGTCCATCTATATGATAAGTGGAGGAAATAGACGATGATGCAAGAAGGGGGCGTGTCCAAAGTTTTGACTTGTGCTGTATATAAAAAAAAATGTTTTTAAAGTTTATGCATTTGTATGTCCTTTTAACATTTTATATATACATACTGATCTAAAAAAAAACTTGCTTCATTGTCTTTTTCCTCCACTTCTCATATAGATGGACTAGTTTTAGGATTCCAGACTGTAGTCCATCTGTGTTCTTTGTTGTTGTTAGTCCCTGATGGTTCTCAGGAGCATCACAGAACAGGTATCATTTGGGTGGTGTATTGTTTATTGTCAGTTCTGCAATGACACTGATGTGGTGAGGGGGTTTTAGTTTTAGTTAAACCCCTCAGTGACACTGCCGGGATAGGAATAATGCCCCCACCAAATAATCCCTGCTCTGTGTTGGTCCGAAAACAATAGAGAACCATCAGAGACTAACAACAACAAAAGAACACAGATGGACTACAGTCTGTAATTGTGAAACTACAAAGTCCATGTATGTGATAAGTGGAGGAAATAGACGATGAAGCAAGAAGAGGGCGTGTCCAAAGTTTTGACTTGTGCTGTATATAAAAAAAAATGTTTTTAAAGTTTATGCATTTGTATGTCCTTTTAACATTTTATATATACATGCTGATCTAAATAAAGAAATATATAAGTATATAAACTTTAAAAACACTTTTTTAATTTACAGCACAAGTCAAAACTTTGGACACACCCCCTTCTTGCTTCATTGTCTATTTCCTCCACTTATCATATAGATGGACTTTGTAGTTTTAGAATTACAGACTGTAGTCCATCTGTGTTCTTTGTTGTTGTTAGTCCCTGTTGGTTCTCTGTTGGTTCTCAGGAGCATCACAGAACAGGTATCATTTGGGTGGTGGATTGTTTATTGTCAGTTCTGCAGTGACACTGATGTGGTGAGGGGGATTTAGTGCCGCAGTGCTGCTGGAATTTCATTTCTCCACCTCAGTGACACTGCTGGGATAGGACTAATGCACCAACCCAATGATCCCTGTTCTGTGATGGTCAGAACCATCAGGGACTAACAACAACAAAAGAACACAGATGGACTACAGTCTGGAATTATAAAACTACAAAGTCCATCTATATGATAAGTGGAGGAAAAAGACAATAGAGCAAAATAGGGGGCGTGTCCAAAGTTTTGACTTGTGCTGTACATATAAAAAAAGTATTTTGAAAGTTTATGCATTTGTATGTCCTTTTAAGATGTGTAATATATATATATATATATATATATATATATATATATATATATATATATATATATATATATATATATATATACTGATCTAAAAAAAACACGCCCCCTTCTTGCTTCATTGTCTTTTTCCTCCACTTCTCATATAGATGGACTTTGTAGTTTTAGAATTCCAGACTGTAGTCCATCTGTGTTCTTTGTTGTTGTTAGTCCCTGATGGTTCTCAGGAGCATCACAGAACAGGTATCATTTGGGTGGTGGATTGCTTATGGTCAGTTCTGCCACTGACACTGATGTGGTGAGGGGGGTTTAGTTTTAGTTAAACCCCTCAGTGACACTGCCGGGATAGGAATAATGCCCCCACCAAATAATCCCTGCTCTGTGTTGGTCCGAAAACAATAGAGAACCATCAGAGACTAACAACAACAAAGAACACAGATGGACTACAGTCTGGAATTGTGAAACTACAACGTCCATGTATGTGATAAGTGAAGGAAATAGACGATGAAGCAAGAAGAGGGCGTGTCCAAAGTTTTGACTTGTGCTGTATATAAAAAAATGTTTTTAAAGTTTATGCATTTGTATGTCCTTTTAACAGTTTGTATATACATACTGATCTAAATAAAGAAATATGCAAGTATGTAAACTTAAGCACTACTTTATATTCACGTTGGCTGTTTCTTGGATGCTTTTGGTTCATAGGAATAAATCGAGAGCTAACATACCTTCTGAGACAGAGGCCCTCAAAACAGGTCACGTAGCGCTGTACGAGAGAAAACTGCTGTCTCTGGAGGCGCGGAGACGGCGGCGGGGGCGTCCCTTCAGCCGTTCCAGCCCTGGAAAAAGGAAAACAGGTCGTTGTTTTACGCACGACGTTTTTAAGACGTTAGCTGAATTGCGTAAGCAGAAGCATTTACCCAGCTCACCTCTGTGTTCAGGTGGCAGAGCTTCACCGTCCTCTCCACGCTGCAGTGAAAATGAGGACGCTAATGAGGGAGAGGAGCAGGAGGCTGAGGGGAAGCAGGCTCACACAGCGGCTCTGGCAGGCGGAGACCTCCGGCCCACCCTGATGGAGAGGCTCCGAGCTGGAGAACGCTCTCCTGCAAGAGTCAGCAAACCCAAAGTGGACCTGCTCCACATCCTGCAGCAGGGGTGGGAGCTCAGGTCAGTGTAAACACCGGCATCCTCTCACCAGCGGTCATGTTTTGGAATAGTCCTGTGATTTGTTACGTGTTATACTTGGTTTTTACATTTTTGTGGTTAGACCTGCGTTGTTTACTTGCTTTGACGCATCCATCCATCCATTATCTTCCACTTTATCCGGGTGGGGGGAGGTTCTCCATGCCTCAGCGTTAGGGATATCTGGTTCGATTCCCAAAATCCCAATCTGGGTGGAGTTTCCATGTTCTCCCCGTGTCCATGTGAGTTTCCTCCGGCTTCTCCAGTTTCCTCCCACAGGCCAAAAACATGGATCATTGTCAATTGAATTCTCCAAATTGCCCCATATAGAGTGTGTGTGTGTGTGTGTGTGTGAGTGAGTGTGTGCCCAGCGATAGATTGGTGTTCTGTCCTGGGTGTATTTGCCCAGCGCCCCAAATGTTCTCCTCTGGATGGGCATGGGGAACCCCACCGCGACCCTAATAGAGGATAAAGCGGAAGATGGATGGATATGTGGATACGGACTTGTAGTGTTCTCTCATTTGTAAGTTCCATCCATTATCTTCCGCTTTATCCGCTACCAGGGTTGCAGGGCGGGGGGGGGAGGGGGTTCCCCATGCCCACCCAGGGAAGAAGGTTTCAGGCGCTGGGTAGACACACCCAGGACAGGGCGCCAATCTATCGCTGGGCACACAGTCACACAGACACATACAGACACACTCTATATGGGGCAATTTGGAGAACTCAATTGACTTGATCCATGTTTTTGGACTGTGGGAGGAAACCGGAGAACCCGGAGGAAACCCACGCGGACACGGTGAGAACATGGAAACTCCACCCAGATTGGTATTGGAACCGGGAATCCATAGTGCTGAGAGGAGAACATGCTAACCACTAAACCACCGTGCCGTCCTCATTTGTAAGTTCATTCATCCATTCATTATCTTCCGCTTTATCCTATATTAGGGTCGCAGGGGGGTTCCCCATGCCCATCCAGAGGAGAACGTTTCGGGCGCTGGGTAGCTACACCAAGGACAGGGCGCCAATCTATCACTGGGCACACACTCACTCAAACAGACACACTCTATATGGGGCAATTTGGAGAACTCAATTGACTTGATCCATGGGGACTGTGGGAGGAAAACAGGGAGAAACCAGGGAGCACCTGGAGGAAATCCACACGGACACGGTGAGAACATGGAAACTTCACCCAGATTGGGATTGGAACCGGGAATCCCTAGTGCTGAGAGGAGAACATGCTAACCTCTAGGTCACCCTGCCGCCCTCATTTGTAAGTCGCCTCAGATAAAAGCGTTTACTAAATGACTCAATTTAAATGTAATGCCTTCGTTGATTTTGCATTCGCAAATTGTTCATAGAGGGATACGCAACAAAAACAGAGGTTCCACTGTATCACAGTGCGTGACTCTTTATTTGGCCAGGCGTTGTATAAACATACAATCGTGCTTGATCATTTACACATGTGGTGTTGGAGCTGATGGAAACCCAATTAGTTAAATGATTAAGGAGAATGTCTTCATACGTTCACTTTGTGTCTCACGTTGTGTAGTTCTCACCGTGTGTTGATACACATTAAGTAACGTGTTCATGCTGTGAGACAACCAGCCTGGAAATCGATGGACAGCTGGACATATCCACCTTTTAATCTTCTTCTGAAGCAGTCTCTCACATCTCGTTTTGTGTCCATTGGTTATCTCATACAAACAGGAAGTGAATCCCTCCTCAGCCAACCAGCCATGCCAGTCAACCTTGACCACTCTGTAATAGCTGTTGGCTGCCATTGGCTGCCTGATTGCTGGAGTCAGACTGTCTTTGTTTAACGTTTTGCAGGGTCTTGGAAAGCCTTCAAACAGCCGCACTCCCTCCTCGCGTTACGCAGTAGCCCTACGAAAATCCTTCGGACCCGATCTTTTCATACGCTGATGATAACCAATACGGCATGAACCCGGTGAAGATGGGGTAAAGGCACACCGCTCTGCCCCATGGCTTCACAACCCCTCAGAGTTTGTCATTAAAGCCACGAATCGTCCTGACAAGTCTGAGTTTGTAGAAATTCCTCTCAGCTTGCCAGGACTGACGAGAGACACGGGCAATTAGTATATACTATATCATTGTTTGTGTGTGAGGTCGTTTTCCAAAGGAACTTCCAGTGGGTTGGCGTTCTAATACACACCCCGGGTTCTTCTAGGACATCAAAACACTTGACTTCATTTAGGATGCCATTTTCCTACCGACGCAAACAGACCAGTTGTGTTGACTTATTATTACTTATTAAGTTAAAGGGCATGGACCTTGATATTTACATAGGATTGAAGTGATGAATAAGTTATTTGATGAATAAATGATCTTCCTTGACCCCACACTCTTGGATCTGCTGAACAGAACCTGCTTTTCTAGAGCTTCTCTTGGACTAGAGGTTTTGCAGTTTGTTTACGATGTTACTGTGAAGAAAGTTGCTTATTTTCTGGAACACTTTCTTCCAATTGAATGTGAATTACCTAGGGACAAGGGGGGGGGGGGTTCACTTACATTGATATTTAGTTATATCAAGTGTTTGTGGAAGAGATTTGTGTTGTTTCTTAAAGATCCATCAATCCATTATCTTTCTAGGGTCGTGGGGTGGTTCCCCATGCCCATCCAGGAGAGAACGTCTCGGAAACTGGGAAGATACACCTGGGACAGGGCGCCAATCTATCGCTGGGCATTCTTAAAATTCCTAAATGACTAAATGATTTCAATTTAGATTCCCAATACTTTTTGAAAAAATGCCCCTATACAGTATAAAGGCAATTTAGACCAGCCCATTAATATTAAATCCATGTTTTTGGACTGTGGGAGGAAACCGGAGAACCGGGATCAAACCCACACAGACACGAGGAGAACATGGAAACTCCACCCAGATTGGGATTCGAACCTGAATCCTCAGTGCTGAGAGGCTTTAGGAATCCTGAAGATGTTTGTTATTGATGAATCTGAAATCACAAGTCCTTATTCTCTGTGTGGCTCTTGTTTTGCTCTATTTTAACTTTCTCTCTTTGTTCACAGTAAGGTTCAGGCTCGCATGGCCTTCTCCTCTTACCTCCACCGGGTTCAGATGCGGTTGCTTGCAGAAAACAGGGCAGGGTGCAGCACCACATGGACGCAGAAGGACGTCGACCAAATAGTAAACGCTTTGTTTCATTTTAAGTAATTAGTAAAGTAACAAAGCATGGTAAGCAACTCAGTGGTCAGGGTGTTGGGCTGTCAATTGGAAGGTTGTGGGTTCAAATCCCAGGTCCATTGAAGTTACCAATGTGGCTCCTTGAGCAAGACCCTTAACCCTCACTGCTCCCTGGTTGCTGTGGCCGACTCTCTGTTCTGACCCCAACCATCAAGTTGGGATACTTGTAGGTTGCTTTGGATAAAAGCGTCTGCAAAATGACCAAATGTAAATGTAATGCAACATTGTATGGAGGTGTTGTAGCTTAGTGGTTAGGGTGTTGTGCTATCAATTGTATTGTTGTGGGTTCAAATCCCAGGTTCACTGAAGTTACCAATGAAGTTACTTGAGCAAGACCCCTTTTTAGCTCAGTGGTGTGTTGGGCTATCAATCTGAAGCTTATAGGTTCAAATCCCTGGTCTACTGAAGTTACCAATGTGGCTCCTTGAGCAAGACCCGTAACCCTCACTGCTCCCTGGTTGCTGTGGCCAAATCTGTGTTCTGACCCCAACCATAAAGTTGGGATACTTGTAGGTTGCTTTGGATAAAAGCGTCTGCAAAATGACCAAATGTAAATGTAATGCAACCTTGTATGGAGGTGTTGTAGCTTAGTGGTTAGGGTGTTGGGTTATCAATTGTATTGTTGTGGGTTCAAATCCCAGGTCCACTGAAGTTACCAATGTGGCTCCTTAAGCAAGACCCCTTTGTAGCTCAGTGGTTAGAGTGTTGGGCTATCAATCTGAAGGTTATAGGTTCAAATCCCAGGTCCACTGAAGTTGCCAATGTGGGTCCTTTAGCAAGACCCGTAACCCTCACTGCTCCAGGGATGCTGTGGCCAAATCGGTCATCTGACCCCAACCATCAAGTTGGAATACTTGTAGGTCACTTGGATAAAAGCGTCTGCTAAATGACCAAATGTAAATGTAATGCAACATTGTATGAGGACGTAGTAGCTAAGTGGTTAGGTTAGGGTGTTGGGTTATCAATTTTAATGTTGTGGGTTCAAATCCCAGGTCCACTGAAGTTACCAATGTGGGTCCTTGAGCAAGACCCCCTTGTAGCTCAGTGGTCTGAGTGTTGGGCTATCAATCTGAAGGTTATAGGTTCAAATCCCAGGTCCACTGAAGTTACCAATGTGGCTCCTTGAGCAAGACCCTTAACTCTCACTGCTTCAGGGATGCTGGATGCACAGGCCGACTCTGTGTTCTGACTCCAACCATCAAGTCGGGATACTTGTAGGTCACTTTGGATAAAAGCATCTGTTAAATAACCAAATGTAAATGAGTTTCAGTAAGAAATCAGATGGAGATGGTTCTTTTGTGCCTAATGGATCATTAATCTTGTTTTGTTATGAAGTCATTAGTTACCACTGAATAATAATCGCTCTAACCGCCTCTGACAGAGTTTGCATCACATGCTTTTAAAGCTGAAACACTTGGTGTCTGTATAAAGCTGAAAATTGGAAGTTTAAAGATCAGTTATTCTCCTCTAATTCATTTTTCTATAATGGTCACTCTTTCAAGCTTACTAACTGAACAGGCTTTGCTACAATATTTTTATATTATTATATTTTTATTATTATATTTATGCTACATTTTTTTTTAAATAATACTACTATATTTATTTTTTATTTTTCATCCATCCATTATCTTCCGCTTTATCCTATATTATGGTCGCGGGGGGGTTCCCCATGCCCATCCAGCGGAGAACGTTTCGGGCGTGGGCAGATACACCCAGGACAGGACGCCAATCTATCATTGGGCATACACTCACTCACACAGACACACTCTATATGGGGCAATTTGGAGAGCTCAATTGACTTGATCCATGTTTTTGGACTGTGGGAGGAAACCGGAGAACCCGGAGGAAACCCACGCGGACACGGGGAGAACATGGAAACTCCTCCCAATCTGGGTAAATAAATAAATAAAATTAATAAATATAAATATAAATAGGGCGGCACAGTGGCTTAGTGGTTAGCATGTTCGCCTCTCAACACTAGGGACTCCCGGTTCGAATCCCAATCTGGGTTGAGTTTCCATGTTCTCCACGTGCCCACGTGGGTTTCCTCCGGGTTCTCCGGTTTCCTCCCACAGTCCAAAAACATGGATCAAGTCAATTGAATTCTGCAAATTGCCCCATATAGAGTGTGTATGCGTGCGTGTCTGTGTGAGTGAGTGTGTGCCCAGCGATAGATTGGCGCCCTGTCCTGGGTGTGTCTGCCCGGCGCCCGAGACGCTCTCCCCTGGATGGGCATGGGGAACCCCCCGAGATCCTAATATAGGATAAAGCAGAAGATAATGAATGAATGAATGAATAAATACAAATAAATAAATAAAATAAAATAAAGATAGGGGCGGCACACCCCTATTTTTATTTTATTTTATTTATTTATTTTAATGTAATATTAATATTTTTTTTATTTTTAAATTCTACCACATTCTTACCACTGGGTCCGTGAAACGCAATTTCCTAAACATTTCATGTACCACATGTTACGTGGATGACAATGAAGTCTCCTTGAATCCCTGCACTGAATTGCTCCATTCATGAACCTGCTCTCGGTGGCTTCCTGCAGGAGCTGGTTATGGGCTTCCTCAAGAGAGCTGCCAGTAACCTGCGAGAGGACCTGCGAGTGGTGTCGCCCAGCCGCCAGCTGTCCTTACCTGACCGCCGAGGAATACTGGCACATCAACTCGGGCAGTTCATCCACTTCTATAACAAGGTGATTTGCAGTTCTGTGGTTAATGGTTTGCATGGTTGGTTACCAAACGCTGCATGTTCCTTGCTAAATATAGCTCCTGTCACTTATAAAACCAAGGAATTGAGTTTCTTTTTCCATCTCGAGGCTTTGTAAGGTTTTTCCACATATGCAAAACTAACACTGCACTAACACTGACTGCCCTCTACACCTTAAACCTAAAACAACAAAACGCAGTCAGGGAAATGATTCACTTTATTTATCAGGTGCAGGTTCTTCTTTTTGCTTGACGTATCATCAAAGAAGATCATGAGCATTTTCATAGAAGAATTAATTGCGATTTTAACTGTTTGTGAATAAATATATTCATTCATTCATTATCTCCCGCTTTATCCTATATTAGAGTCGCGGGGGGTTCCTCATGCCCATCCAGGGGAGAACGTTTCGGGTGCTGGGCAGATACACCCAGGACAGGACGCCAATCTATCGCTGGACACACACTCACTCACTCAGACATACACACTCTATATGGGGCAATTTTGGAGAACTCAATTGACCTTGATCCATGTTTTTGGACTGTGGGAGGAAACCGGAGGACCCGGAGGAAACCCACGCAGACACGGGGAGAACATGGAAACTCCACCCAGATGGGGATTCAAACCGGGAATCTCTAGTGCTGAGAGGAGAACATGCTAACCACTAAGCCACCGTGCCGCCTAGTATCATTATTATTATTATTATTCATTCATTCATCCATTATCTCCCGCTTTATCCTCTATTAGGGTCGCGGGGGGGTTCCCCATGCCCATCCAGGGGAGAACGTTTCGGGTGCTGGGCAGATACACCCAGGACAGGGTGCCAATCTATTGGTGGGCACACACTCACTCACTCAGACATACACACTCTATATGGGGCAATTTTGGAGAACTCAATTGACCTTGATCCATGTTTTTGGACTGTGGGAGGAAACCGGAGAACCCGGAGGAAACCCACGCGAACACGGGGAGAACATGGAAACTCCACCCAGGTGGGGATTCGAACCGGGAATCCCTAGTATTATTATTATTATTATTATTATTATTTTTATTATTCTGATTCTGATGATTCTGATGGCTGTCAGTTGCTTTGCTCTTGTCTCTGGGTTCAGTTCAGACACATGTGACTTGTTATTTTCTGTCTTTAAAACGAAGAGATGCTCGATGTTTTTCTAATAGTGGAACTCTTGGCCTCTGTGACCACAGGAGACAGAGGAGGTGGTAAAAACGTTGGAAACGGCTGAAGATGAAGAGAAGTGCGTTAATCCAAATGTGTTTCAGGAGTTTATTCTGGATGCGAGGTTGGGACATCAGCTTTGATTTACAGCGTTATTTTTTTTCTTTGCACAGAAATGTTAGTTGTGAATGACGGGGGGAAAATGATGCTCAATCTTTTAACGCTTGTTATTTTCTGTTTCATATTTCTAAAGTGAGAGTGATCTGGAAGATGTCCTCACATTCTACACACACAAAAACAAGTCTGCCAGCGTGTTTCTGGGGACACAATGTCAAGGTTCCAAAGCAGACAGTAATAAAAAAACCAGCAAGGCCTCAGGAGAGCCTGCAGAACATTGTGGAGGTAATTAATAATCTGATTTAATAATCTCATTAATGCAGGTAATGAATTTCAAAAGATGCAGATTTAAGAGCATCAACATTGTTCTTGCAATAGACTCTAAATACATCCATCCATCCATTATCTTCCGCTTTATGCCTCTATTAGGGTCGCGGGGGGGTTCCCCATGCCCATCCAGGGGAGAACGTCTCGGGCGCTGGGCAGATACACCCAGGACAGGGCGCCAATCTATCGCTGGGCACACACTCACTCACACAGACACACTCTATATGGGGCAATTTGGAGAACTCAATTGACTTGATCCATGTTTTTGGACTGTGGGAGGAAACCGGAGAACCCGGAGGAAACCCACACGGACACGAGGAGATCATGGAAACTCCACCCAGATTGGGATTCGAACCGGGAATCCCTAACGCTGAGAGGAGAACATGCCAACCACTAAGCCACCGTGCCGCCCCACTGTGAATTCAATGTTTACAAATGATTTAACATCTGTTTGTGTACTACAGTACATACTGTGTACTCTGTTCTAATGGTTAGAACCTCAATAGTAGGGTCCACAGAGCAGGGATTATTTATGGTTGGTGCATTATTCCTATCCCAGCAGCATCACTGAGATGTAGTTCTACAAATCCTCTTTGTAGTTCTACAATTCCAGATTGTAGTCCATCTGTTTGTGGACTTTAGTACATACTGTGTACGTCCCCTTTACTCTGTTCTCTAATGATCAGGACTCCACCACCCAAATGATACCTGTTCTGTGATGCTCCTGACCAATAGAGAACCAACAGGGGACTAACAACAACAAAGAACACAGATGGACTACAGTCTGTAATTCTAAAAGTCCATCTATATGATAAATTGAGAACATAGAGGATGGAGAAGATGGACTTTGTAGTTCTACAACTCCAGATTGTAGTCCATCTGTTTGTGGACTACAGAACATCCACTTTACATCCACTTTACTCTGTTCTCTAATGGTCAGGACCCCAAAAGCACCACCACAATGTCCCCAAGGACCCCAATAGCACCAACACAGAGCAGGGATTATTTGGTTGGTGCATTAGTCCTATCCCAGCAGTGTCAATGAGGGGTTTAAATGAAACTTCAGCAGCACTGCTGCACTAAAACCCCCTCAGCACATCAGTGTCACTGCAGAACTTACCATAAGCAATCCACCACCCAAATGATACCTGTTCTGTGATGCTCCTGAGAACCAACAGGGGACTAACAACAACAAAGAACACAGATGGACTACAGTCTGTATAACTATCTATATGGTAAGTGGAAAAAATAGACATGGAGCCAGAAGGGGGCGTGTCCAAACGTCAGCCTGGTACCGTATATAGAAATGTAATAGTATAAAATTAAAGCAGAATGATGTTAAATATAAATGCAGTGGCTGTGTGTTGTCGTGTAATGTTGTTTATTGTGTAATGTTGTCTGATGTTGGTCAAACCTGAGAATGCATATAATACACATTATATTTTAAACAAAGCCAAAAAAAAATCCCCATTTTAGTAAAAATAGAAAATGAAAACTAGTAGAACAGTGTTCGAAAAAACAGATAAGTCCTCTGGTTTAAAGCTTCACTTTAATTACAGTCATCAGTCTGTCTGGATATGTTTTTACCAGCTTTGCACATCATTATTGGGAAAATCTGCCCATTCTCTTTTGGAGAACTTTGTGATTTCAGTGCAGTTTTGTGGTGAACTGCAATTAACTGCTTTCTTCAGAATTGCTGGATTTGGGACAAGACTCTGATTCAGCCACTGAGAAACATACCTTTTTCGATCCTCCAGCTTCTATCTCCTTCAGCTGCTGTTTTTGTCTCAGAGACAAAGTGGGGTTGTTCTTTAGGACAGCGATTCTCAACTGGTGGGTCCCCACCCAAAAGCGGGTCACGGACAGCTTGTAAAAAAAATTAATATATATATATATATATATATATATATATACATCCATCATCTTCTGCTTTATCCTCTATTAGGGTCGCGGTGGGGTTCCCCATGCCCATCCAGGGGAGAACGTCTCGGGCGCTGGGCAGATACACCCAGGACAGGGCGCCAATCCATCACTGGGCACACACTCACTCACTCACACAAACACACTCTATATGGGGCAATTTGGAGAATTCAAATGACTTCATCCATGTTTTTGGACTGTGGAAGGAAACCGGAGAACACGGAGGAAACCCACGCAGACACTGGGAGAACATGGAAACTCCACCCAGATGGGGATTCAAACCGGGAATCCCTAGTGCTGAGAGGAGAACATGCTAACCACTAAGCCACCGTGCCTCCCTATATATATATATATATATATATATATATATATATATATATATATATATATATATATATATATATTTACATTTTTTAATGCTAATTAATGCTTATCTGATTTTGTACTCGGCTTTTATCTTGGAAAAATGAGACGGAGAGAGAGAGAGCATTCTCGTTGTCATGGTAACCACCACTCGTTTGCCGGCTACCCTTGAGGTCAAGGTTCTTAACAAATTAGCTTTTAAATTCACTTTGCGTGCATGTTTTATGTCTAAAGGCTATTTTTTAAATTCATTTGTTTGGTTTGGAGGGCAGCACGGTGGCTTAGTGGTTAGCATGTTCTCCTCTCAGTGCTAGGGATTCCCGGTTCGAATCCCAATCTGGGTGGAGTTTCCATGTTCCGTGTGGCTTTCCTCCGGGTTCCTTCCAAAGTCCAAAAACATGGATCAGGGTCAACTGAATTCTCCAAATTGCCCCATATAGAGTGTGTATGTGTGCGTGTCTATGTGAGTGAGTGTGTTCCCAGCGATAGATTGGTGCCCTGTCCTGGGTGTATCTGCCCAGTGCCCGAAACTTTCTACCCTGGATGGGCATGGGGAACCCCACCGCGACTCTAATAGAGGATAAAGCGGAAGATAATGGATGGTTTGGAGGGGAGCATGGTGGTTTAGTGGTTATCATGTTCTCCTCTCAGCACTAGGGATTCCCAGTTCGAATCCCAATCTGGGTGGAGTTTCCATGTTCTCTTTCTGTCCACGTGGGTTTACTCCGGGTTCTCCGGTTTTCTCCCACAGTCCAAAAACATGGATCAAGTCAATTGAGTTCTCCAAATTGTCCCATATAGAGTGTGTCTGTGTGAGTGAATGTGTGCTCAGTGATAGATTGGCGCCCTGTCCTGGGTGTATCTGCCCAGCGCCCGAGACATGGAGAACCCCCCACGACCCTAGTAGAGAATAAATCGGAAAATGGTTCTGTCAGAATCACTTTTGAGACCAACAACAAAGACTGTAGGCTTTAAATATAAGAAGGAGCGACGCAGTCTCCTGGCATGAACCGTATTTATCGTGATTGTTTGATCTGCTTCTCGGTTATAATGGACCTCATTTCTATTTCCAGTGAATGCCACAGTGGGTTTAAACACCTCCAAGTTCTCCGCTTCAGTAAAAGCCAGCCATGCAGGAACAGGAGAACTCGGAGATACTGCAACCAAATCAGATTACACCAAACCTGGAACCCGTAAGAAGATGGACGACCGTAGTGATGTTCTCCAAATCAAATGTGTTGCATTCAGTAACAAAGAACTCAGAAACAGCAGAACTCAGAACGGAGATCCAGTGATTGAAGTCCAGCCTCTAACCCTTCTTCAGTCTTCTCATGAATGTGGTCACCTCATAACCAAGGAGACCCAGTGTGGAGAGGTCAGGAATAAAGGTTCTCACCCTAACTTGGTTGAAAAAGGTGCAGCTTCAGCAAAAATGGCTAAAGTCCGCGATGTGCAGCCTCCGACCGAAAGACGCTCTAAAACTCAAGCCGGGTTTCGGGGTCCCCAGCACAAGTCGTCTTATCCTGGGGTTTTGGACTGTGAGCAGATCCACCTGCAGCAGTGTATCCCACCGTCCAGGCCTGAAGGTCACACCCAGCTTCAGCCACCGCCATACATCCAACCTCCTCCACATATACACGCCGAATCGGCTTCGTCGCCCGTCTCACAGTCCACTCCGGTCACATGGTCTTCTAAACCCAAGGAACATGCCTCATCGTTTCAGCAAGTACAGCCTTCCTGTTCCTCCCAACCTCCAAATGACGGTGGATCGGGACCGTCACGCAGTTCCAGTGCTGCAGATGTGCACCGGCACAGACTTTTATGGGCCTCATCGGCGGGGCAAGGTACACCATTTAATTCTCACCAAGATACTGTACATTTTTCAGACGGTCATGTCGGTTAAATAAATAAAACATTTGGCTGTTTAACCCAGTTTTTTTTTCCTTCTTCTTCTCCCCTCAGGCAGTTTTGCAGCCAGTACGTCCAGACCTACATCTGCAGGGGTATTTAAGGAGCCAGATTCACTGTCAGCCCAGGCTCAGTTCAACCAACAGGCAATTGTCTCTGCCCTGAAGAAACTTGTAGAAAAACAAGCCGCTCGCCAGTACAGCACCTCGAGCCATATTAGTCTGCTGACGCAACATGTGAGTCCCTGCGTCTGCCAGCTGCCAGCGTTTTATTTGCGTTTGATCTGAACATTCCTCACCATGACTTAGGCCTTTTCTTTTTGACGTTATAAGGGATTCTGTCCTGTGTCATATCATAGAATGTTTGACACGAAAAAGCAGAATTGGAGCACAAACAAACGGTTTTTGACGTGGAGGATCGTTGACATCAGTATAAAGGTCGAAAACAAATTCAGAAATTCAACTTTATTTGACTTTAGTACTTGGATTTTATCCATCCATCCATTATCTTCCGCTTTATCCTCTAGTAGGGTCGCGAGGGGGTTCCCCATACCCATCCAGGGGAGAACGTTTCGGGCGCTGGGCAGATACACCCAGGACAGGGCGCCAATCTATTGCTGGGTACACACTCTCTCAAACACACACACACTCTATATGGGGCAATTTGGAGAACTCAATTGACTTGATGCATCTTTTTGGACTGTGGGAGGAAACCGGAGAACCCGGAGGAAACCCACGCGGACACGGGGTGAACATGGAAACTCCACCCAGATGGGGATTCGAACCTGAATCCCTAGTGCTGAGAGGAGAACATGCTAACCACTAAACCAACATGCTGCCCAAAGTAAATTTTTACTAAATTAATTTATTCATTATCTAACTTTATTCTCTACTTGGATCGCGGGGGGGTTCTCCATGCCCATCCAGGGGAGAACGTTTCGGACACTGGGCAGATAAACCAAGACAATCTATCGCTGGGCACACTCACTCACACAGACAGACACAGACATACACACTCTATATGGGGCAATTTGGACTGTGGTTGGAAATTCGACAACCCGGAGAAAACCCTTGCGGACACGGGGAGAACATGGAAACTCCCCCCCCCCCCCCCCCCCACGACTCTAATAGAGACGTCCGAAACGTTCGAAACGTTCTCCCCTGCATGGGAAGGCTGGGCATGGAGAACCCCCCCCCCCCAACGACTCTAATAGAGGATAAAGTGGAAGAAAATGAATAAATTAATTTAGTAAATTTATTCATTAAGTGGGTGGTTTAGTGGTTAGCATGTTCTCCACCCAGATGGGGATTCGAACCTGAATCCCTAGTGCTGAGAGGAGAACATGCTAACCACTAAACCACCCACTTAATGAATAAATTTACTAAATTAATTTATTCATTTTCTTCCACTTTATCCTCTATTAGAGTCGTGGGGGTTCTCCATGCCCATCCAGGGGAGAACGTTTTGGGGGCTGGGCAGATAAACCAAGCCAATCCATCGCTAGACACACTCACTCATACAGACACACTCAGACATACACACTCTATATGGGGCAATTTGGACTGTGGTTGGAAATTCGACAACCCTGAGAAAACCCTTGCGGACACGGGGAGAACATGGAAACTCCACCCAGCTTGGGATTCGAACCTGAATCAGTTCTTAGTTTAAACACTGTATCTTTACATTACTGTACAATTCGGCTTAAAACGAGACATAAAAACATTTAAGGGTTAAAAACTAGAGGAACACTGTTAAAAAACTGATCAGTCCCTTGAACCGCATTCAACATCCAACCCTCAGCCAGTTTAGTTATTTGTGTACTGATCAAGTTTCAGTTCAATTCTGCCAAGGTGCTCAGTTTCTGCTAAAGAGAATCAACCCTTCAACATAATGTTCTTACCGCCATGCCAAGACTAATTGAAGTCTCATTCTTGCCACCTTGCCAGGTTTCGTTCTTGCGACTCTGCCATAAAGGTCAGTGTTGCGTATCGTATATAAAGTAGTCGTCACATGAACATTGTAAACTATATACAAAAAGACTCTTATGAAAAGGAAGTAAAAAAAAAAAAAACGTTTAAGTGATGACTCGGCTTTCTAATCTAAAAATCTTACGTTTCTAAATCTACTTTCCTGGGACTTGGTGACTCCCTTCACAATGCCGGGTCAGTTTAGGAAAGGCGTTGGTTACATAGATCTTCCACCTCTATATAATGCTGTAGACAAGAAAGAGAGGAAGAGTAAAGGCTTTTAGAACTCGGTCCTTGGATTGAAGCCAACACTTTTTTTCGTCCCCTTCCATTTTTCTTCTGGACTTTTTAATCCACAGTCGCCATTTAGATTGTTTTAGTTTAATCAATTAGAGACAGAACTTTAATGTAGGCTGTTTCCGTGCTGGCGGCAAGGTGGCTTAGTGGTTAGCACGTTCTCCTCTCAGCGCTAGGGATTCCCGGTTCGAATCCCCATCTGGGTGGAGTTTCCATGTTCTCCCCGTGTCCGCGTGGGTTTCCTCCGGGTTCTCCGGTTTCCTCCCACAGTCCAAAAACATGGATCAAGTCAATTGAGTTCTCCATATTGCCCCATATAGAGTGTGTGTGTGTGAGTGAGTGTGTGCCCAGCGATAGATTGGCGTCCTGTCCTGGGTGTATCTGCCCAGCGCCCAAAACGTTCTCCCCTGGATGGGCATGGGGAACCCCACCGCGACCCTAATAGAGGATAATAGAGGTAAAATGAGACATAAAACATTTAAGGGTTAAAAACTAGAGGAACACTGTTAAAAAACTGATCAGTCCCTTGAACCGCATTCAACATCCAACCCTCAGCCAGTTTAGTTATTTGTGGACTGATCAAGTTTCAGTTCAATTCCACGGTGGGGTTCCCCATGCCCATCCAGGGGAGAACGTTTTGGGCGCTGGGCAGATACACCCAGGACAGGACGCCAATCTATCGCTGGGCACACACTCACTCACACACACACACTCTATATGGGGCAATATGGAGAACTCAATTGACTTGATCCATGTTTTTGGACTGTGGGAGGAAACCGGAGAACCCGGAGGAAACCCACGCAGACACGGGGAGAACATGGAAACTCCACCCAGATGGGGATTCGAACCGGGAATCCCTAGAGCTGAGAGGCGAACGTGCTAACCACTAAACCACCGTGCCGCCGGCTTATTATTATTATTATTATTATTATTATTATTATAAAATATTAGTCTGTATTTTCATTTATGGTGCCTGATTTAAAAGAATGTATTATATATCACGCATACGAATGTTAAGCACTGAGAGGTGTGTGTTATTGTCAATAATGTCGTGGCTGGACAATCAGCTCAGCCAATCAGATTTAAGGACTGGAATTACAAATTTTATAACAACTGGTACCTTACAGTATGTCAGTGTCCAACTGTACAAATACAAATCACAGGGCAAAATCCAAAATATTGTCTGAAGTCATGGTTAAAATTGGCACACAGACCGAAAGAGATTTTAATTTGTCCCCAAAACATTGTTTATACTCAATTTGAGTCAAAGCCATGAGATTCTCTGATGCTCCTGAGGAATCGTTGTTGCACTTAGTGGAATTGGAGGTGGATCCAGAGTCTGGAGCTCTGTGTGAGGTCTCATTATCAGATGCTCTACAGGGAGGTGCTTTGTGTTGATATTTAACAGGCAGACAGGTTTTTTAAAGAGTAATTGATGCTTATAAATAGAAGAATGTGGCATATTGGCACCAAGTAGAAGAATAAGACGTCTATGTACATTACTGCTTTTTTTTTCCCCCCTCCCACTTCTATCATTTCTGCCCTGAAGCCCACTGGCTTAACTCTCCTTTAATTCCCTTCTTCCCTTTCTCCTCTTTGCAGTGTCACTAGACCACACAGATAGCACATTTTCTACCTCCTGCTCTCTAATGTATACTGTTACATTAGGTGTTTGCTTTGTTTACCATAGAAAGTTGGTTCGTGTCTCCTGGTGGAGACAGTTCTCCACAGCAACAGAGGTTTATAGGGAGGATAAACATAATGAAAACTTATTCATATGATTTTATTGATTTATTTTTGTATTTTGTGCCTTTTTTTTTTGTAGAGCTGACCTGCAATACACCACTGCATATACAAATGTATGTATGTATGTATGTATATGTGTATATATATATATGTGTATATATATATATATATATATATATATATATATATATATATATATATATATATATACATACATTTGTATATGCAGTGGTGTATTGCAGGTCAGACACGAATATATATATATATATATATATATATATATATATATATATATATATATATATAATATATATATATATATATATATATTTATCCATTATCTTCCGCTTTATCCTCTATTAGGGTCACGGTGGGGTTCCTCATGCCCATCCAGGGGAGAATATTTCGGGCGTTGGGCAGATACACCCAGGACAGGGCGCCAATCTATCGCTGGGCACACACTCACTGACACAGACACACTCTATAGGGGGCAATTTGTAGAACTCAATTGACTTGATCCATGTTTTTGGACTGTGGGAGGAAACCGGAGAACCCGGAGCAAACCCATGCAGATATGGAGAACATGGAAACTCCACCCAGATGGGGATTCGAACCGGGAATCCCTAGCGCTGAGAGGCGAACGTGCCACCCCTATATATATGTATATATGTATATTTACATGTATATATATACATGTGTGTGTGTGTGTATATATATATATATAAATGACCAATGTCCAATAAATGACCAAATGTAAATATATATATATATATATATATATATATATATATATATATATATATATATATATATATATACACACACACATATATATACACACACATCCATCCATCCATTATCTTCTGCTTTATCCTCTACCAGGGTCGAAGGGGGGGGGGGGGTTCCCCATGCCCATCCAGGGGAGAACGTTTCGGGCGCTGGGCAGATACACCCAGGACAGGACGCCAATCTATCGCTGGGCACACACTCACTCACACAGACACACACAGACATCCAGAATTCAATTGATCTTGATCCATGTTTTTGGACTGTGGGAGTAAACCCACGCAGACACGGGGAGAACATGGAAACTCCACCCAGATGGGGATTCGAATCTGGATCCCCAGCGCTGAGAGGTGAACGTGCTAACCACTAAGCCACCGTGATGCCCTTTAGTTTTCGAATTCTAGCTGTTAATAGCCATGTATTCTAATCAAAGTCCATCGCTCACGGCTCCGTCCACCACCCCGCTGTTGTAGTTCCTCCCGTAGATGTTTAATGGGGGTCAGTTTAGCACTCTGTGTAGGTCAGTCAGGTTCATATGTAGTTTGCCGTTTTAGTTTCTCTGTTCTACTTGATGCATGAAATAGCACTAAATCCTCTCGGAATGTTTATTTTATGAAAATCATTGTCAGATTGCGTTTCTGGTTTCGGTTTAGCTTTAGTATTTTATTTATTTGGTATGCGATTCATTTCATTTGCAAGTCCACGAGTTCACAGTGAGGTCATCCTCAGCGTTACTGCTTTTCGGACCTCTTTAACATCCGCACTCGCTGTAGCCCAGTGTAATAATATTTCCCTTTCAGCTCAGATCATTTAGCTCCAAATATAGAAGCCATTTTCAAAGAAAAGCATTCTGCCATCTCGGTTGGTATTTTTTCGGCCCTTGGGGATTGGGGGAGTAAGATATTTCATTCATCCACCATTAAGACTTTTTGGCTGAGGTTGTGCCATATTTTCACAGACATACCTTACAAATGTGTCTGTTCGTGCACTAAGTACATCCTGATCATTTGCCTGTAATTTTAGCTGGCAGCCCCAAAAAAGACCATTTAAGTGGTGGTTGTGAAAGACGTGCTTTGAATTCCATATTAATGTTTGTCAGTGTATATTTAACTTGGTAGTTAGGTCATCGTTGAGGAGGTCGGTCATCGTGGTCATCGTGTGGATCGTGACCCATTAGTAATGTACTCTGTATTGGAGACATGAAACTAAACATTAAACACTAAACATGAAACTAAACACTATAAATCAATTCCATAAAAGGGTTTTATGTTATTTTACATGGTCATTCTTTATAATGGGGCTTATTATTATTATTATTATTATTATTATTATTATTATTATTATTATTATTTATTCAAGGCGGCATGGTGGCTTAGTAGTTAGCACGTTCTCCTCTCAGCGCTAGGGATTCCCGGTTCGAATCCCCATCTGGGTGGAGTTTCCATGTTCTCCCCGTGTCTGCATGGGTTTCTTCCGGGTTCTCCGGTTTCCTCCCACAGTCCAAAAACATGGAATCAAGGTAAATCGAATTCTCCAAATTGCCCCATCGAGTGTGTCTGTGTGAGCCCAGAGATGGATTGGCGCCCTGTCCTGGGTCTATCTGCCCAGCGCCCGAGACGTTCTCCCCTGGATGGGCATGGGGAACCCCACCGCGACCCTACTAGAGGATAAAGTGGGAGATAATGAATGAATGAATTAATTATTTATTCATCCATCCATCCACCAATCCATTATCTTCCACTTTATCCTCTACTAGGGTTGAGGGGGCGGGGGGTTCCCCATGCCCATCCAGGGGAGAACGTCTCGGGCGCTGGGCAGATACACCCAGGACAGGGCGCCAATCTATCGCTGGGCACACACTCACTCACACAGACACACTCTATATGGGGCAGTTTGGAGAACTCAATTGACTTTGATCCAAGTTTTTTCGACTGTGGGAGGAAACCGGAGAAACCCACTCGGACACGGGGAGAACATGGAAACTCCACCCAGATAATCTTTTGAATGTGGATCCTCAGTGCTGAGAGGCGAACATGCTGACCACTAAGCCACCGTGCCGCCTGTTCTATTTAAATTGAGTTGAAATATTTAATCTGATCCTAAAATGCAATAAATTGTATTTTAAATGATGTTCATTTATTTAAACAGAATCCATCCATCCATTATCTTCCACTTTATCCTCTTTTAGGGTCACGGTGGGGTTCCCCATGCCCATCCAGGGGAGAACGTCCCGGGCGCTGGACAGATACACCCAGGACAGGGCGCCAATCTATATTGGAGAACTCAATTGACTTTGATCCATGTTTTTGGACTGTGGGAGGAATCCGGAGAACCCGGAGGAAACCCATGCGGACACGGTGAGAACATGGAAACTCCACCCCGATGGGGATTCGAACCAGGAATCCCTAGCGCTGAGAGGAGAACATGCTAACCACTTTAGTTTTTTTAGAATTATAACTTTTATTACCCATGTATCACCTGAAGCTGTTTAAAAACAGGTTTTCTCATCGTAACCGATACACCCTTGACACCCTGACAAACAGCTAAGCCGTCCACCTGCACGGAACCCCGGCCTCACCGTCTGAAAACAAACAGCTTTGTCACGGCCAGATCGGCGAGAGAAGAAAATACAAAACTAAAGCTAAACCGTTCTATCGGGTTTAAATCCCACCCTGTTGCTTAATCACTGTATTCAGTTTACATTCATTTCCCGTGTTGTGGTCCAGTGCTTCTGATGACCCCGGGGTTTGTTTACACTCGATGTGTTGGTTATTAGAGGGAGAAAGATGTGTGTAATTACATCCTCCTTCAGGGCACTAAGGAGTAGCTGTCTGTATAATTGCCTATTTCTATTCAGTGCCCCGTAATGACTGCTGGTTGACCTGATGCCTTTGTATCAGAGCTTTGCACCTGGAGAATAGAATGTCTAGAACAGGCTTTGGTTACTTTGCCTCTATTTTGACAAGCTTTAGTTTTTATTTAAGTGATTTAAGTCTTTAACTCTCGCTTCTTGGTGTTTTCTGCTTTTTTTTTTTTTTTATTCATTTAACCATTTAATGTTTTTTATGTTGGGTAACTGTGCCCAGCGATGGATTGCCGCCCTGTCCTGGGTGTATCTGCCCAACGCCCGAAACGTTCTCTCCTGGATGGGCATGGGGAACCCCACCGCGACCCTAATAGAGGATAAAGCGGGAGATAATGGATGAATGAATTAATGTTGGGTAACTGCTGGGCCGGGCGGCACGGTGGCTTAGTGGTTAGCACTTAGTGTTCTCCTCTCAGCGCTAGGGATTCCCGGTTCGGATCCCAACCTGGGTGGAGTTTCCATGTTCTCCCCGTGTCCACATGGGTTTCCTCAGTGTTCTCCGGTTTCTTCCCACAGTCCAAAAACATGGATCAAGTCAATTGAGTTCTCCAAATTGCCCCATATAGAGTGTGTCTGTGTGAGTGAGTGTGTGCCCAGTGATAGATTGGCGCCCTGTCCTGGGTGTATCTACCCAGCGACCGAGACGTTCTCCCCTGGATGGGCATGGGGAACCCCCCCCCGCGACCCTAATAGAGGATAACGCAGAAGATAATGAATGGATGGATTCTGTTGAACATCATTTAAAATACAATTTATGGCATTTTAATCTGCAAATCTTTAGGATCAGATTAAATATTTGGTGGTTTAGTGGTCAGCATGTTCGCCTCTCAGCACTGAGGATCCAGATTTGAAAGATAATCTGGGTGGAGTTTCCATGTTCTCCCCGTGTCCACATGGGTTTCCTTCGGGTTCTCCGGTTTCCTCCCACAGTCCAAAAACATGGATCAAGGTCAATTGAATTCTCAAAATTGCCCCATATAGAGTGTGTATGTGTGAGTGAGTATGTACTCAGTGACCAAAACGATCTCCCCTGGATGGGCAATTTGGAACACCCCCCCCCCCAGCCCATGACCCAAGTACAGGACAAGTGCCAGTCTATCGCTGGGCACACACTCACTCACACACACACACTCTATATGGGGCAATTTAGAGAATTAAGTTGACCTTGATCCATGTTTTTGGACTGTGGGAGGAAACCGGAGAACCCGGAGTAAACCCACGCGGACACGGGGAGAACATGGAAACTCCACCCAGATTGAGATTTGAACCGGGAATCCCTAGCGCTGAGAGGAGAACATGCTAACCACTAAGCCACCGTGCCACTCTCACCTGAAACAACTAATTTTAAATTTGTTCTCTATCAGAACTCTGACTGTAAGTAGAATTCAAACACAACAAGTTTTACTTGTGTGTGTTTTTTCTTAAGGGAACATGAGGTCTGATTACAGTGACAGTATTTATGACATTGCGTCAATTTGTTATTAATAACGCTGTTCCATACAGTGAGTCATAGTCCAGGTTTTGAGCTTTTACATTAAGAAACCCTTTTGTTTTCAGTTTTGGAAGCTCCCTGCGCCAGCTGTGTATCATTTTATTAATGGCCTGTATAAATGAGTGCTTCATCAGTAATAACATGAAGGCGTGTTTGTCTTTCACCCCACAGGGAGGCTGTTCAAGGCTTTCGTTTCTTTACACTCATCACTGTTGGTCTGCTACAAATCAACAGCAATATTCAAATTTGCACATGACTTAACTCTATTTGGCTTCATCTTCAGCAATGATGGGTTCTCATATCAGCACAGTGGGAGTTAGCTGATAGCATTCGGCCAGGAAAATGACCTCACTGGTAATGTCTCCAAAACAAAAGATCTCCTAACACAAATGCTAAAACCACTTCTGATTGATGGGGCAGTAAGAGAACAGGTCAACAATATTAGTATAAGGCTTGTGTGGTTCGGAATCGTCATGAATCCGGACTTGAATGCAGTGGAACCTTGTACTGTGTTTTCATTGACTTTGGATCACTGGATTCAGACCCTGACTCTGACCTACAGGACAATCTCTTGATCTGTCCCCTCTTACCTTCACTCTGTATTTTCCTGTGGGAGGAACCTTGTACTGTGTTTTCATTGACTTTGGATCACTGGATTCGATGTTCAGCGATTTTCTCCACGAAAATTTGGTCTCTGGATTTGGATTCAGATTCAGAGGAATTGATAACCTGGATGATGGGTGGAGCAAAAAGGGGGTGTGTCCAGACTTTTGAGTGGCACTGTGTAAACTCATGGTTAAAAGTATACAAAGACATCAAGTATGACATCATTCCAACCAAGTTCCAATGGTGGAACCATTTTCCCAACTCTGTCCAAGAGTCATTTAGCATCTCTTACATATCCGTTCCACAAACACTATATATATATTGATATATATATCAAGTGTGTGTGTGTTTGTGTGTTGTGTGTATACAAAGACACCAAGTGTGACATTATTCATATTCACACACACACACACACACTACATACTATATATATATATATATAGAGAGAGAGAGAGAGAGAGAGAGAGAGAGAGAGAGAGACAGACACGGTGGATTAGTGGTTAGCATGTTCTCCTCTCAGCGCTAGGGATTCCCGGTTCGAATCCCAATATGGGTGGAGTTTCCATGTTCTCCCCGTGAACCGTGGAGTTCTCCGGTTATCTCCCACAGTCCAAAAACATTGATCAAGTCAATTGAATTCTCCAAAAAATTGCCCCATATAGAGCGAGAGTGTGTCTGTGTGAGTGAGTGTGTGCCAGGCGATGGATTGGCGCCCTGTCCTGAGTTTATCTGCCCAGCACCCGAAACGTTCTCCCCTGGATGGGCATGGGGAACCCCCCCCGTGATCCTAGTAGAGGATAAAGCAGAAGATGATATATATATATATATATATATATATATATATATATATATATATATATGTGTGTGTGTATAGCTGGTTCTTCATAACTACTGACTTGTGTTGTTCTCATTTGTGAGTCCCTTCTCAGTTGTTAGTTCAAGCTCGTGTCCTATCCCGACTGGATTACTGTAATGCGTTGCTTGCCGGCCTCCCGGCTTGCACAATCGGGTCTCTCCAACTGATTTAACTCTGCAGCCCAAATGGTATTCAACCAACTCAAGTGAACTCATGTCACTCCACCACTCCTCTCTCTCTCCATTGGCTCCCTGTAACTGCTGCATTCAGTACAAGACCCTGACTCTGACTTACAGGACAATCTCTGGATCTGTCCCCTCTAACCTTCACTCTGTATTTCCAAAATACAGTCAGCTCGTTCACTACGTTCCAGTGATGAATATCGCCTGTGAGCTCGCCGTGGTGCTCATTCTCACTCCGTATCGTTCATCACTGCTAAATGGTGGAACCACCTTCCCAACTCTGTCCATAAGATGGATTCATTTAGCATCTTCAAGAAACATCTCAAACATCTCCTCCACAAACACATGACATGAAAAAGCCAGATTCTCTCACTTGTACCTCGTTTTGGATGAAAGCGACGCTAAATGTAATGTAAATGTGATTTCGACACACATTGTCTGTTTTATTAGTTGCGCTGAGCATTTACATGAACTTTAAATTTGTACAGATACAGACTGGAGTCCATCTGGTTCTCTGCATATGTTGTTCGTTCCCGTTACTCAGGTCTTTAGTGATAAGGACTCCCACAGGCCCGCCACAGAGCAAAGCAACGCAGATGTAGGATGACTAACACGAAATGTGCAACAACACACGAGCCGCTGCCTTTGATCTGACACTCTCATTGCTCCACGTTCCTCCAGGGGGCTGTATCAGAGCTGACCCTGGGCTCTGACCCCAACCATCAAGTTCAAACTATTAATTATGCCAAATTATTTGCGCTTTGTACTTTGGATTTAAACTTTTAGAATATATATATATATTTATTTATTTATTAATAATACTGTATAATATTATTCATCCATCCGTTATCTTCTGCTTTATCCTCTATGAGGCTCGCGGTGGGGTTCCCCATGCCCATCCAGGGGAGAACGTTTCGGGCGCTGGGCAGATAGACCCAGGACAGGGCACCAATCGATCGCTGGGTACACACTGACTCACACAGACACACTCTATATGGGGCAATTTGGAGAACTCAATTGACTTGATCCTTGTTTTTGTACTGTAGGAGGAAACCGGAGAACCTGGAGGAAACCCACGTGGACACGGGGAGAACATGGAAACTCCACCCAGATTGGGATTCGAACCGGGAATCCCTAGCACTGAGAGGAGAACATGCCAACCACTAAACCACCGTGCCGCTCATATAATATAATATATTTTTATATTTATATGAAACTCTACCCATGTGTGAGCAGACTGTCATTCTAAACGGTCGTTCTGATTTAATTTAAAGGGGATGTTGTAGCTCAAGTGCAGCACAGTTCGAATCCCAATCTGGGTGGAGTTTCCATGTTCTCCCCGTGTCCGTGTGGGTTTCCTCCGGGTTCTCCGGTTTCCTCCCACAGTCCAAAAACATGGATCAAGTCAACTGAATTCTCCAAATTTCCCCATATAGAGTGTGTCTGTGAGTGAGTGTGTGTCCAGCGATAGATTTTTGCCCTGTCCTGCCCAGCGCCCGAAACGTTCTGGGCATGGGGAACTCCACCACGACCCTAATAGAGGATAAAGTGGGAGATAATGGATGGAGGAATATTGTAGCTCAGTGGTTAGGGTGTTGGGCTTTCAATCAGAAGGTTGTGGGTTTGAATCCCAGGTTCACTGAAGTTACCAATGTGGTTCATTGGGCAAGACCCTTAACCCCTTATTGCCCCAGAGGGGCTGATTGCAACAAAGTTTGGATATTTGTGAGTCACTTTGGATAAAAGCATCTACTAAATGTCCAAATGTGAATATATGTCTCTTTTACAGAAAGCATCAGCAAAATGCCCTGATGTAATAACCTATGTTGCATCTGTTCCCTTAATTCCCCGTTATCTGATGGTCAGGACCCATAGAAGCACCACGAACCATGGAATTTTGGTGGTGACTGTAATCTTCATTGGTGGTGATGTGCTGGGGGTCTGTCAGTATGTTCTACACTGACTGATTAGATCAGACATGGCAGTGCTGCTGGAGGTTGTCTTGTCGTTTCACCTCATGGATGTCAGATCAAAGACAGTGAGTAGCTCATGTGCTGCTGCACATTTCACGTTCGTCATACAGTTCTCTGGTGCTTCGCTCTGCTGGCTTGGCCCTGCGGGGGCTCTGTGGAGGCTCTGTGGGGGTCCTGATCTTTAATAAACCAGCGTTATGTAGAGAAACAGATGGTCTGTAATTGTAAAAGTTCAAAGTGCAAGTGCCTTAATAAAATAAAGCAGGAGTGTAGAAACAAAGCCGTGTACCTGATTAAGTAGCCGTTGAGTTTAAGGTCAGAGATTTATACCCTCGTTTCTTTGTATTTATATTTTATAGCTGAGCAATTTGAACCTCGCCAAAAGTGTTCTCGGAAGAGGGGCTCCCGAGGCGACCCGAGGAGTTCAACCTGGACCATTGAGGCATCACCGATCGGACCCACATCCCTCTGGAGCTCCGAGGTAAGGACGCTTCGACTCGTGCCTGTGTACGGTTTGGCTCCGTGTGGATTAACGGGGGAAATGATTGAAACTGTTTTTCTGTGTGCTTAGCTTCACAGTACATTTGGAATGTTTTAGTACAAGGCTTTTTATGTGTTTTTGATAACGAGAAGCAACAACCGAGCAGCGCCGCACTCGCGTGGAGCACTGAATCACTGTTGCTTTTGGTGCTATTGCTGTATCTTTATGTGTTTTGATTATTCTCACCGTGGGCATTTTTGGACTAATGTCTCTGCAGGTTAACTGTAGCGTGGCCTGTCTCACTGCGCCGTGCTAAATGTTTGGCTGACATGAAAATGTGGCATCATGCAGCATTATTTTCTCTGTATTCTTATTTTTTTTAATGGCGCGTAAAGAAAGAAAGAAAGAAAGTGTTGCGTTTGATTTAAAGCTTCTCCGTCGAGGAATAGAGGAACATGGTTTTATTCCACCTGTTTGTTTCACTCCTCGATGCATATATATAGCGTGGCTTAGTGGTTAGCATGTTCTCCTCTCAGCGTTAGGGATTCCCGATTTGAATCCCAGTCTGGGTGGAGTTTCCATGTTCTCCCCGTGTCCGCGTGGGTTTCCTCCAGGTTCTCCGGTTTCCTCCCACAGTCCAAAAACATGGATCAAGTCAATTGAGTTCTCCAAATTGCCCCCTATAGAGTGTGTCTGTGTGAGTGAGTGTGTGCCCAGCGATGGATTGGCGCCCTGTCTTGGGTCTATCTGCCCAGCGTCCGAGACGTTCTTCCCAGGATGGGCATGGGGAACCCCCCCCCGACCCTAATAGAGGATAAAGCGGGAGATAATGAATGTATGTATGTATGTATATATATGTATAGGTATATGGCGGCACGGTGGATTAGTGGTTAGCATGTTCTCCTCTCAGTGCTAGGGATTCCCAGTTCGAATCCCAATCTGGGCTGAGTTTCCATGTTCTCCCCGTTTGTGTGGGTTTCCTCCGGGTTCTCCGGTTTCCTCCCACCGTCCAAAAACATGGATCAAGTCAAGTGAATTCTCCAAAAGATGGCCCCATAGAGAGTGTATCTGTGTGAGTGAGTGTGTGCACAGCGATAGGTTGGCGCCCTGTCCTGGGTGTATCTGCCCAGCGCCCGAGACGTTCTCCCCTGGATGGGCATGGGGAACCCCCCCGTGACCCTAATATAGGATAAAGCAGCAGATGATGGAGATCAAGTGTATGTGTACATGAAGAAGTGGGTGTGTGCGGAGCGGCGAGAGGGGAAGTGGAGCGTGAACGTGTATGTGTGACAATTTGTTAAGGTTAAACCAATAAAATAAAATGTGCAGATAACTCACTGATTAACAGTGAGTTATCGTGGTAGCTCAGTGGTTAGGGTGTTGGGCTATCAATCTGAAGGTTGTTAGTTCAAATCCCAGGTCCACTGAAGTTACCAGTGTGGGTCCTTGAGCAAGACCCTTAACCCTCATTGCTCCAGAGATGTTGTGATGAACCCTGTGCTCACCTTGTAAGTCGCTTTGGATAAAAGCGTCCAATAAATGACCCAATTTAATTTTTTTAATT
>JAFMOC010000517.1:22500-120000 GCA_019802505.1 Corydoras sp. C115 | reverse complement strand
TGCCCTATTGGCAATAATGTCACAAACAGCTCAGCCAATCAGATTCCAGGACCCAAACGACCTCATTTATAAATTGCAGTGTGATTGAGCAGAGGGAATAACTCGATGTGGGTTCCGCAGTCTTACAGCGATGAATCAGTGAGACTCAGACACTATGGTCTTCATCTTTTTTTTTTTTTTTTTTTTTTTTTTTTTTTTGGTTTTTGGTTTTTCCAGTCTAGCCCTTCCGTATATATTTGGAACTGTCAGAGAATTTGTGGAATGTTATGTGAACGTGCATTTAATATCCCATAAAGTGGGATTATAAAGTGCAGCATTATGACCTACATGTCATATTCTGTTGCTGCTTATTTCCATCCATCCATTATCTCCCACTTTATCCTCTACTAGGTCGCGGGGGGGTTCCCCATGTCCATCCAGGGGAGAAAGTTTCGGGAGCTGGGCAGATAGACCCAGGACAGGGTGCCGATCTATCACTAGGCACACACACACTCACCCAGACACACAAACACACTCTATATGGGGCAATTTGGAGAATTCAATTGACCTTGATCCATGTTTTTGGACTGTGGGAGGAACCCGGAGGACACCCACGCAGACATGGGGAGAACATGGAAACATGCTTACCACTAAACCACCATGCCACCCGCTGCTTATTTCGTTTAATAATAATATAATAATAATAATAATAATAATAATAATAATAGAGCGGCATGTTTGGTTAGCATGTTCTCCTCTCAGCACTAGGGATTCCTGGTTCGAATCCCAATCTGGGTGGAGTTTCCATGTTCTCCCCGTGTCAGCGTGGGTTTCCTCCGGGTTCTCCGGTTTCCTCCCACAGTCCAAAAACATGGATCAAGGTCAATTGAATTCTCCAAATTGCCCCATATAGAGTGTGTCTGTGTGAGTGAGTGTGTGCCCAGCGATGGATTGGCGCCCTGTCCTGGGTCTATCTGCCCAGCGCCCGAAACGTTCTCCCCTGGATGGGCATGGGGAACCCCCCCCCCCCCCCCCCCCCCCCCCCGACCCTAATAGAGGATAAAGCGGGAGATAATGGATGGGTGGATGGATGGAATCCAGTGCACCTCTTTCTTTTCTGAAAGAGTGTGAGGTTCGTAGAGTGTTGCTCGCTGGTGAGGGTAATTAATCGGTACGTCCCCATCGTCCCAAATGTGATGGCAGTATGGAGTTGACCTCTTCACTTCAAAGTCTTGGCAGCAGGTATTTATTTGTATTTGAAGGTTCATTTCTGGTCAAAATGTGGCATCTCTTTGAGAACAGCATCTGCCTGGAACTTTCCACTGTCTGCTGTGCAGCAAACCGAGCTCAGCTAAACCGAGCCTGGCTCGCTGCTCCCCTTTACCTTGGATGTGGATTTGGACTAGAGAAAAAAAAAAATCCCGAAGCATCATTTTTTAACAAGTTTGCTGGATGCGTGCGCCTGATGATGTTGACTTTAATTCTTTCTTTAATGTCTGATTTCCTGAGCACTCCCTCCATGGCCAGCGTTTTGGGACCGGCGGTCTGTGCCAAACATGCTGAAACTGTTAAGCACACTGGCTCTGTAAGCCAAGGGGGTGAGGCGTGATGCTTTTCAAAGAGTAGGGGCCTTTGAAGTTGCTCTCACCAGGAGCTGCCAGGTATGCTGGATCAGCACTTCCAAACCATATTCCCACTCTCTTATTGCTATTATTTTAGCCGCCGTACGGCTGCAGGCATTGCCATTTCTGCTCATAACTCGGAACACAAATTACAATCTGGTATTCTGCTCGATTGAAGCTTTTCACAAATAGGACTGACGCACTCTGATTTATTCCTCCGTCCCGTACGTGTTACGTTTTTCGGCTCGGACTCTCACTGAACTGAGCCGGAGAACTCAAACGGCAGAAAATATGACCTGTGGTTGAACGTTATATTATTAGATTTTAAGAGCAAGTGTGCAGGCATTGTAAATGACAATGTTGTCATAAGTCTGTGAAATATTTGGGTAATTTCAGCCGCTTTTGGATTGCGACTCGGGCTGCCTCTGCGCTTGGCTTCGTCAGAGATTCGTTTCCAGTAAGTTATTGGGTACTGTTTGCAAACAGTAATAATAGACAGGGTTTAGGATTGTAATGGAATGTCATAATAATTGGATATTTAGGTTTTGGACTGCAGCTACAGGAATGTGGGGTCCGACAGAAACGATCATTTGACTTGCTGCTTTATCTTGGCTCATTTTCCACTTGCTATAACTCACTCAACTCTTTCATGATTCCAGGTATTTGTACCGTTTCTTACTTGTGTGATGCGATGTGAGCACACAACTAGTCATGTCGTCGTTTGCACTGGTTCTCCAAATCAAATCCAGTCAAGTTTATTTGTCACATGCGTTGTTATACACGGTACAGCCAGCAGTGAGATTCTTTTCTCCACAGTACGTAACAATTTGGATTTACAAAATAGTTATGCAAAAAAATCAAATCAAATCAAATATATATTTACAATGTGCAAGTTCCATCCATCCGTTATCTTCCGCTTTATCCTCTATTAGGGTCGTGGCGGGGTTCCCCATGCCCATCCAGGGGAGAACGTTTTGGGCGCTGGGCAGATAGATCCAGGACAGGGCGCCAATCTATCACTGGGCACACACTCACTCACACAGACACACTCTATATGGGGCAATTTGGAGAACTCAATTGACTTTCCACTTCCACATGAAGAACGTTAAATATCAAGTCCTGCACAACTGATGACACTTTTTACAATTAAACTCTAACTGGATTACAGGACAGGGGCGGCACGGTGGCTTAGTGGTTAGCATGTTCTCCTCTCAGCGATAGGGATTGCCGGTTCGAATCCCAATCTATTATCTTCCGCTTTATCCTCTATTTCCCATGCCCATCCCCATCCAGGGGAGAACGTGTCGGGCCCTGAGCAGATACACCCAGGACAGGGCGCCAATCTATCGCTGGGCACACACTGTGGACTGTGGGAGGAAACCGGAGAACCCGGAGGAAACCCACGCGGACACGGGGAGAACATGGAAACTCCACCCAGATTGGGCCGTGAACCATGAATTCCTAGCGCTGAGAGGAGAACGTGCTAACCACTGAGCCACTGTGCCGCCGCCAATGTGCAAGTTGAAAGTTTGAAAAGAGAAACTGTACAAATATCCATGGAGATCCATGGCTCTGCTGACTAATACTGTATGGATCCTGACAAGGCGGTCCTGCAGGACGCCCCCTAATGGACTCACATATAGTTTTCTAGTTGTTAGTTTTTCCATTTGTTTAGTATCTGGACATGGCTGTTCTACACTGTTGTTGCTGCCCGGCCGCTCAAGGAGGATGAGTCCCCCATTGAGTCTTGGTCCTCCCAAGGTTTCTTCCTTAAATAACAACATAAAAGGGAGTTTTTTCTTGCCACTGTCGCTTCGGCTTGCTCTTTGGGGGTTTAAAGGCTTTTCATTCTGTAAAGCTGCTTTGTGACAATGTACTGTTGTAAAAAGCGCTATATAAATAAATTACTTGACTTGACTTACAAATATGGCACTGTACAGATATAAAATTAAAATTTGTTTAACAACTCATAATTAAACGGCGGCACGGTGGCTTAGTGGTTAGCATGTTCTCCTCTCTAGGGATTCCCGGTTTGAATCCCCATCTGGGTGGAGTTTCCATGTTCTCCCCGTGTCTGTGTGGGTTTCCTCCGGGTTCTCCGGTTTCCTCCCACAGTCCAAAAACATGGATCAAGTCAATTGAGTTCTCCAAAATTGCCCCATATAGAGTGTGTATGTGTGAGTGAGTGTGTGTCCAGCGATGGATTGGCGCCCTGTCCTGGGTGTATCGGTCCAGCGCCTGAAACATTCTCCCCTGGATGGGCGTGGGGAACCCAACCGCGACCCTAATAGAGGATAAAGCAGAAGATAATGAATGAATGAATGATGTGATTGACAAGATGAAATGATGATGTAAACAAATAGAACATTTATTTAAAACAATATTTTCAGGTTCCTTCCTGCATCAAATCTTTTTGCATCATTTCATATTTATACAAAAAAATAGGATTGCGTTAAATTAAAATGAGCAGAATTAGATTAGTTTAGCTGCCTGGCTTTTTCCTACATAAAAAAACATCCATCAATGAATAAATAATTCTAAATATATTAATACCAAAGTTTACCATAGTGCTTTAGCCTTTAATCGAAACTAAAGTACAGACTTTACAGTCAGAGTGCATTTAGATATTGCAAATCTTTAAAACTTAACATTAAAAAAAGAAATACATACTTCAGTCTTTTTAACTATATCGCTGAACAAAGCATGTTAGCGAACTCCATTCAGACAATGGGAGCTGGCTAACAAGCGTGCTGTACGGTGGCCGAGCGGATACGCCTCAGGAGAGGCGCCAAAAAATAAAACTGAAACGTATTTTAAAATCGATTCTTGGGCATTTTGAATCGATTCAGAATCGTCAGAACCACAAATCGCGATTCTTTGAAGAATCGATTCTTTTCAGCACCTCAAATCTCCACAGTAAGTAACAATTTGGATTTACAAAATAGTTATGCAAAAAAAAAAAAAAAAAAAAATATATATATATATATATATTTTTTTTTTTTTTTTTTTTTTTTATATATTTAATACTTAAGGTCAAGTTTTGAAAATGTAGCGAATGTTGGTGCAATATAGTTAAAAATACTGAAGTATGTATTTTATATATATTTATATGTATTTTATATATATTATATATATATATATATATGTGTGTGTGTGTGTATATATATATATATATATATATATATATATATATATATATATATATATATATATATATACATGTGTGTATATATATATGTGTGTGTGTATATATATATATATATATATATATATATATATATATATATATATATATATATATATATATATATATATATACACACATATATATACATATATACATATATATATATATATATATATATATATATATATATATATATATATATATATATGTATATATGTATGTATGTATATTTACAATATACAAGTTTAAAGTTTAAAAACAGAAACTGTACAAATATGGCACTGTATGAATATAAACTCACAATTGTTTTATAACTCATAATTAAAGTGAGTAGTGCATATATGTGCAACTAATGCAGTGCAGGTTATGAAGGTGATGTAGGTGGGATTTGTGTCCGTTAAGTCCTGGTTCAGGGTCCGAACCGCCGTTGGGATGAAACTCCTCCTCATCCTCTCTGTGTTTGCCTTCAGGACACGAAAACGCCTTCATAGCGTGATGGCAATAGAGTGCAGAGCTTGTTGTCAGGATGACTGAAGTCTTCCACAATCTTTTTGGCTTTGGACCAGCGCTGCTTCCTGTGGATGGTCAGGAGGTCTGGAAGTGCTACTCGGATGGTGCGTTCGGCCGAACGTTCCACCCTTCCGACGTTTGGCCAACAGATTACATCATTTAACCCTGAATCTCTTGATATATAGATCCTTAGGGGTTCTTCTTAATCCTCTACCCGGGTCGAGGGGGGTTCCCATGCCCATCCAGAGGAGATTGTTTCGGTGCAGGGCAGATACACCCAGGACAGGGTGTCGATCCATCGCTGGCCCTTATGACGTCTGGTGCACAGTGATGCTGTAACAGAAAAGGAGCTCACACTGTTTTATTGTATAGTTTTATTTTGCACCATATTTATTTTTAGTATTCGCGTCCATGTATGGCAACAGCAAAAAGGGTTCGAGCCGTAATCCGGTGCTTTGAAACCCGATGATGCCACACTCGTTTGTGGCTGGAGTCCAAGAAAAGCCGAACCCGAGAGGAAGTGTTATCACTAATAACATCACAGAGTCAGATCATCATAACTGTGATGTTGTTATAAATAATATACAATCACAAGTGTTTTATTGCCTATTTTATTCATAAAGCAGATAAATATTATACTTTCCTTTTGTTCCCTCGCTCAGAAAGCAGATGTGCGCCGCTATGAGTGGCAAGTAGGACAGATGTGTCGCATTTTTATCTTTTAGATCAGGCGTGCCCTATACGTCGATCATGATCGACCGGTCGATCACACAGTGCATGTTGTTGGATCACCATGGATCAAATTACAGGTTTAAGAAAAATGTCTTATCAGCACCGGTGGCTTAGTGGTTGGCATGTTCTCCTCTTAGCGTTAGGGATTCCCGGTTCGAATCCCCATCTTCCCCATATTATTTTATCATTTGCCACACAGTGCACTATATCCTTCATCCATCCATTATCATCCATTATACTCTATAAGGGTCGCGGGGGGGGGGTTCCCCATGCTCATCCAGGGGAGAACGTTTCGGGCGCTGGGCAGATACACCCAGGACAGGATGCCAATCTATCGCTGGGTACACACTCACTCACCCAGACACACTCTATATGGGGCAATTTGGAGAATTCAATTCACCTTGATCCATGTTTTGGGCTTAGTGGTTAGCGCGTTCACCTCTCAGTGCTAGGGATTCCCAGTTCGAATCCGCATCTGGGTGGAGTTTCCATGTTCTCCCCATGTCCGCGTGGGTTTCTCCGGTTTCCTCCCACAGTCCAAAAACATGGATCAAGTCAATTGAATGCTCCAAATTGCCCCATATAGAGTGTGTGTGAGTGAGTGTGTGCCCAGTGATGGATTGGCGTCCTGTCCTGGGTCTATATGCCCAGCGCCCGAAACGTTCTCACCTGGATGGGCATGGGGAACCCCCCCCCCAGACCCTAATAGAGGATAAAGCGGAAAATAATGGATGGATATATTATACTGTACACATGCCAGGCGTGGTGGTTTAGTGGTTAGCATGTTCTCCTCTCAGCTCTAGGGATTCCCGGTTCGAATCCCAATCTGGGTGGAGTTTCCATGTTCTCCCCGTGTCCGCGTGGGTTTCCTCCGGGTTCTCCGGTTTCCTTCCACAGTCTAAAAACATGGATCAAGTCAAATGAGTTCTCCAAATTGCCCCATAAAGAGTTTGTATGCGTGCGTGTCTGTGTGAGTGAGTGTGTGTCCAGCGATAGATTGGCATCCTGTCCTGGGTGTATCTGCCCAGCGCCCAAAACGTTCTCCCCTGGATGGGCATGGGGAACCCCCCCCCCACCCCCAGACCCTAATATAGGATGAAACGGAAAATAATGGATGGATATATTATACTGTACACATGCCAGGCGTGGTGGTTTAGTGATTAACATGTTCTCCTCTCAGCTCTAGGAATTCCCGGTTCGAATCCCAATCTGGGTGGAGTTTCCATGTTCTCCCCGTGTCCGCGTGGGTTTCCTCCGGGTTCTCCGGTTTCCTTCCACAGTCTAAAAACATGGATCAAGTCAATTGAGTTCTCCAAATTGCCCCATAGTGAGTGTGTGCCCAGCGATGGATTGGCGCCCTGTCCTGGGTGTATCTGCCCAGCACCCCGAAACGTTCTCCCCTGGATGGGCATTTGGAACCCCCCCCCCAAGACCCTAATATAGGATGAAGCGGAAAATAATGAATGGATATATACTGTACACATGCCACTTTTGCTTCAATACTCACTTCATACTTCATCCTATCCCGGCTCTCTGCTGTAACGCAATGCAAAATTCAGCAGCTCGACTTCTGTTCAGGCGAAATCTACGATAATTAATGTTAATTAGCGCTTTGTCCTGGGGTTCCGCTGATATATAAGACGAAACACGAAGTGGAGCGAGTATTTAGTTTAGTCCGATCTGTAAATAAAGCTCGTCTTTGTGCTCGCCCAACAATGTCCTGCTTCCCCGCTGCGTCCCGACATGTTTCAAAATTGAATACACGCATTGATGAGTGAAGCATGTGGTTCTTGCAAACTGAAGCGGACAGTGTAAATCAATTAATTAAACCATTGCCAAACCATGTCGTTCTCTTTAGGAATAAAAAGGTTTATTCATCCTAATTAGACCCACATGAAGGGTTGAGCACAGCTTGCGCTAATAAGTTGACGTAGACACCCGGGGGACAGCGCGGTGGAAGCAGCTATCAGCTGAGGTGCCCCAGTTCAGCTGGCTCCGAATTCTTCTGCTGTAAACACATGTGCTACTTAACGTTCCTCGCTCCGTTTCCCGATCGCTTTTACGTTCTATTTCGTACCGTAGCGTTAAACCCTCGAGCCGGATCAGAAACGATCTCTGAAGTGCACTCGCTGCTTCTTAGCTTTGTTGATCTTGACTTTAACCTCCTGACCTTCCCCAATCCCCAGAGGGGGGCACCCCTTCTACCCTGCAGTAATTAACAATACATTTAATGCTGCTCGACCCTCGGTCGGACCCTCGTGTTTTCTTAAGCCGAGCAGAGAAAGAAAAAGAAAATAAATGGGTGGTGGAAATACCCCGAAGCTCTGTGTCCTGATGTTAGCCACATTGACCAGCTTGATGCTTTGAGGTATTACTCCAGGGCCGTGGAATGATGCTGAATGATGTCATTTCCCGAGCAGGCTCTCTTCTTACAGAGTGCATGGGAATGATACTCGACATATCATTCATATCAGCTTGTTTACATGCTAAAGCAACTGTCTGCACAAGTCCTGGGGCCGCCGGCTCCGGATAATGCAGCAGGTTATACAAACCCCATTCTGAAAGAGCTGGGACACTGAACAAATTGTGAATAAAAACTGAATGCAATGACGTGGAGATGACCAAGGTCAGTAAAATAACATTTTAAAGGAGAAATATCCATCCATCCATCCAGGGGAGAACGTCTCGGGCACTGGGCAGACACCCAGGACAGGGCGGCAATCAGTCACTGGACACACACTCACTCACACTGACACACTCTATATGGGGCAATTTGGAGAACTCAATTGATCCATGTTTTTGGACTGTGGGAGGAAACTGGGGAACCCAGAGGAAACCCACGTGGACATGGGGAGAACATGGAAACTCCAAACAGATTGGGATTTGAACCGGGAATGCCTAGCGCAGAGAGGAGAACATGCTAACCAATAAGCCACATGCCGCCTTTAAAGAAGAAATATCAATCCATCCATTATCTTCTGCTTTATCCTCTACTAGGGTCGCGGGGAGGTTGGGGGATCCCATGCCCATCCAGGGGAGAACGTTTCGGGCGCTGGGCAGATACACCCAGGACAGGGTCCCAATCTATAGCTGGGCACACACTCACTCATACAAACACTCTATTTGGGGCAATTTGGAGAATTCAATTTACCTTGATCCATGTTTTTGGACTGTGGGAGGACAGCAGAGAATGTGGAGGAAACCCACACGGACACGGGGAGAACATGGAAACTCCACCCAGATTGGGATTCGACACCGGGAAGCCCCAGCGCTGAGAGGAGAACATACTAACCACTAAGCCACCTTTTAAGGAGAAATAGCCATCCATCCATTATCTTCCGCTTTATCCTCTATTAGGGTCACGGTTGGGTTCCCCATGCCCATCCAGAGGAGAACGTTTCGGGTGCTGGGCAGACATCCAGGACAGGGCGCCAATCTATCACTGGGCACACACTCACTCACACAAACCCCTAACTCCGGACAAGCGGAAGATAATGGATGGACGGACATTCTGCAGCAATCACAACATCATGGCTACTCAGGAGAAGGATCCGGGTACTGGAATGGTCAGTACCCTGATCCTGACCTCTAATACCCTGCAGCTATACAGATGAGAGAAAGGTAAAGGCTTCTGGGTAACTAAACTGAGTTGAGAGGTAATGAGATTCCTAACGAGCGTGGCGTTTGCTTTGCTGGGCGCTCAGCCGGTGATGCTGATGGAACGTGACTTGTGAAGCACAGATCAGTGGAAGGTTCTGTGTTCTGGGAGACTGCAGTTCTCTGCCACAAATCCACATGATTCTTTGGCATTGAGATGGAAGCAAGAAAAAAAACACAGAGCATGACTTAATAAAAGTGAGAAATGTATTTTTGATTGTTCTGTAGTGCGCTGGTGTATGATTTAAACCAGGGAGTTTTTTTCTTGCCACTGTCACTACGGCTTGCTCTTTGGGGGTTTACATTTACATTAGGGTAGGGCGTGCTGTCCCTGGAGCAATGAGGGTTAAGGGTCTTGCTCAAAGACCCAGATTGGTAACTTCAGTGGACCTGGGATTTGAACCTACAACCTTCAGATTGGCAGTCCAACGCCCTAACCACCAAGCTACCGCTCCCTCTGCGGTAAGACTGCTTAGTAGCTCAGTGGTCAGGGTGTTGGACTATCAATCTGAAGGTTGTGGGTTCAAACCCCAGGTCCACTGAAGTTACCAATGTGGGTCCTTGAGCAAGACCCTTAACCCTCATTTCTCCAGAGATGTTGTGATGAACCCTGTGCTCACCTTGTAAGTCGCTTTGGATAAAAGCATCCAATAAAAGACCAAATGTAATGTTAATGTAATTTGGTCATTTTGGTAATTTGGTCATTTAGCGGCACGGTGGCTTAGTGGTTAGCACGTTTGCCTCTCAGCGCTAAGGATTCCCGGTTCGAATCCCCATCTGGGTGGAGTTTCCATGTTCTCCCCGTGTCCGCGTGGGTTTCCTCCGGGTTCTCCGGTTTCCTCCCACAGTCCAAAAATATGGATCAAGTCAATTGAATTCTCAAAACTGCCCCATATAGAGTGTGTCTGTGTGAGTGAGTGTGTGCCCAGCGATAGATTGGCGCCCTGTCCTGGGTGTATCTGCCCAGCGCCCGAGACGTTCTCCCCTGGATGGGCATGGGGAACCCCACCGCCACCCTAATAGAGGATAAAGTGGGAGATAATTAATGAATAAATGGTCATTGACAATGTACTGTAGTAAAAAGTACTATACAAATAAATTACTTGAACTTAAACTGGGGTGGCACGGTGGCTTAGTGTTTAGCATGTTCTCCTCTCAGCGCTAGTGATTCCTGTTTCAAATCCCCATCTGGGTGGAGTTTCCATGTTCTCCCCGTGTCCACGTGGGTTTCCTCCAGGTTCTCCGGTTTCCTCCCACAGTCTAAAAACATGGCTCAAGGTAAATTCATTCGTTCATTCATTATCTCCCGCTTTATCCTCTATTAGGGTCGCGGTGGGGTTCCCCATGCCCATCCAGGGGAGAACGTCTCGGGCGCTGGGCAGATACACCCAGGACAGGGCATCAATCCATCGCTGGGCACACGAACACTCACACAGACACACTCTATATGGGGCAATTTTGAGAAGTCAACCCGGAGGAAACCCACACAGACACGGGGAGAACATGGAAACTCCACCCAGATGGGGATTCGAACCGGGAATCCCTAGCGCTGAGAGGAGAATGTGCTAACCACTAAACCACCGTGCCATCAAGGTGCATTGAATTCTCCAAATTGCCCCACATGGATCAAGTTAACTGAATTCTCCAAATTGCCCCACATGGATCAAGTTAACTGAATTCTCCAAATTGCCCCATATAGATTGTGTCTGTATGAGTGCGTGTGTGCCCAGCGATAGATTGGCGGCCTGTCCTGGGTGTATCTGCCCAGCGCCCGAGACGTTCTCCCATGGGGAACCCACCGCGACCCTAATGTAGGATAAAGAGTAAGATAATGGATTGGGAATCGAACCGGCAATCCCTATCGCTGAGAGGAGAACATGCTAAGCACTAAGCCACCGTGCCACCCCTGTCCTGTAATCCAGTTAGAGTTTAATTGTAAATTGTGTCATCGGTTGTGCAGGACTTGGTATTTAACGTTCTTCATGTGGAAGTGCTTTGGTGTTTGAGACTCTTGGTGTGCAGTGTGAGGAATCCACACCTCCGTTGTTATTAGCTGAGAAAGCTGGACTCTGAGGTATGGCCGAATTTGGCCCGAGGCCAAAGAATTTACAGTTTTCTTTCTCTGGCAGCCTCTGCTGATGTACGAAACATGTGTCTGTAAAACAGTATGCGCCGATTTAGAGAACGGCATGAAATGAATGGAAATGTTGAAGGTTCTGTACAGCGGAGTGCTTTTAGCTCGACTGAAATCACTTCAGTAATGGCACCAGAGACTTTTATGACAATGTCCTTATTTCGCTTTCTGTGAAAGCCATTTAGCTCGAATGATTCAGAGCCCAAGCAGCGGTGTTTAATACCCAATTACATCCCTTATTACAGCACACCTCATTCACACAGCCCTCTGATGCCACTCGCAGTTCACGTTCTAGTTTATTTATTTATATAAAGCTTTTCACAATCGGGACGGCACGGTGGCTTAGTGGTTAGCATGTTCTCCTCTCAGCGCTGGGGATTCCCGGTTCGAATCCCCATCTGGGTGGAGTTTCCATGTTCTCCCCGTGTCCGCATGGGTTTCCTCCGGGTTCTCCGTTTTCCTCCCACAGTCCAAAAACATGGATCAAGTCAATTGAATTCTCCAAATTGCCCCATATAGAGTGTGTTTGTGTGTGTGAGTGAGTGTGTGCCCAGTGATAAAGTGGTGTATCTGCCCAGCGCCCGAAATGTTCTCCCCTGGATGGGCATGGGGAACCCCCCCGCGTCCCTAGTAGAGGATAAAGCTGAAGATAATGGATGGATGGATAGATGGATGGATAACATTCACTCATTCATTCATTATCTTACGCTCTATCCTCTATTAGGGTCGCGGGGGGGTTCCCCATGCCCATCCAGGGGAGAACGTTTCGGGCGCTGGGCAGATACACCCAGGACAGGGCGCCAATCCATCGCTGGGCACACACTCACTCACACAGACACACTCTATAGGGGGCAATTTTGAGAATTCAATTGACTTCACCCATGTTTTTGGACTGTGGGAGGAAACCGGAGAACCCGGAGGAAACCCACGCAGACACGGGGAGAACATGGAAACTCCACCCAGATGGGGATTTGAACCGGGAATCCCTAGCGCTGAGAGGAGAACATGCTAACCACTAAACCACCGTGCCGCCCCGATGGATAACATATCCTTAAAAAAAATCCAAAATTAAGATATTACCCGGTCGTTGTTGTTTGATTGACCTGCAGCTAAAACGAACTCAAGGGCTCATTAAGCCGTCCCCGTTCTTTACATCAGTATCAGACCCTTTCTGAGTGAACTGGACTGTCGGTCTAAACCCTCATGATCTGTTGGATTGTGTCGAGCATCGTTTCGCCTCTGCAGCTGATCCAAACTCAGCTGCACTTCTCGTTTTCAGCCAAACCAAGCAAGTCCATGTATCTCCACTACTTGTCTTTCTTTATTAGCTTCCAGTAGTTATCTGCATTCAGTACCGGACCCTGACACAATTCACTCTCCATGTGTTTCATCACTGCTGTGAGATGGAATGATCTCCATAACTGTGATAAAGTAAAGTAATAAAGTGTTCTACTCTACTGACACACGGGGGAATGTATTCTAACCCATCCCTGCAGTGAGACACACACATACACACACTGAGTGAAGTCCGCACACGTGTCCGGAGTGGTGGACAGCCCTGTATATTGCTGACGAATATTGGATGGAACCTGACAAGGCGGTCCTGCAGGACGCCCCCTAATGGACTCACATATAGTTTTCCAGTTGTTAGTTTTTCCATTTGTTTAATATCTGTACATTAGTGTCCTACACTGTTGTTGCTGCCCGGCCGCTCAAGGAGATGAGTCCCCCACTGAGTCTTGGTCCTCCCAAGGTTTCTTCCTTAAATAACAACATAACAGGGAGTTTTTTCTTGCCACTGTCGCTTCGGCTCGCTCTTCGGGGGTTTAAAGGCTTTTCATTCTGTAAAGCTGCTTTGTGACAATGTACTGTTGTAAAAAGCGCGACATAAATAAATTACTTGAACTTGAACTTATACAGCGTCCAGGAAGCAATTGGGGTTAGGTGCCTTCCTCAAGGGCACTTCAGCCATAACATTGGGAGGTATGGGAATCAAACCAGGGACCTTCAGGTTGCAAGACTGGTTCTTTAAACAAAGACCTGTAAAATGAAGCCCCACAACTTACACAAACACTTACTCTGTTGTGTTCTTGATTTGGTACTGTATATTTATTGTATGTTATCGTATCATAGAGCTTTTTTTAGTTATTAAAAATATATTTTTATTATCACAATTTTGGAATTTGGTGGCACGGTGGCTTAGTGGTTAGCACGTTCACCTCTGAGCGCTAGGGATTCCCGGTTCGAATCCCCATCTGGGTGGAGTTTCCATGTTCTCCTCGTGTCTGCGTGGGTTTCCTCCGGGTTCTCCGGTTTTCTCCCACAGTCCAAAAACATGGATCAAGTCAATTGAGTTCCCCAAATTGCCCCATATAGAGTATGTGTATGTGAGTGAGTGTGTGCCCAGCGATGGATTGGCGCCCTGTCCTGGGTGTATCTGCCCAGCGCCCGAGACGTTCTCCCCTGGATGGGCATGGGGAACCCCCCCCGCGACCCTAATAGAGGATAAAGCGTGAGAGAATGAATGAATGAATGTATACACCTGTCAGGAATTTTAAATTACGTGAACATAATATCAATCCATTATCTTTCGCTTTATCCTCTATTAGGGTCGCGGGGGGGTTCCTCATGCCCATCCAGGGGAGAAATTTTCGGGCGCTGGGCAGATACACCCAGGACACGGTGCCAATCTATCACTGTGCACACACTCACTCACACAGACACACTCTATATGGGGCAATTTGGAGAATTCAACTGACTTGATCCATGTTTTTGGACAGTGGGAGGAAACCGGAGAACCCGGAGGAAACCCGGGGAGAACATGGAAACTCCACCCAGATGGTGATTCGAACCGGGAATCCCTAGTGCTGAGAGGAGAACATGCTAACCACTAAGCCACCGTGCCGCCCTTATTATAAATTATATATATATTATAGATTTTTTTCTGTTTATAGGTTTAATCTGTAATTGCTGTAATTTGTGTGTAAACATTGGCGTTATTAACCCCCGTCTGATGTTTTTACAGGTGTGAAGTTAACGGTTCGAATCCATCTGCTCAAAACACACACCCGGAGACGACGCTGCCCCGGGGCCATCAGCCCCCGTCGGGTAACTATCAGCTCCAGTTTGCCATCCGGCAGCTTCAGCAGCAGAGCCTCCAGTCCAGGAAGCTGCTGGATCAGAGCCGCACACGGCATCAGGTCAGCGATGAAACCTGTTTTCACAGCTAACGAAAAAATAATACACAACGGCCAGAAGAGACGTGATTTGTTCACAGATCGTGTTAATGAAACAGATTTATCGTGCGCCCTGATTTATTATGCCAACGTTGCAGGTTTATTTATTGGACGTTTGTATTTCAACACGTCCTGCTGTTTTTCTTTTGGAGCTCGGATATTTCCTCCGTCTGAGAAATTAGAAATGTCTAGCCGGAGCGGTTTGATGAAACGGCAATCAGGACGTATGTTTATTTCGGTTGTAGCTCTGATGTCTCTTTGGGTTTTGAATTCCTTGTGGGAAGCTTTCTGAAATCAGCATCCATGACCACATTGGTTGCTGGTTATTGGAGGTTAAGGGTGGAACGGGGATTATATATGCCCGGTTTTAAACAGTTTAATGTGTTCACAGCGTATTATAGGCTTTCGGCTTTGTGCACGAAGGAACCCCCCATTTGGCTGAATGAACCGAGTTCGGCACATACAGTATATGGCACTCGGTTTCTGTGTGGTCTTCCTCTTGTGCGTTTATGTTTGTGCACGTACGCTTAATGGCTGAATTTTGTCTCGGTGAGTCATGTTCGGATCATTGAGCCAGCTTAATTCGGCTCTTCCTTTTGGGTCTCTTTCTGTCTGTTTGAATAACTGCTTATTCATTAAACTGTAGCTGGTTGGGCTGTGAAATAGTCCTCAGGAAAAATAAGTCAAGCTGTTTGCTCCAGCTCAATGTTCACTCACCATACTGACCTACAACTGTTTACATTCTGCATATACTCCTGATCATGGTTTGGGTTATAAATAAAGATAAAATAAAATAAAGAAAATTATATATATATATAGGGGGCACGGTGGCTTAGTGGTTAGCACATTCACCTTTCAGCACTAGGGATTCCAGGTTTGAATCCCAATCTGGGTGGAGTTTCCATGTTCCCCGTGTCCGCGTGGGTTTCCTCCCACAGTCCAAAAACATGGATCAAGTCAATTGAGTTTTCTAATATGTGTGCATATATATATATATATATATATATATATATATATATATATATATATATATATATATATATATATATATATACACACAGTATATATATATATATTCATTCATTCATTATCTCCCGCTTTAGCCTCTATTAGGGTCGTGGGGGGGGTTCCCCATGCCCATCCAGGGGAGAACGTTTTAGGCGCTGGGCAGATAGACCCAGGACAGGACGCTAATCCATCGCTGGGCACACACTCACTCACACTTTGGAGAAATTTGGAGAATTCAATTGACTTGATTCATGTTTTTTGGACTGTGGGAGGAAACCGGAGAACCCGGAGGAAACCCACGCAGATATGGGAAGAACATGGAAACTCCACCCAGATTGGGATTCGAACCGGATCCCTAGTGCTGAGAGGAGAACATGCTAACCACTAAGCCACCGTGCCGCCCTTATATATATATATATATATATATATATATATATATATATATATATATATATATATATATATATATGTGTGTGTGTGTATATGTGTGTGTGTGTATATGTGTGTGTATATATATTTATACATGTGTGTGTGTATGTATATATATATTTTTATATATATATATATATATATATATATATATATATATATATATATATATATATATATATATATATATATATATATATATATTATAATTCAAATCTAAGTGTATGTATATATAGAGATTTAAAGGGACTTCATTACTGACAGGGGCACTTTGGCTTCAAGTCCCAATCTGGATGGATGTTTCATGTTCTCCGCGTGTCTCCCCGTGTTCCTTCGGGTTTGCTCCCACAGTCCAATAACATGAATTCAAGCTAAATTGAATGCTCTAAATTGCCCCATATAGTGTGTGTTTGTTTGTGTAGGTGAGTGTGCACAGGGATAGATGTGTGTGTGTGAGAACCCGAGCAGCTGAGTTTTGTACATACTATGGAGGTTGTATGGTTTTATTAGGAAGCCAGATGAAAAGTGTGTTGCAGTAATCTAAACGGTGCGGAATGAAGACATGAACCTAATGCACTCATCAGAGCAACCCACATTACAACCAAATCAAAGTCATTGTGCTGAATTCAGGCCACCACCCGAATTTCATCTGGTCTGGCACTGATTGTTGGCCGCAGTTGTGATTTAATGTTCACTTTGCGTCCATTGTTAGCACATGAAATGCAGAATGACAAATACAAAGGGCTTTTCTTTAAACATACATGCACTCTGGCTGAAGATTGTTTGTTCTTATGGGTATTATTAGCTCTTAGGAGAATTCTTACTATATTTAAGGAACTGACCCTTGTTCCATATAATGTGCTTTAGAACAATGCGTTTTGGATTTGATTATTCGTTCCCTGCTCATTAAACCTCAGTGCTTTGCTGTTAACAGCTGTTAAATGGCCTTGAATGGTTCTCTGATTATCTACGGTTTGAACTCGGTTTCATTGTGGACTGAGGAGTGTTATTGGCCTGCTGTGCTCCGGGTTCCAATGCTGGGTGCAGACTACATGGCTCCTGGGCTGACTTGGCTAGCAGCCACTTGGCAACATTAGAAAGGTGCCCTTTCCTGGCCTTGCTCAACAGAAGCATATACCAAGACCCTCCGATGTACTCGCTCAGCCCACTCATTCATCAAAACCCAGCAGCCTCGGAACACAGTGTCACACTGCTGGATGCTTTGAAGATAAACACGCATGCATGCACGCTCGCGTCTTCACACACACACACACACACACACACACACACACACACACTCCTTATTATGTATTGTGGGAGCTTTACATAGATTTGAAGTCATTTCTGTGGAACTTTATACTTGTATCCTTGCATAATCTTACACTAACCATACCCCAACTGTAACCATCCTCTACTTTATCCTATATTAGGGTCGCAGGGGGGTTCCCCATGCCCATCCAAGGGAGAACGTTTCGGGCAGATACACCCAGGACAGGGTGCCAACATATCGCTGGGCACACACTCACATAGACCCACACAGACACACACACAAACACACTCTATATGGGGTAATTTGGAGAATTCAATTGAACTTGGTCCATGTTTTTGGACTGTGGGAGGAAACCGGAGAACCCAGAGGAAACCCATGCAGACACGGGGAGAACACACACACACACACACTCTCTCACACTCTCTCCTTATTATGTATTATGTGTTGTGGGAGCTTTACATAGATTTTAACTCATTTCTGTGGAACTTACCCGAATCTTAACCATAAATACTTTATACTCCCAGCCCTGCTTAACCTTACACTAACCATCCCTCAGCTCTAACCATCCTCTACTTTATCCTCTACTATGGCGCGGGGGGTTCCCCATGCCCATCCAGGGGAGAACGTTTCGGGCGCAGGACAGATACATACAGGACAGGACGCCAATCTATCACTGGGCACACACACACTCTATATGGGGCAATTTGGAGAATTCAATTGAACTTGATCCATGTTTTTGGACTGTGGGAGGAAACCAGAGAACCCGGAGGAAACCCATGCAGACACGGGGAGAACACACACACACACACACACACTCCTTATTATGTATTATGTGTTGTGGGAGCCTTACATAGATTTTAAGTCATTTCTGTGGAACTTACCCGAATCTTAACCATAAATACTTTATACTCCCAGCCCTGCTTAACCTTACACTAACCATCCCTCAGCTCTAACCATCCAACATGATTTCACTTTAAAACTGAATGACTTACATTGGGGTCCCAATTACATGAGGTCACTACATGTAGACAGGTTTTGGTCCCCACAATATTAAACATACCTACACACACTCACACACACTCACACACACTCACACACACACTATGCATAAGCATACATACCGATAACCCCTCACAGCACAAATCCCCCTACACATTTCTTTTGTCATTGATCTCAGGCACATTGTAAGTCACATTTTATTTGGCACTTACACAATAAAATGTTATTCGGTGGAAAAAATGCACAGCGTTTCTGATTAAATCGGTAAACAGTAGCCATTTTTTCCCTTTTGGGATAAACGGTGTCAGCCAAGTCCAGCCATCCATTCAATGAAATCTTGTTTGGACAAGTATAATATGTGAAGAATTCATGCGTTTTGGAATGTCCGATTATAAAGTATTTAATTCCTGTTATGATAAGCTGCAACATTTCTTTTATCTCTGCGAGTGAATAAGCTGATTGTTTTAGTTGTTTTTTTTTTTTTAGAAATAAAATGCAGAAATATCAAATCGAGTTTGAACACCAGGGGCCATGCCTCATTTTGTTGTTTGCTTAATTAAAACGCTAACTTATTAAAGAATGTTATAAATTCCACCACTACCATCGTTAATAATAATAATAATAATGATGATGATGATGATGATGATGTGGGTGATATACATACACAGTGGATGTTCAATCATGAATCAGCATTATCTCATTAACTTCTGCCTAACCCTATACTCGGGACTAGGAACGCAGTGTGTGTGTGTGTGTGTGTGTGTGTGTGTGTGTGTGTGTGTGTTGGTGTTAGGGGGGTGTGGTTCCCGTGCCCATCCATGGCAGAATGTTTCGCATTCGGGCACATACTCAATCACACAGACAGATACACATACACTATATGGGGACAATTTAGAGCAGCCAGTTTATCCATGCGTATCCATGTTTTTGGACTGTGGGAGGAAACCCGAGAACCCGGAGGAAACCCATGTGGACACTGGGAGAACAATGGAAATTCCACCCAGATCGCGATTTGAACCCGGATCCCCAGCACTGATCTCCAATGATGATAAGATGATGATGATGATTATTATTATTATTATTATTATCATCATCATTTTATTTTTATTATGAATGATAACATTGGTGGGTTTTAGCGCATATATATATATATATATATATATACACACACATATGTATATATGCTTTTATATAAATGGGCTATATATATATATATATATATATATATATATATGTATATATATATGTATATATATGGTGTATATATATATATATATATATATATATATATATATATATATATATATATATATATATATATATATATATATATATATATGGGTAATTATTCTGGTGCATAATTACCTTTGGGTTTTGGAAGATAATTAATTAAAGTTAATTAGCGGGAATCATTTAGAAAGAATCAGTGTCTTATTAGAGGTTTTACTAATGCATATAAGGTTATTCTGTCAGGGTACTGTATATATGAAAAATAAGATTTATGATTTTATAATGCTTTGTTCATTTTCAAACTGTTTAATTATATCAGCTAATCTTACAATCCTCATCTTCACTTCTAGGCAATGTTGACTGAACCCGCGACCGAATCACAAAAGTGTTCTTCGGTCAACTTTTCCAGCGGTGTGCAGGTCAGTCAACAGAGGCAGATCGGCTGGGAACCAACAGTGACTCGGAACACTCCAGATGATGCCAAACCACATGCGCTCAGTCGTGGGGCTCAAACGTTGACCCCCAAGCCCCCCTGCAGCGCATCCCGAAACATGTCATCACACCAGCCTGCAGTCCAGCGAATCAGGTAAGTCAGCAGTGAAATGCTAACCAATGAACCGTTTTCATTTCAAACGCTTACCACAGTTCACGCAAAGGTCGTCAAATTCTCCAGTCAGTATTTCATTCATTCATTATCTTCCGCTTTATCCTCTATTAGGGTCGCGGTGGGGTTCCACATGCCCATCCAGGGGAGAACGTCTCGGGCGCTGGGCAGATACACCCAGACCAGGGCACCAATCCATCACTGGGCACACACACACTCACTCAAACACACTCTATATGGGGCAATTTGGAGAACTCAATTAACTTGATCCATGTTTTTGGACTGTGGGAGGAAACCGGAGAACCCAGAGGAAACCCACGCGGACACGGGGAGAACATAAAAACTCCACCCAGATGGGGATTCGAACCGGGAATCCCTAGTGCTGAGAGGAGAACATGCTAACCACTAAGCCACTGTGCCGCTCCAGTCAGTATTTAATACTCAAAATTACAAACTTCAGTATTTCACTGATCGTGAAGTTCTTAATACACTTCAGTTAAGGTTTTAAAAATGGTATTATATCAAAAGATAACGACTGTAAGGCAATTAACATCATGCTCTTGAATAAAAGTCTTTGATCTTGGGGTTGAATCCTAATCAGGGGAGGCAAGGTCTGTTTTTTTGTGGTTTGCATGTTCTCCTCATGTCTGTGTGTTTTTATGGGATTTCCTACAGTCCTTCCTTCCAATCTATTGCCGCACTCACTCTCACTCACACACACTCACACAAACACACTCTACATGGGGCAATTTGGAGAATTCAGTTGACCTTTATCCATGTGTTTGGACTGTGGGAGGAAACCAGAGAACCCCGGAGGAAACCCACACGGACACGAGGAGAACATGGAAACTTCACCCAGATTGGGATTGAACCTGGAATCCCCAGCGTTGAGAGGAGAAGATGATAAACACTAAGCCACCGTGCCACCACCAGTATATATTCATATCTATTTATCATTCATTCATTCATTATCTCCTGCTTTATCCTCTATTAGGGTCGCTGTGGGGTTCCCCATGCCCATCCAGGGGAGAACGTCTCGGGCTCTGGGTAGATAAACCCAGGACAGGGCGCCAATCCATCGCTGGGCACACACTCACTTACACAGACACACTCTATATGGGGCAATTTTGAGAATTCAGTTGACTTGATCCATGTTTTTGGACTGTGGGAGGAAACCGGAGAACCCGGAGGAAACCCACGCAGACACATGGAGAACATGGAAACTCTACCCAGATGGGGATTCTAACCGGGAATCCCTAGCGCTGAGAGGCGAACGTGCTAACCACTAAGCCACCGTGCCGCCTACATATATTATTATACATATATTATTATACATATATTATGCCTCCCACAAGCCTAGTAGAGGATGAAGCGGAAGATAATGGATGGATGGAGGTTGTCATGCTGATGTTGAGGCACACTTACGATTAATTAACTGTAACGTCCTTAATCATGATTAATTGCGTAAACGATGAATCGTCTCCTCCCTAGTCCTCAGTCAGCACCCACTCCTTCTCAGACTCGTGATGGACCTCTGTCTCTTTGATATACAGTGTAGTTCAACTCTGGGGCGGTGTTAATGAGTGCTTGGAAACCGTATTTTGTTTAGCGTTTGGCAGACAAAATGGTGGCAGGTGGGGGTTAGCAGCCAGGCCAGAGAAAGCCCAAACTGTCATCTGGTTCCCACGCTGCTGCATGACTTTACTGCACATCTGGCCAAACTACACAACAATGGCGAACCTCAGTGGTAGCCGGCCTTTTTGCTGGAAGCACATGACCTGCCATGGTGGGCTGCTTACAGTCAGACTGCACACTCCCTTAGCGCCTAGTCAAGCCAGCCCCCCCACCCCCGGCTCTCTCACACTCCAACACACACACACACACACAAGCGCACGTACACACACAGATGCTGGAATTAGGAGTCTTGGGAGCGTTTGTGCGTTTGAGATTTATGTGCATCAGGGATGTTAATTGTTATACATTTAAAACAATTAGACATGGTTTCGTGCTAGATTAGATCTGGATCTCTGAAGCAATTAAAGTAAGTGGATGAGTAAATATAGCCTGAAAGGAGGAAATAGAATCAAATCTCCTGAAGATAAGCGCTCTATATCTCCATTAATTAAGCTAATGCCAACATGTGCCGCGAGTGCCATTTCTCCACCAGCGCACATGTATGTTGATAAGAGGAAGTTGTTTTGCCCTTAAAACTCATGATGTCAGGGGTTTAGATCACTTGTTTGCTTTTAGAACTCTTTCAGCAGCAGTTTCCACCCAGAGCCGTTCAGAGTTATCTTTATCCTCTATTAGGGTCACGGGGGGTTCCCCATGCCCATCCAGGGGAAAACGTTCCGGGTGCTGTGCAGCTACACCCAGGACAGGACGGCAATCTAACGCTGGGCACACACACTCACTCACACACATACACACACACACAAACACACTCTATATGGGGCAATTTGGAGAATTTAATTGACCTTGATCCATGTTTTTGGACTGTGGAGGAAACCCACGTGGACACTGGGAGAACATGGAAACTGAGAGGAGAACATGCTGACCACTATATATATATATATATATATATATATATATATATATATATATATATATATATATATATCCATCCATCCATTATCTTCCACTTTATCCTCTATTAGGGTCGGGGGGGGGGGGGGGTTCCCATGCCCATCCAGGGGAGAATGTTTCGGGCGCTGGGCAGATACACCCAGGACAGGGCGCCAATCTATCGCTGGGCACACACTCACTCACACAGACACACTCTATATGGGGCAATTTGGAGAATTTAATTGACCTTGATCCATGTTTTTGGGAAACTGTGGAGGACAACTATAACATGGGAAACTCCACCCATACATTGGGGATTCGGGAATCCCCGATTGCTGAGAGGAAGATACATGCTAACTACTATATCCGCACATAAATAGTATATAATATACACTCAGAGCACCGGCCCACTTTATTAGGTACATGGGGCAATTTGGAGAATTTAATTGACCTTGATCCATGTTTTTGGACTGTGGAAGGAAACCAGAGAACCCGGAGGAAACCCACGTGGACACGGGGAGAACATGGAAACTCCACCCAGATTGGGATTTGAACCTGGAATCCCTAGTGCTGAGAGGAGAACATGCTAACTACTATATCCCACTATATATATATATATATATATATATTTACAGCTATGCCATGCACACCACTACTTAATGTTTAATATTTAATGTTTAATATTTAATGTTTAATATTCTGATGATGGAATAATAATAAAGTAATATCTTTCACCAATATAAGCTGATAAGCTGATGATTACTTCATTATCTTCTGCCTAATGCTATTCTAGGGTTGGGGGGTATGTTCCCGATGCCCACCCAGGGGAGAACATTTTGGTCGCCTGGCAAATACACACAGGGCAGGACGCTCATCCATCACTGAACACAATCTATATGGGAGCAGCATATTCACCTTGAATCCTGGACTTTTGGATTGTGGGAGAATTCCAAAGAACTGGAAGAAAACCCACACAGATACCACAGATTGGGGTGGTACTCTACCATGACCCCCCCTCCCCCCCAATTTAATAAATTGTAAATTCTTACATTTTGAAACTCTCCCTGTGAAAGTTCTCAAATTTGCTGCCTTGAAGTTTTTAACAGCAGAACAGTAAATAAAACTGTTAATACTGAAGATGGCTTTATAACGCTTTCCAAATTTATGAGAAATAATGTCTGCTCTGGGATCATAGCTGATGTCTTTCTGGATGGAGCCGTGGCTTGAGGTTGTGTAAGTAATCATTCATATTGATAATGGGTCTTGTTTATTCGGTGAGGAACACCTGGCTTTTTATTACTCTAATGACTTTGGAATAGTATTATGTTGTGTTGTGTTAAATTGTCCTCCGTGGGCTTCATCACAGAGCTGTAGTGTAACTGGGAGCAAAACTTAACTCAAAAAAGTGTTAAGCCATTAAGTCAATCACATCTGACAGTGAGTTGCATGTTGTATTTAGCTTTTGTCATGGTGGGCGTAGTACATTTGCATTACATTTCATTACATTTGGTCATGTAGCAGATGCTTTTATCCAAAGCGACTTACAAGGTGAGCACAGGGTTCATCACAACATCTCTGGAGCAATGAGGGTTAAGGGTCTTGCTCAAGGACCCACATTGGTAACTTCAGTGGACCTGGGATTTGAACCCCCAACCTTCAGATTGATAGCCCAACACACTAACCCTCTAAGACTGTGTAGTAGCTCAGTGTTTAGGGTGTTGGGCTATCGATCTGAAGGTTGTTAGTTCAAATCCCAGGTCCACTGAAGTTACCAGTGTGGTTCCTCGAGCAAGACCCTTAACCCTCATTGCTCCAGGGATGTTGTGATGAACCCTGTGCTCACCTTGTAAGTCGCTTTGGATAAAAGCATCCAATAAATGACCAAATGTAATGAAACGTATTGCAAATTTACTTGCTCAAAGGGTCTTTGAGCAAGATCCTTAACCCTCATTGCTCCAGGGATGTCCCTGGAGCAATAAGGGGTTAAGGGTCTTGCTCAAAGACCCACATTGGTAACTTCAGTGGACCTGGGATTTCAACCGCCAACTTTCAGATTGATAGCCCAACGCCCTGACCGCTGAGCTACCACTCCCTCTGCAGTAAGACTGCGTAGTAGCTCAGTGGTTAGGGCGTTGGGCTATCAATCTGAAGGTTGTGGGTTCAAATCCCAGGTCCACTGAAGTTACCAATGTGGTTCTTCAAGCAAGGCCCTTAACCCTCATTGCTCCAGGGATGTTGTGATTAACCCTGTGCTCACCTTGTAAGTCGCTTTGGATAAAAGCGTCTGCTAAATGTAAATGTATGAATAAAATAAATCCGTGCAATGTCCTGCTGACCAGGTTTGTGAACTCTCGTAGTCTAAATGCTGAAAAAAGCCCGAGATGGAACTGTTCTCGGTGCATTGGAGGTTAGGTGTGCTATTTGTTCCTGTGTGTGCCTTCCTGGCTGAAGCAGTGTTTACCCTTGGCATGCGGAATTCCAGAGACCCTAACACTCTTCACAGTCCTGCATATTTGTGGTCAGGCTGTGTGACACGGAAGAGTGTGGGAAAAACGGAAGCCTGAAGAGCAAATCCGCTCGAATGGAATCAAAGATTTAGAGAAAATAAAAAGGGAGAAGGGAAAAAAAAAGCCCAGTTCAATGGGACAGGTGAAGGGTGTGTTCGCATAAAGAGAAAAAATATGGGTTGATGTTCTGAAAACGACGGAACAAAGCAGAGCGAAGAACAAAGGGTGGGCAGAGAGACGACTGGAATCAGAAAACGCACATTAAACTGTTTCCTTTGATTTTTTTCCCCCCCTTTCTTCTCTTTTTGTGACTAGACGTCTTAATGTTGCTGAGTTTCGATTCCATATAGTGCAAGTCTGGATGGTGTAATAGATGAATTTATTTTTGATGGCTGGACCTTTCAGAGTTAACCATTTGGGAGCTGAGTCATGCTCTTTTAAAATAATTACCAGGCTTCCAGCCAGTTAGACTGTTTACTGAAGCAGACATTATCCATAAAACCAAATATCTCGTATGCTATTTAGAGAAATGGAATCGTTTGGAGTGGTATGAAATTCAAAGTCCGCCAGGATGTCGTGAACCGTTGGGTTTTTTTCATATTTACAAGGTAAGCATACCCACTCCTTATTTGCGTCACCTGCACGTAATGCAAAATACCGTATAAACCTAAATGAGGCTGCTTTCTGAAGTTCTAACGATCTAAATGAAGCATGTTCTGTTCTAAAGCATGTGGACTTTCAGCGCTGTAGTCCAGGAAACAGACAAACAGCTTATAGGGTGACAATTAAAACAGTACTGTAGCTATTGGACCAGCAGCTGCACCAAATCTACACGTACTGGCAAACATTAAAGTTAAAAACATATTAGCTTTTTGAAGGCATGAATTATTAAGCAGAAACTAAAATAATACAAGATGTGGATTTACAAACATTTGGGGGAAAGCTGTTTTAGGACTTTTTTCGGAGGCTGGAAAATATGAGAAGTATGTGTTGACGTCCCTTCGCATTCTTATCAGGAATATGTAACAATTATTTCTGAGGATAGATTTTATTGTTAATTCTTAGGTTCACTCGAGCCGTTAGGTGACCGGGGAAGCCGGAGCGTCCTTTTGGACTGGGGTGAAAGTGGTTCCCACGAACAAGATGTTTTAGGGTCATCAAGCTTCCGAATCTAAAACGAGATGCCTTTTTCATGGCAACAAACTACTGAGGCAATTACAGAATCTTGGATTTAATTAAAAGTGCTCATTTCTAAGTGATTCTTTCTGTTTGACTGGTGTTTAAGGAAAGAAACAAACTAGGTTATATTTACCAATAAAAAAGCTTGTTTTATAATAAAATGGCTATAATTAAAAAAAAAAAATCAAATGTTTAACTCTCGTGGAGGACTCTCTGTGTTCAAGGCAAAGTTTTCAAGTTCAGGCACTTTTTACAATAGAACACCATCACAGACAAACAGAGGGATGGGCGGATGGACAGACAGAGGGACGGGTGGACTGACGGAGGGCCGGTCGAACAGAGGAACGGATGGACGGACGGACAGAGAGAGGGCTGGACGGACGAATGGACAGACAGACGGAGGGACGGGTTGAAGGACAGGCGGATGACAGACAGACAGAGGGCTGGATGGACAGAGGGCCGGACAGACGGACAGAGGGACAGGTTGATGGAAAGAGGGACGGACAGGCAGAGGGCTGGACAGACGGACTGACAGATGGCCGGACAGACAGACGGAGGGACAGGTTGACAGACAGAGGGACTGGCGGATGGACAGACGGGCAGAGGGACGCATGGGCACAGGCATATCAATATCTTTATATTGCACAAATTAAGATAAAGAACAAACACTAACGTAGAAATATATATAAAAAAAACTACATATAATTACAATCTCTAAAGTACATAAGTAGAAATATTATTGTTATTATTATTATTATTATTATTATTATTATTATTATTATTATCATTACTGTTACTACTTAATTCGCATTTACATTGCCTTCATTGTCACTACAAAATCATAGTATTTAAACTTTTTTACTGTAAATTCCACTACATCACACTGCATTTCACTTTCTTGTTTTATGTTTAAATGTCATAAATGTCTGTAACCGTGGGAAAGTGTGGAACGTAATTTCGATTGCTTTGTATGTATAGAACATGTGAAGGAATTTAAAGCCTACTTTGACTTTGAGAAATATAGATGTAAAAAAAATATATAGATTGTGTCATTGTGTGGTAGTGATGGAAATGCAGTCTGGTGTAGATATCAAATATACATATAAAGTCTTATTATCGGCAACAAAAAAGAGAAATACAAAAAATATATACAGTATATATTATAAAATATATGAACATTTAAAAAATATCCACAGATAATTGTTATTGCATAAAGTTATAAGAGAACTCTGAATGCTGACCCAGGGAGAACATGCTAATTTCATACAAACAAACTTTTTTCCATTTTGCTCTGCAGTCAAACCCAGGGATGTGTATAGCAGGTAACGTTACTAACCAATGAGAATCCTGAGGAACGCTGCCAAAGATAATGTTGCCACCACCGTCTCACCACCGCCTCTCAGTAGGTGTGATGTATTTAGTGGTTAGCACGTTCGCCTCTCAGCACTAGGGATTCCCGGTTCGAATCCCCATCTGGGTGGAGTTTCCATGTTCTCCCCGTGTCCGCGTGGGTTTCCTCCGGGTTCTCCGGTTTCCTCCCACAGTCCAAAAACATGGATCAAGTCAATTGAATTCTCAAAAATTTCCCCATATAGAGTGTGTCTGTGTGAGTGAGTGTGTGCCCAGCGATGGATTGGTGTCCTGTCCTGGGTCTATCTGCCCAGCGCCCGAGACGTTCTCCCCTGGATGGGCATGGGGAACCCCCACCGTGACCCGAATAGAGGATAAAGCGGGAGATGAATGAATGAATGAATGAATGAATATATATATATAACGACTCCATTTGCGGGACGCCTGAAAAGTAACGAAATTGCGTGACTGTCCCGCACAAAGCGGGACATCTGGTCACCCTAGAGGGAGGAGTTGGATTAAAACCAAACACAACAGCAGGAAGCCCATCATTAATTTCTGTGCAGTCCTCTCAGAATCGTATTTCCTTTCAGAATGTTATTTTTGCTAAGCACCAATCAGAATCTCTAAAGGGAACCACTTTGTTCTGACTACGCTGTTCGATTTTTTTCCCCCCCTGGCTATAAAAATCACATTTTATACAAATAAATATCCAGAACCAGTCAAACGTTTAGAAACACCTCCTTCTTACTCACCATATAGATGGACTTTGTAGTTTTAGAATTACAGACTGTAGTCCATCTGTGTTCTTTGTTGTTGTTAGTCCCCTGTTGGTTCTCTGTTCACAGAAATCACAGAACAGGTATCATTTGGGTGGTGGATTGGGTGGTGGATTGTTTATTGTCAGTTCTGCAGTGACACTGATGTGATGAGGGGGTTTTAGTGCAGCAGTGGTGTTAAATGACTTTATTCTAAATGAATTCTGCTTGTGAAACATTTTGTCACGAGCACCTGCTCTGTATGTCACGAGCACCTGCTGCACCTGTCCCTCGTTTTCGGTCCTCATTATCTCACTTGGGTGATTGGTTGTTTTTGTCACGTGTTTAGTTGGGTTTCCTATTTAATCTGTTTTCACCCGTAAGTCTGAGCACGTCTTTGGTTAGTGGTTATATTACCCTACGTTAAGTTCTGTTCGGTTATCCCCGTTCTGTTGGTGCTTCGGCACCATCTTTTAATAAATTCTGTTTTGGATTTTATCCCGGTGTTCCAGTCGCCTCCTTCCCGCATTCCTGCCACGGTGTGTCGCTGCGTTGACGTTCCGCGCAGGTCATATCCGTGGGAGCGTCTCCCTCTGTCTAGACCGGCGGACGCTGTGGTCTACGCGTCGCCGGATCCCGGGAGACGCTCATTTATGCGTGAGCGGCGTCCGCGATGTCCGGCGGACCCGCTCCCCTCTGGGGGATTCAGGACAGTTCATGACACATTTACTACCAAATGGGCAATTAATACATAGAAAACAAAATTAATTAATTACCACTAATTAGTTTATTAATTGATAATTTTTTAATTGATTCTTGTGTTGTCATCGATGATGAAAAATTGTGCAAAGTTTCAGCTTAATCAGATAAGTAATAAAAAGTAAAGTGGCAGTGCGGGCGGCACGGTGGCTTAGAGGTTTGTATGTTCTCCTCTCAGCACTAGGGACTCCCGGTTTGTATCCCAATCTGGGTGGAGTTTCCATGTTCTCCCAGCGTCCGCGTGGGTTTCCTCCGGGTTCTCCGGTTTCCTCCCACAGTCCAAAAACATGGATCAAGTCAATTGAGTTCTCCAAATTGCCCCATATAGAATGTGTATGTGTGAGTGAGTGTGTGCCCAGTGATAGATTGGCACCCTGTCCAGGGTGTATCTGCCCAGCACCCGAAACGTTCTCCCCTGGATGGGCATGGGGAACCCCACCATGACCCTAATAGAGGATAAAGCGGAAGATGATGGATGGATGTGGCACTGGCCTCATTTCTGATAATTCTTCATCCATCTTTATCCTATACTAGGGTCGCGGGGGGAGATGCCCACCCAGGGGAGAACCATGCCCGCCCAGAGGAGAACGTTTCAGCTGCTGGGCAGACACACCCAGGACAGGACGCCAATCTATCATACACTCACTTACACACAAGCACACTCTATATGGCGCAATTTGGAGAATTCAATTGACTTGATCCATGTTTTTGCACTATGAGAGGAAACCGGAGAACCCAGAGGAAACCCACACAGACACGGGGAGAACATAGAAACTCCAACCAGATTGGGATTCAAACCGGGAATCCCTAGAGCTGAGAGGAGAACGTGTTAACCACTAAGCCACCGTGGCGTCTGATAATTCTTCATCCTGAGAGTAGAGTTTATAAAACTCCTTTTTGTTTAGTTTCTTTGGATTTTGAAACATTTCCATTTTTGATCCATTCATGTGTCCAACGATAAGAATCGTTAAGGTTTAATGATCTAACGGCGGTGTAACAGTGTCCCTCTGTGCAGGACGGTACGTGCTGACTAACGGCTGCAGAGCGGCCTCAATTTAAACTGTCAATACAGCACTAAAGTGTTGCTTCCTGCTTGGTCAGGCTTGGGGTTTTAATTGGAGTGTTTCTATCTGCTTTGCTGCCCCGGGCTTGTGTAACCATATGAAAGACCAACTGTGTGGACTGTACAAGGCAGCACTGTGCAGCCTCATTAAAGTGCTAATTCTCCTCTGGCAAGCCACTGTTCAACTCCTGGAGGTTAATACCAGCTAAGCTTTATTTATTGTTCCCAAAAAATGCTTAGCGGATTTAATGTATAGAGTTACAGACATGTTGGCCCTTGTGTTTTTTTTTTTTTTTTCCTCTTCTCTTTTCTGGACAGATTTGCTGATTTAAAATGCTTCGCAGAGCCAGATGTTTTTCTGGAGAGGTATAATTATTTGACCCATTCACAGCCAAAGGGGAACATTTCTCGCAGGTTCCACAATGTCTGCCATTAGGAACGTGTAATTAGTCAACATTATAAACGAAAGCGCAGAAAAATACTTTGATATCAACATTCCAGTAAGCAGCTCCTCCCTTTTGGAAAGTTGACATCACTGAAATGGGTTCCAGAAAAAACAAAGTCTTCTGTACGTCGTTATTGTGTCGTCATCAAGAACGGCGCTGTAGATTAATTAGGCTCGTCGTCCAATCACGAGAGAGAAAGGTTCATTTCTTACGATAAGCAGCATGTCGGATGGAGGGCCGTAACGGTTTTAAGGCCCAGACGTAGAAACGGACGGCTTGAAGATGTCAGATTAGCAATTTAAAGTGTGAGCAATGAGGTACGAGAGGGCGTGCATTACGGTCAATAAATCACGGGAAAGAGGTCACCACGCGAGAACCGTACTGTCGCCCGTAATTTATTCACAATAACACACAACCTCCAGTGCTTTATTGCTTTAATAAAACGGTTATAAACACACGGCGGCATGGTGGCTTAGTGGTTAGCATGTTCTCCTCTCAGCACTAAGGAATTCCCGGTTCGAATCCCAATCTGGGTGGAGTTTCCATGTTCTCCCCGTGTCTGCATGGGTTTCCTCCGGGTTCTCCGGTTTCCTCCCACAGTCCAAAAACATGGATCAAGTCAATTGAGTTCTCCAAATTGCCCCATATAGAGTGTGTCTGTGTGAGTGAGTGTGTGCCCAGTGATAGATTGGTGTATCTGCCCAGCGCCCGAAACGTTCCCCCCTGGACTGACATGGGGAACCCCCCCGCAACCCTAGTAGACATCTTCAGCACCAGGCCGGCACGGTGGCTTAGTGGTTAGCATGTTCTCCTCTCAGCGCTAGGGATTCCCGGTTCGAATCCCAATCTGGGTCCAAAAACATGGACCGAGTCAATTGAATTCTCCAAATTGCCCCATATAGAGTGTGTTTGTGAGAGTGAGTGTGTGCCCAGCGATAGATTGGCCCCCTGTCCTGTGTGTATCTGCCCAGCGCCCGAGACGTTCTCCCTTGGATGGGCATGGGGAACCCCACCGCGACCCTAATAGAGGATAAAGCGGAAGATAATGAATGGATGGTTATAAACACACTATAATATAAAAACAAGGTTTGTTTCATAAATGTATTTATTGAAAACAAAATTGTTAAGAGGGCGCTATGGTGGCTTAGTGGTTAGCACGTCTGCCTCTCAGCACGTCTGCCTCTCAGCACTTCGAATCCCAATCTGGGTTATCCCCGTGTCCACGTGGGTTTCCTCCGGGTTCTCCGGTTTCCTCCCACAGTCCAAAAACATGTCAATTGAATTCTCCAAATTGCCCCATATAGAGTGTGTCTGTGTGAGAGTGAGTGAGTGTGTGCCCAGCGATAGATTGGCGCCCTGTCCTGGTGTATCTGCCCAGCGCCCGAAACGTTCTCCCCTGGATGGGCACATGGGGAACCCCCCGCCCCCTTCCCGCGACCCTAATAGAGGATAAAGCCCCTGCCCGAAGATAATGGATGATTGTTAAGACAATCTTTTTTTAAGTAAACATTGATCCCTGAGTAACAGGGTTACGGGCTTAGTGCTTATCAGGAATCGACTTATAACAGAGGAATAAAATGAAACAAATGTTGCATTAGTGGTTAGCATGTTCTCCTCTCAGCACTAGGGATTCTCGGTTCGAATCCCAATCTGGGTGGAGTTTCCCCTGTTCTCCCCGTGTCTGCATGGGTTTCCTCCGGGTTCTCCGGTTTCCTCCCACAGTCCAAAAACATGGACCGAGTCAATTGAGTTCTCCAAATTGCCCCCATATAGAGTGTGTCTGTGTGAGTGAGTGTGTGCCCAGCGATGGATTGGCGCCCTGTCCTGGGTGTATCTGCCCAGCGCCCGAGATGTTCTCCCCTGGATGGGCATGGGGAACCCCACCATGACCCTAATATATAATAATATAAAGCGGGAGATAATGAATGAATGAATGTTGCACATAGGATAAAGTAGAATAGCAGATACAATAGAACGCTGTGTAATTTAATGCGTCATTGAAATGAATTTGTTGTGTTGGAGGAGGTCAGGGGTCAGTTTATTCTTCACTGCTCGTGATGACCATCAGTTTGCATGCTGACGCAGCACAATCCACGGCACTCGTCAGCCATAAAGTTTATTCCGTTTCTCCAGAATTGATGCTTTTTTCCGAGGAGTCTCAACGTTGTTGTTTGTACAGAGAGGTACCAAATGTGTCACTTGGGTGTCAAACTGGAAATATGTCCTGAATTTGTCTTTCTCCCCCCTCTCTCTCTTCGTCTTTTAACAGGCAAGCACCGGTCGATGGTCCATCCAGTAACGGCGCATCAGGGCAACTTGCTGTCAATGACACCATGTGTGGAAAGACAGGTAAACATGCACACACAGCTGGTTTAAAGGTGAACTGTACCAACAGCTTTGGGATTTCTCAATCGATTTGAAATGTAAGTTTTCATGTATTGATAGGACAGGGTGCCAGTCCATTACTCTCACACTACATAGGGGCAATTTACAGCAATTTACTTTGAATCCATGTTTTTGGACTTTGGGAGGAAACCTGAGAACCATGAGGAGAACACCCAGATCAGAACCTGGATCCCCAGCCCTGAGAGGAGGACCTGCTCACCACTGTCACTGTGCCACATTTAAGATTACAAATCAATGTTATAAATTAAAGTAAAATTAGTGAGTGGCACTGTGGCTTAGTGGTTAGCATGTTCTCCTCTCAGCACTAGGGATTCCCGGTTTGAATCCCCATCTGGGTGGAGGTTCCGTGTTCTCCCCGTGTCTGCGTGGGTTTCCTCCGGGTTATCTGGTCTCATCCCACAGTCTAAAAACATGGATCAAGTCAATCGAGTTCTCCAAATTGCCCCATATAGAGTGTGTGTGTGTGTGAGTGAGTGTGTGCCCAGGGATAGATTGGTGCCCTGTCCTGGGTGTATCTGCCCAGCACCCGAAACGTTCTCCCCTGGATGGGTATGGGGAACCCTATAGTAGAGGATTAGGAAGAAGATAATGAATGAATGAAGGAATGAATTTAGTGAAGAATGTATTTGTTATTGAACTGTGGGAGGAGGGGCGGCACGGTGGCTTAGTGGTTAGCATGTTCTCCTCTCAGCACTAGGGATTCCCGGTTCGAATCCACATCTGGGTGGAGTTTCCGTGTTCTCCCTGTGTCTGCATGGGTTTCCTCCAGGTTCTCCGGTTTCCTCCCACAGTCCAAAAACATGGATCAAGTCAATTGAGTTCTCCAAATTGCCCCATATAGAGTGTGTCTGTGTGTGTGATTGTTTGCCCAGTGATAGATTGGCGTCCTGTCCTGGGTCTATCTGCCCAGCGCCCGAAACGTTCTTCCCTGGATGGGCTTGGGGACCCCACCACCACCCTAATATAGGATAAAGCGGAAGATGGATGGATGGAACTGTGGGAGGAGGTGCGGGGTTGCGTAATGCTTAGTATGTTTGCCTCTCAACGCTGGGGATTCAGGTTCGATTCCTGATCTGGGTGGAGTTCCCATGTTCCCCGTGTCCGCATGGGTTTCCTCCGGGTTCCCTGGTTTCCTTCTACACTACAAAAACATTGATTCAAGGTGAATTGCCCTATTTAAATTGCCCTATTTTAATTTTTGTCCAAAAAACCTCTGGTTTCCTTCCACAGTCCAAAAACATGGATTCAAGGTGAATAGCCCTATCGAAATTGCCCTATTTTAATTTTTGTCCAAAAAATCTCTGGTTTCCTTCCATAGTCCAAAAACATGGTTTCAAGGTGAATTGCCCTATTTAAATTGCCCTATTTTAATTTTTGTCCAAAAAATCTCTGGTTTCCTTCCACAGTCCAAAAACATGGATTCAAGGTCAATCGCCCTATCTAAATTGCCCTATTTTAATTTTTGTCCAAAAAATCTCTGGTTTCCTCCACAGTCCAAAAACATGGATTCAAGATGAATTGCCCTATTTAAATTGCCCCAGTCCAAAAACATGGATTCAAGGTGAATGGCCCTATCTGAATTGCCCTATTTTAATTTTTGTCCAAAAAATCTCTGGTTTCCTTCCACAGTCCAAAAACATGGATTCAAGGTGAATTGCCCTATCTAAATTGCCCTATTTTAATTTTTGTCCAAAAAAATCTCTGGTTTCCTTCCACAGTCCAAAAACATGGATTCAAGGTGAATCGCCCTATCAAAATTGCCCTATCTACCCTTTTGTCCAAAAAATCATCCACATGAGTGACGCACTTATTCATTTATACACACTGAACTGAGATAGGGGCTCCAAACATGTCCTAATAGATGCACACATGTGTTTAATAAAAGCAGATATGTGTAGTTTAACGGCTCTGCGGGTTTATTGTCATGGTGTACACTAATCCATAAAGTGGACTGTTTGTAATGTCATGTTTTGCTCTGTAGATTTGAAAATACTTTTTGCCCAGCAGTGTAAAATATCAGACGGAACATCGGTTGGTATGAGGTTTTAATGTTTAACACATTCTTCGTTTTGTTTTTTTGACTACATTCACGCCATTATATTTCTTGGACACACTTACCACCTTTTAGGAAAAATAGCAGCGGTGTTACATTTCCTCCATTTATATTAATAATCAGTGACCACAAACATGTCATCCAGCCTTTTTCCCAGCTTTGGGCTTTTATACATCTTTAGATTTTCCCAAATCTATTGTATTTGTATTTGTATTTGGTCATTCAGCAGATGCTTTTATCCAAAGCGACTTACAAGGTGAGCACAGGGTTCATCACAACATCTCTGGAGCAATGAGGGTTAAGGGTCTTGCTCAAGAACCCACATTGGTAACTTCAACTGACCTGGGATTTGAACCGCCAACCTTCAGATTGATAGCCCAATGCCCAACCACTGAGCTTCCACTCCCAAATGTGTTTTGATTGGTGCAGCTTTATAATAAAAACCCCTCAGTTTGTGTCTTTTTGAGGTTGAGGAACCATATTAATTGGAACATCTAGCATTATAGAGAAGCAGATGTGCACATTTTTTCGGGCTGACAGTAAATACTTCATCATAGTGTTTAATAGAGACATGACAAATCATTTTATTTATATATTTATGTATTTCTTACTTTATATGGTATTCCCATCTCTGTTGCCAGCTTCTTCGGCGTGACCGATTGAATTTTTTTATATAGGTCAAATAACTCATCATGCTCTGGAATCACACATCTGTAGTATTTTAATGACCGTACTTGGCAGAGACCCCCAGAGACAGTGTGTCCAGGCAGGTGCGTTTTCCGGTCCGCTCCAGGGCCAGATAGCAGCTGGTCATAGTGACCATTCCACCTTTAATTTTGAGGCTTAATTATATCCACGTCTATAGCAACAAGACAGATTTGCATTACAATCGAATGTCGTGTTGCGTTTTGTTTTTCTTGACGTGAATATATGATTAAAAACCATTTATGAAAATATTTTTTTCACAGAAGTGTCTCACTGCAGCCTCACAGCATGACCGTGCCTGTGATACATTTAATTTACTATGTTTTTTATTTAGGGCGGCACGGTGGCTTAGTGGTTGGCATGTTCTCCTCTCAGCGCTAGAGATTCCCGGTTCGAATCCCCATCTGGGTGGAGTTTCCATGTTCTCCCCGTGTCCGTGTGGGTTTCCTCCGGGTTCTCCGGTTTCCTCCCACAGTCCACAGTGGATCAAGTCAAATGAGTTCTCCAAATTGCCCCCATATAGAGTGTGTTTGTGTGAGTGAGTGTGTGCCCTGTGATAGATTGGCGCCCTGTCCTGGGTGTATCTGCCCAGCGCCCGAAACGTTCTCCCCTGGATGGGCATGGGGAACCTCACCGCGACCCTAATAGAGGATAAAGCGGAAGATAATGAATGGATGGATGTTCTTATTTAGTTTTTTTTCATTTTATGTATTAGTTTTTTAACTGTGGGAGGAGGCAGCATGATCATGTAGTGCTCAGTATGTTCTCCTCTCAGCGCTGGGCATTCGAATCCTATGTTCTCCCCGTGTCTGTGTGGGTTTTCACCGGGTTCTGCTGTTTCCTCCCACAGTCCAAAAACATAGGTTCAAGGTGAATTGGCTGCCTTAAATTACACCTTCTTATATTAATTAATCTTAATTGCCCCTATATAGTGTGTGTGTACCCAGCAATAGATCAGTACCTGGGTGTATCTGCCCAGCGCCCGAAACGTTCTCCCCTATATAGGCATTAGGAACCCCCCGCGACCCTAATAGAGGATAAAGTGGAAGATAATAGATGGATTTTTTAATCTTATATTCACTTTACTTTTCATCCATTATCCTCTTTCTAGGGCTGCGGGGGGTTCCCCATGCCCATGCAGGGGAGAACGTTTCGGGTGCTGGGCAGATACCTCCAGGACAGGACGCCAATCTATTGCTGGGCACACACTCACACACACAGACACACTCTATATGGGGCAATTTGGAGAATTGAATTGACCTTGATCCATTTTTTGGACTGTGGGAGGACACCGGAGAACCCGGAGGAAACCCAAATGGACACGGGGAGAACATGGAAACTCCACCCAGATTGGGATTGGAACCGGGAATCCCTAGCGCTGAGAGGAGAACGTGCTAACCACTAAACCACCGTGCCGCCTTAATTTTACTTTAATTTATAAAATTGATTTGTAATGTTAAATGTGGCACAGTGACAGTGGCTAGCAGGTCCACCTCTCAGAACCTCTCCAAAAACATGGATTCAGTAAATTCAAGTAAATTGCTGTAAATTGCCCCTATGTAGTGTGAGAGTAATGGACTGGCACCCTGTCCTGGGTGTATCTGTCCAGTGGTGTTTCCATCTGGGTGGAGTTTCCATGTTCTCCCCGTGTCTGTGTGGGTTTCCTCCAGGTTCTCCGGTTTCCTCCCACAGTTCAAAAACCTGGATCAAGTCAATTGAGTTCTCCAAATTGCCCCATATAGAGTGTGTATGTCTGTGTGAGTGTGTGTCCAGTGATAGATTGGCGCCCTGTCCTGGGTGTATCTGCCCAGCGCCTGAGACGTTCTCCCCTGGATGGGCATGGGGAACCCCCCCGCGACGCTAATATAGGATAAAGCGGAAGATAATGGATGGATGGAATGTTCTCGTGTGTATCTACGTTCTAAAAGCACCTTTCCCCTGGTTCTATCAAAGCTCGAGGCGTCCGGATTTTTCCTGCTTTTAGTAAAACTCAGCATGAGCACTCACTCTCCCATGCTCACACTCTTCCTAGTCTTGCACAACATTTTCCACCTTGGATCCTGAGCATGGGTCTGGAGGAACGGCCTAGTTTATTGCAGGAACAGTGATACTTTAGCTTAAGCTGTCGCACATCTGTTTGTCTGATCAGGACAACCTCCAATCTTTTATATATTGTGTGCGTATGTCCATGTATCACACATTTAAAGATTCTTCAAATCCACTAATGCCTCGGGTAAATGACGGATTCCTAAAGGTTCTGGCTGAAGGCTGGTAACCTACAGGAACGCATCTTTTCGGTGCATATTTGTCCTTTAAAGCGATTTACCAGACGACTTCTGAACTCATCAATAACCGCAACTCGATCTTTAAAGAGCCGCTGCTAAATTTCACCGATGCGTTTTTCCATTATATTTGGAAGGGGGTTCAGGCAGCGCTCGGCTGCTGAGTGGCGCGAGAAGAAAGAAGCGAAACAAGGCGAGGGAGATGAAAGCGTGGCCCGGTTGACCCGATGGCGGTGCAGCCATGCGTCGTGTTGCCGTGTTGTTTCGGGTGGACGGGGGCCTCCGTTGCTTTGCTCTTAGATAAGTGACCTGCTCTGATTGAGTGTGACGGAGATTTTTAAGTTAAATGATTTAAGAGTTGGTTAAATGTGAAACGCAGCCATGGAGGCGATTCATTCTAATCTATAAGCTCATGAAACTCACTAGTGGTACAGTTCAGTTTTGATTAGTCATTTTAAATTAGAATAAAAAAAAAAACATATTAAAAAAAACAAACAGTTAAAAAAATAATTTATATATATATATATATATTCATTCATTCATTACTATTAGGGTCGCGGTGGGGTTCCCCATGCCCATCCAGGGGAGAACGTTTTGGGCGCTGGGCAGATAGACCCAGGACAGGACGCCAATCTATCACTGGGCACACACTCACTCACTCAAACACACTCTATATGGGGCAATTTGGAGAACTCAATTGACTTGATCCATGTTTTTGGTCTGTGGGAGGAAACCGGAGAACCGGGAGGAAACCCACACGGACACGGGGAGAACATGGAAACTCCACCCAGATAAGGATTCAAACCGAGAATCCCTAGTGCTGAGAGGCAATCGTGCTAACCACTAAGCCACCGTGCTGCCGCGTGTGTGTGTGTGTATATATATATATATATATATATATATATATATATATATATATATATATATATATATGGTGTATATATACTGTATATAGTGTATATATACAGGTATGTATATATATATGTATATATATTGTGTGTGTATGTATATATATGTATATATATATATATATATATATATATATATATATATATATATATATATATATATATATATATATGCACACACACACACTATTAGACTTTTATTGACCATTATCTTATTTCATTATTTTCTACTTTATCCTCTAATAGGGTCGAGGGGGGTTCCCTATGCTCCTCCAGGAAGACCGTTTAGGGACGCTAGGCAGATACACCCACCCTCACTTACACAGACATATATAGGGGCAATTTACTTTACTTTAGTTTTTGGACTGTGGGAGGAAATGCATTTTTCCATTATATTTGGAAGGGGGTTCAGGCAGCGCTCGGCTTCTGAGTGGCGCGAGAAGAAAGAAGCGAAACAAGGCGAGGGAGATGAAAGCGTGGCCCGGTTGACCCGATGGCGGTGCAGCCATGCGTCGTGTTGCCGTGTTGTTTCGGGTGGACGGAGGCCTCCGTTGCTTTGCTCTTAGATAAGTGACCTGCTCTGATTGAGTGTGACAGGGAGTTAGAGCTGATCTGTACAGGCAGCATTCTTTGTGATCAGCTGTCAGTGTGCATCTGTCAGCCGACAACAAAGCTTAACACCTCATGTTCGGTTCCGCCTTCCACGCTCTTTCACTCCGGCTGGCCGTAGATCACTCTCACTTTCTAGTTCTTTGCTGTTTAAATGGGGTGCAGTGGACTTTTGGAGGTGGTAAGACGCAGGTAGAATGTTTAGAGGGGTTCGGGGCAGGCTGGTGATTAAAGGTTGTGAACCCCAGGTTCGTTCCTGTTTCCACCAAGTACTATGACTGAAGTGCCCTTGAGCAAGGTACCTAACCCTGATTGCTCCCCGATCCCCATATGGGGCAATTTGGAGAACTCAATTGACTTGATCCATGTTTTTAGACTGTGGGAGGAAACTGGAGAACCCGGAGGAAACCCACACAGACACAGGGAGAACATGGAAACTCCACCCAGATTGAGATTCGAACCGGGTATTCCCTAGTGCTGAGAGGAGAACGTGCTAACCACTAAACCACGTGCCGCCCTGGTGTATAAACAATGTAGGCAAAATAAATGACTATGTTGATCACTTCTCGTACGATCGTAACGACAAACTTAAGTCTGGAATCATCCAGTCGCGTCGTTTTGTTAAAGATGCAACCTGAACCTATAGCTACACACTGTTTTATTAGTGAGTGAGCTACTGTTTGAACATTAGCACTGTTTGTAGAGTGCGGTTTTTCCAACAAGGCTACGCCTACGTTTACCAGAACGTTTACAGACCCCGCGATGAGGAAAAGAGGACATGGTGTGCTAAAACCCAGGCCGGAATCCAACCAGAACGTTCTCTCCGTACCCCTAATACTGAAATCAAACAAAGCGCCGACCAGTTAGACTTCGCTTTCAACCTTTTTCCCGGTTCTGGCAGCGGTGTGCGGGATAGTTCCAAACCCGAAACCACACAGGGCCTCATTTTTACTGCACTTTGATATTCGACGTCTTCCCGTTTGTCCGTTCGGCTTGGCTTTCTCGTCGCTTGCCGTTATCTGTCTGCCGAGTGTGTTCACTATCGGTAGAAATTGTTGTGCGAGTGCCGCGTTGAGTTGGCATTATACTATAAAAAAAAGCAAACTGTTTTCCCCGTCTGCTTTTTCCACTCCTTTGCTTTGCTGAGCTTGGAAAAGCTGCTTCCAGCAGTCATGTCACTGGATTGGAAGTCGACCCTGATGTTTTCGTTCTCCTGCGCCATAAGGCCTAACGGTGGAAAGGAGCACCAAAATAAACAGAGTCTGCGGAAAGGGAATGAAAGAGAATACTGTTTGGGAGCACAAACAAAGCAGCTCCGACTGCATTTGGAATTTCGGTTCTTCTGTAAGAATGCCTGGAGGCCACGCTGTAGACCTGTAAGAGAGGAGGACGCTGCTGCTGGCCAGCTGCTGCCTCTGCCGCTGCCCTTATCATGAGGGATTTTGTTTAAAAAGGGATAGATGAATTTCATCTGAATTTGTTGGACTGTCGGACGCCAGACCACATCAACAATCCTATTCAGTGTATTTATTTTCTATCTTGTCATTCTGTGTGTTGGATACGTGATTTAGAACACTATATATTTATTCTAGCAGCTGCACTCGAGTGTTTAAAAAGGTTTTTGCAAACAAACATTTAAGGGGAAGGGCGACACGCTGGCTTAGTGGTTAGCATGTTCTCCTCTCAGTACTAGGGATTCCCGGTTCGAATCCCCATCTGGGTGGAGTTTCCATATTCTCCCTGTGTCCGCGGGGGTTTCCTCCCAGAGTCCAAAAACATGGATCAAGTCAATTGAGTTCTCCAAATTGCCCCATATAGAGTGTGTCTGTGTGAGTGAGTGTGTGCCCTGTGATAGATTGGCGTCCTGTCCTGGGTGTATCTGCCCAGCGCTCGAAACGTTCTCCCCTGGATGGGCATGGGGAACCCCCCACGCGACCCTAATAGAGGATAAAGCGGAAGATAATGGATGGATGGACATTTAAGGGAAAGTGGTTAAGGAACCAGCTTGGTGAGCTGAAGGTACCTGGTTTGATTCCTGGACCCACCAAGGATTATGACCCTTGGGCAAGGCACCTAACCCCAATTGCTCCACACTCCATGGCTGCCCACTGCTCCGGGTATCGCTTTATGACTTTAGTACTCTCGATTCATCATGACCTTTTAAAGGTCAATTGGAACCATCCATCCATTATCTTCCGCTTCATCCTCTACTAGGGTCGTGGGGGGGGTTCCCCATGCACATGCAGGGGGGAACATTTCGGGCCCTGGGCAGATACACCCAGGACAGGACGCCAATCTATCACAGGGTACACACTCACTCACACAGATACACTCTATATGGGGAAAAATGGAGAATTCAATTCATTTGATCCGGGGTGGCACGGTGGCACAGTGGTTAGCACGTTCTCCTCTCAGCACTAGGGATTCCCGGTTCGAATCCCCATCTGGGTGTTCGAATCCCCATCCGGAGTTTCCATGTTCTCCCCGTGTCCGCGTGGGTTTCCTCCGGGTTCTCCGGTTTCCTCCCACAGTCCAAAAACATGGATCAAGTCAATTGAGTTCTCCAAATTGCCCCATATAGAGTGTGTGTGTGTGAGTGAATGTGTGCCCAGCGATAGATTGGCGTCCTGGCCTGGGTGTATCTGCCCAGCGCCCGAAACGTTCTCCCCTGGATGGGCATGGGGAAGCAGAAGATAATGGATGGATGGACATTTAAGGCGTCCTGTTAGTCCAAACCCTCGTCCTATCCCGGCTCGACTATTGTAATGCTCTTCTTGCTGGTCTTCCAGCTTGTACAATCAAAATTCTAAATTCTTCAGCTTGACTTGTGTTCAACCATCAATCCATTATGTTCCACTTCATCCTCTACTAGAGTCATGTGGGGTTCCCCATGCCCATCCGTGGGCAACATTTCGGGCGCTGGGCAGATACACTCAGGATAGGGCACCAATCTATCACTGGGCACACACTCTCACAGACACACTCTATATGGGGCAATTTGGAGAATTCAATTGAACTTGATCCATGTTTTTGGACTGTGGGAGGAAACCGGAGAACCTGGAGGAAACCCACGTGGACACGGGGAGAACATGGAACCTCCACCCAGATTGGGATTCGAACCGGGAATCTCTTGTTCTAAGGAATCCCTAAGCTACCGTGCCGCCCTGTATAACGATCAGGTTTGATAATTCTCTCTTTGATAGTTATTCTATTTGTTCGTTGCTTTGGGTTAAAATGTTAATTACTGCTCGCTGGCTGAATGTAAACGAATCCAGCTTAGTGAATTCTCATAGTGAACAATTCAACCGCCACCGACTCGACTCCTCTCTCAATTGTTTTTATATGTCTCCTTTCTGTCAATCCTGCAGGTGTCAGCTTGCTGTTTTTCTCTATTTATTTTCCCCTATCTAAATCTCAGAGATGATGTATCCCCAGACGAGATTTTCAACCTGAACATGCTTTACAGTTCTGCTCACAGAAGCCCTCCATCTCTGTTAGATGGAAAAGAGGCCTGCATTTATCACAGAAGATATTTTATAACTGAAAGCAGAAACCAGATTTCTGTTCAGTAAATCACATTATCATGCAGCTATAACATATCGGTGCTTTGATGTGTGGTGTTCTGCGTTTTACCCAAATGTGACTTACAATCTTTGTGGGGAAAAATATTTGAAGATTTTTAAGTTAAATGATTTAAGGGTTGGTTAAATGTGAAACGCGGCCATGGCAGCTTCTAATCTATAAGCTCATGAAATAACACAAAATGAAGAACTCACTAGCAGTTTTGAGTAGTCATCCACAAATCCACAAACATTTTTTTTAAAATTTACAAGCAATTGGGGAAAAAAAAAAAAAAAAAAAAAAAAAAAAAAAATATATATATATATATATATATATATATATATATATATATATATATATATATATATATATATATATAGCGGCACGGTGGCTTAGTGGTTCGCCTCTCAGCACTAAGGATTCCCGGTTTGAATCCCCATCTGGGTGGAGTTTCCATGTTCTCCCCGTGTCTGCGTGGGTTTCCTCCGGGTTCTCCGGTTTCCTCCCACAGTCCAAAAACATGGATCAGGTCAATTGAATTCTCAAAATTGCCCCATATAGAGTGTGTGTGTGTGAGTGAGTGTGTGCCCAGCGATGGATTGGCACCCTGTCCTGGGTCTATCTGCCCAGCGCCCGAGACGTTCTCCCCTGGATGGGCATGGGGAACCCCCCCGCGACCCTAATAGAGGATAAAGTGGGAGATAATCAATGAATGAATATATATATATTCGCGGGGGGGGTTCCCCATGCCCATCCAGGGGAGAACGTTTCGGGCGCTGGGCAGATAGTCCCAGGACAGGGCGCCAATCCATTGCTGGGCACACACTCACTTACACAGACACACTCTATATGGGGCAATTTGGAGAACTCAATTGACTTGATCCATGTTTTTGGACTGTGGGAGGAAACCGGAGAACATGTGAAAAACCCACATGAACACGGGGAGAACATGGAAACTCCACCAATATTGAGATTTGAACCTGGATCAGCGCTGCTGGGCGGTTGTGCTACGAACCCCAATGTGCTGCCCGTTTTATTAACGAGAATGAAAAAAAAGTCAGTCTTGATAGTGAGCTGAGGTTATGATTCTGGAAACAGATGTCTGAAGCAGTGGGTGTGTGTGTGTGTGTGTGTGTGTGCTTGTGTGTGTGTGTGTGTGTGCATGCATATGTGTGTGTGTGTGTGTGTGTTCGTGTGCCTGTGCTTGTGTGTGTGCGTGCACATTTGTGGGCATGTGCTTATGTGTGTGTGTGCATGCATGCGTGCGTGTGTGTGTTTGTGTGTGCTTGTGTGTGTGTGTGTGCTTGTGTGTTTGTGTGTGTGTGCATGTGCGTGTGCCTTTGTGTGTGCTTATGTGTGTGTGTGCATGCATGTGTGCGTGCTTGTGTGTGTGTGTGTGTGTGCGCTTGTGTGTTTGTGCGTTTGTGTGTGTGTGTGTGTGCTTCTGTGTGTGTGTGTGTGTGTATGTGCGTGCGCGTTTGTGTGCATGTGCTTATTTGTATGTGTGTGCTCGTGCGTGCTTGTGTGCGTGTGTGTGTGTGTGTGTGTGTGTGTGTGTGTGTGTGTGTGTGTGTGTGTGTGTGTGTGCGTTTGTGTGCATGTGCTCATGTGTATGTGTGTGTGTGCGCATGCGTGTGCTTGTGTGTGTGTGCGTGCATGCTTGTGTGCGTGTGCTTGTGTGAGTGTGTGCTTGTCTGTATGTGCGTGTGCGCGTGTGCGTGTGTGTGTGTGTGTGTGTGTGTGTGATGCTTTGAATGCACTTTTGTAACTGAGACTTATTAACAGTCATTGATGGTCATGTTGTTTTTAACACGTGGTAATCACCTCCAGACGTGAACTGTTTCTTGTTCAGCACTAACGTTTGTGACATCACTGAACGCTGAACGGTTGGTTGTGCAGAATGTGGATGCTGTGCTGTACCCTCAGCTCTCATTCAGAACCTCTTTACTTTCTGCTTTAGGTCATAACATCAGTATGACATCATGACCGAGCAAGCTGTGGGTGGTAATTACATCTTTATTTACCTGATTAATTACCATCTGCAGTGAGGTTTCACTTCACTGAATGTGATACTAGTCTTAGAGTTGTTTCAAAAACATTAAAGGAATTTCGGCCACAGTGGATGTAAGACAGTCACATTGCTGTAGACCACAGTAATCCATGTTGTTCTTGTGATGAAGAAATGCCTTTCAACCGAGAAAAATACAGAATTTAAGAAAGAAATGGAGTAAGAAATGAAAATAGCAGCTGATTCAGGTGTTACAACCCCATCTGACAGCCGGGTAAATTCAGCAGGTCGAGTACAGAGGTCTGGGCGGCACGGTGGCTTAGTGGTTAGCATGTTCTCCTCTCAGCACTAGGGATTCCCGGTTCGAATCCCAATCTGGGTGGAGTTTCCATGTTCTCCCCGTGTCCGCATAGGTTTCCTCCGGGTTCTCCGGTTTAAGTTCAAGTTATTTATTTATAGTAAGTAAGTAAGTAAACTTTATTTATATAGCACTTTTCTTAGGCACAGGCCACAAAGTGCTTTACAAAAGGATAAAACATTCATTCATTCATTATCTCCCGCTTTATCCTCTATTAGGTTCGGCGGGGGGGGCGCTAGGCAGATACACCCAGGACAGGGCACCAATCCATCTCTGGGCACACACTCACTCACACAAACACACTCTATATGGGGCAATTTGGAGAATTCAATTGAATTGATCCATGTTTTTGGACTGTGGGAGGAAACCGGAGAACCCGGAGGAAACCCACGCAGACACGGGAAGATCATGGAAACTCCACCTAGATGTGGATTCAAACCGGGAATCCCTAGCGCTGAGAGGAGAACGTGCTAACCACTAAACCACCGTGCCGCCCCTAATCCACCGTGCCGCCAAGGATAAAACATAAAAAATAAAAGAGAATAAACACAATAAAAGCACAATTTACACAACATAAAACATTAAAACATAAAAACACAACAACCAAGACTATTGGCTAGCCCATTTGCCCAAATGCCTGTTTAAACAGATAAGTCTTTAAATGTTTTTTAAAAGACCTATAGTGCTATAGAGCGCTTTTTACAACAGTACATTGTCACAAAGCAGCTTTACAGAATGAAAAGCCTTTAAACCCCAAAGAGCGAGCCGAAGCGACAGTGGCAAGAAAAAACTCCCTGTTATGTTGTTATTTAAGGAAGAAACCTTGGGAGGACCAAGACTCAGTGGGGGACTCATCCTCCTTGAGCGGCCATGTAGAGATATTTAACAACTGGAAAACTATATGTGAGTCCATTAGGGGGCGTCCTGCAGGACCGCCAGTCCAATTAATATTCAGGTTCCATCCAGTTTCTGGTTTCCTTCCACAGTCCAAAAACATGGATCGAGGTCTGTTGGATTCTCCAAATTGCCCCATATAGTGTGTGTTTGTGTGAGTGAGTGTGTGCCCAGCGATAGATTGGCGTCCTGTCCTGGGTGTATCTGCCCAGCACCCGAAACCTTCTCCCCTGGATGGACATGGGGAACCCCCCTGCGACCCTAATACTAATAGAGGATAAAGCAGAATATAATGGATGGATGGATGGATGGGGGTGGTTTTTAATATATATTTTTATATATTGCTTGTTTTTACCTTTACATTCATATCTTCTTATTTTTCAGGTCTCTCTGTATATGGCAAGTTCTTCCAGACGTACAGGTCCAATCCCAGATGACTGGATGAGGATGTTTCAGTGGAGCCCTCCAGAAGCAGAGTCTCTGTAACAGACCTGGATGCCGGACAGTATTTCTGTTTAACAATACGTCACGTTCCTGATTCTGAGCACACAGTTAGCATTCGAGAAGTGTTTCGATCGTTCATTCCTCCGTCTTTGTTTACTGTTGTCCTCTTCCTGCGCTCTGCCCTTTGCTAGCTGCGAATATAAATCAATTGCCGTCAGGGAACAGCTGACAAATGCCATTATCCCTGAGCTGGCGGTTAACATCCAACCAAATGTGGCTGTGCAACAGGATAGCCTGCAGTGTAAGAAATTGCTGGCTTTGACTCGGGTTCAGATCTGTTCCATGGCCATGGACTTTCTCGGGGCCTTTAGTTCCTCCCTTTCAAACTGCTACAGTTGTCCAGCACTATATTAACTCTACAACTGCACCATCCAAAGATTCTGTGAATAGACAGACAACAACAGCTGCTGAATGTACTGTCCTGAACCTGTGCACTGGAAGTGTGAGAGCCACTAACAACATTCACCTTGAGTTACTTGGTTTGTTGTTTTTTGACAGAAAAGACATTTTGTATTAAAGAAATGTTGTTTTTTTTTTAAAGAGAATGAAAGTATTCTGATTTAAATATCAGAAAACACACAAGAAATAATTCTGAAAAGTAAAAAAAGTAAAGAAATAATTCTGAAAAGAAAAAGAAAGTAAAGAAATAATTCTGAAAAGTAAAAAAAAGTAAATAAATAATTCTGAAAAGTAAAAAGAAAGTAAAGAAATAATTCTGAAAAGTAAAAAAAAAAAAAAGTAAAGAAATAATTCTGAAAAGTAAAAAAAAAAAAAAAGTAAAATAATTCTGAAAAGTAAAAAAAAAAAAGTAAAGAAATAATTCTGAAAAGTTAAAAAAAAAAAAAAAAAAAAAAAAGTAAAATAATTCTGAAAAGTAAAAAAAAAAAAGTAAAGAAAAGATTCTGAAAAGTAAAAAAAGGTAAAGAAATGATTCTGAAAAGTAAAAAAAAATAAAGAAATAATTCTGAAAAGTAAAAAGAAAAAGTAAAGAAATAATCCTGGATTATCCTGAAAAGTAAAAAGAAAAAGTAAAGAAATAATTCTGAAAAGTAAAAAAAAAAGTAAAGAAATAATCCTGAAAACTAAATAAAAGTAAATAAATGATTCTGAAAAGTAAAAAAAAAAAAGTTTCTGAAAAGAGAGCAGAAGTTGAGTACATTTGTAGTTCCTACAGTTTAAGAAGCATTTTTAAATCCATTCTACAATAAGTGCCTGATTTATGTGCTGGGGATTATTTCTTGTGGTAAATCTGATGTCACGTGTTGTTTTATGGGTTTTATCATTTTATACTTTAAATCATACCATTGTTTTTACATTTATGACATATTTATGAAATCCATTTACTTTATAAATTTAATTTTACGATTACAGATTAAAGTCTGTCTGATTCTCGGTGTATTATTATTCTCTGGGTCTTATTTGGGTGGTGGCTGATTCTCAGCACCGCAGTAACACGTGGCAGTTACTGTGTGTTGCTTTGTATGATTGAATCAGAAACATCGATGCTGGAAAAGTTTTTAAACACTGAGTCCACTCTAAGCCGGCTGCTGGACTCAACTGTCTCATTGCTTCACCATCCATCCATCCATCCATTATCTTCCGCTTTATCCTCTATTAGGGTCGCGGGGGGGTTCCCCATGCCCATCCAGGGGAGAACATTTCGGGCACTGGGCAGAAATCTATCACTGGACACACACTCACTCACACAGACACACTCTATATGGGGCAATTTGGAGAGTTCAATTGACCTTAATCCATGTTTTTGGACTGTGGGAGGAAACCGGAGAACCCGGCGGAAACCCACGCAGACACGGGGAGAACATGGAAACACCAACCAGATTGGGATTTGAACCGGGAATCCCTAGCGCTGAGAGGAGAACATGCTAACTACAGGGGGAGAACAGAAGTTTAACTGTGTTTAAATCAATCATAAATGCAATCTATAGATTCCTCATTGTATTATTACATTATGATTTTTACATTGAGGCTCAGTGTGAAATGTTTACTGATTTGTGTGTATGTGTGTGTGTGTGTGTGTGTGTGTGTGTGTGTGTGCGTGCATGTGTGTAGTTCTGCTGCCATAAGGCATTACTGAGTTTAATCTTTGGTACATTCAGTGTGGCAGTAGTTTTAATGTGACGTTCAGAGGTTTTGTTGAGTTTCAGTATTTATATGTAGCCGTTACTGATGTATGCAAAATATAACACGTCCCATATAAGGATGTCATGCTGTAGACATTTTTAATTTCTCAGGGATTTTTAATGTAGCTGCGTTTTAATCTGAAGTGGCATTGTTATGTTGTATTTTATTATTGATATGTTTTTATCTTTGACCTTTGATGATTTCCATTTATTTTATAATCCAGTTTAATCCTTGTCATTTAATATTTTTTTTTATAATTTAAAAATTTTATTTAATGTGATGCTCAGACGTGAAATACTGCTGGTTATGTGCGTATGTGTGTATGTGTGTGTGTGTGTGTGTGTGTGTGTGTGTGTGTGTGTGTGTATATATATATATATATATATATATATATATATATATATATATATATATATATATATATATATATATATGTGTGTGTGTGTGTGTGTATATATATACACACATACACACACACATAACCAGCAGTTATAATTTATTTATTATAATTTAAAATTTTTATTTAAGGTGATGCTGAGATGTGAAGTACTGCTGGTTATGTGCGTGTGTTTGTAGTTATATATACATTTTATATATATATATATATATATATATATATACACACACACACACACACACACACACACACACACACACACACATACATACATAACCAGCAGTATATATATATATATATATATATATATATATATATATATATATATATATATATATATATATATATATATATATATATGTATGTGTGTGTGTGTGTAAAACAAAATTACTTTTTTATATTATTAGTCTGTATAAATTAAGACAGGATGTAATGTTTACTTGTATTGTTTGAACTTGTTTTTTGAACCATGTTGTCCTTCGTCACACAGTTTTAAATGTTTTATGATTCATTTAGTAATTCAGATTGTGAATTATATTTTTATTAAAGTAAGAAGATGGTTCATTATCACACTTTCATTTTTTAATTTGATTTCTTTTTTATTGTGAATGGTATATAATTGCAGCACCACTGACACCTTTACTCATTAGTGTTGATTGATACCTGGACATCAAACTGTGAAAGAAAAACAAATCATCAGTTCTCTCCAGCGTGACTAAATAACTACTTCAGCAGATCTTGGCACATGGAATTATGAATGTTCATGAATCTTGTAAGTATGAATTTGCTATTAGTTGCTCGTTAATGCAATCGAAATAAATAAATGTGCTAAATACAACTACATTAATAATTAGTCATATGTAATTGTGGGCGGCACGGTGGCTTAGTGGTTATCATTCTCACCTCTCAGCGCTGGGGATCCAGGTTCGAATACCAATCTGGGTGGAGTTTCCATGTTGTCTTGGTGTTTGTGTGTGTTTTGTAATGGATTCAGGGTAAATTGAATGCTCTAAATTGCCCCATGTAGTTTGTGCTTTGAAATGCTCTCCCCTGGATGGGTATGGGGAACACCCCCCCCCCATGACCCTAATAGAGAATTAAGTGGAAGATAAAAATTAATTGTAAAAAATAATAATTGTAATGATGTATACATTAATGTAAACATAACATGGGGAACCCCCCCCCCCCCCCCCCGACCTTAATAGAGGATAAAGCAGAAGATAATGGATGGATGGATATATATATTCATTCATTCATTATCTCCCGCTTTATCCTCTATTAGGGTCATGGTGGGGTTCCCCATGCCCATCCAGGGGAGAACGTCTCGGGCGCTGGGCAGATAGACCCAGGACAGGGCACCAATCCATCGCTGGGCAATGGATATATATATATATATATTTCTGACCTCAACCATGAAGTCATTTTGGAGGAAAGTGTCTTTAAATGAACCTCATATGATGTAAAGGTTTGTGAAAGGCAGACTGAGCAAATTCATAATTATTGTCAGATTTGTCGCATCCAGTTTTATTTCAGCAGCTTTATTATTTTTCTGACATACCCCCCCATTTACCCCCCATTTACCCCCCATTTACTCACCATTTACTCTGTGACTGGTTTGCTGTATCTGTGTATGTGCTGTATCTGTGTATCTTTTGGACTTGGATTGACTGGGTGGTGCATCAGTATGGTTTGGTTGCTAATGGTGATGGTCTTCATGCTTAAGTTCATGGCTGACTGAACTCGAGTTAACGCTGGAGCATATAGTTAATGTCTTTGTCGGCGTCATTCCAATTAGAACTCACTGTTCCAGCAGAATGGTTGTAAATCTGTTGTTTTAAGACAGAATTACGTTACGTGATGCCGTTTCTTAATGTCATCCATCCATCCGTCCATTATGGGGGGGGGTTCCCCATGCCCATCCAGGGGAGAACGTTTCGGGTGCTGGGCAGATACACCCAGGACAGGGCGCCAATCCATCCTGGGCACACACTCACACACACAGACACACTTGAAACAATTTGAAAGGTCATGATGAATCGAGAGTACTAAAGTCATAAAGCGATACCCGGAGCGTTGGGCAGCCCTGGAGTGTGGAGCAATTGGGGTTAGGTGCTTTGCCCAAGGGTCATAATCCTTGGTGGGTCCAGGAATCGATCCAGGTACCTTCAGCTCACCAAGCTGGTTCCTTAACCACTTTCCCTTAAATGTCCATCCATCCATTATCTTCCGCTTTATCCTCTATGAGGGTCGCGGTGGGGTTCCCCATGTCCATCCAGGGGAGAACGTTTCGGGCGCTGGGCAGATACACCCAGGACAGGGCGCCAATCCATCCTGGGCACACACTCACTCACACACACACACTCTATATGGGGCAATTTGGAGAACTCAATTGACTTGATCCATGTTTTTGGACTGTGGGAGGAAACCGGAGAACCCGGAGGAAACCCACGCGGACACGGGGAGAACATGGAAACTCCACCAAGATGGGGATTCGAACCGGGAATCCCTAGTGCTGAGAGGAGAACATGCTAACGTTTTGGGCGCTGGGCAGATACACCCAGGACAGGACGCCAATCCATCCTGGGCATACACTCACTCACACAGACACACTCTATATGGGGCAATTTGGAGAACTCAATTGACTTGATCCATGTTTTTGGACTGTGGGAGGAAACCGGAGAACCCGGAGGAAACCCACGCGGACACGGGGAGAACATGGAAACTCCACCAAGATGGGGATTCGAACCGGGAATCCCTAGTGCTGAGAGGAGAACATGCTAACGTTTTGGGCGCTGGGCAGATACACCCAGGACAGGACGCCAATCCATCGCTGGGCACACACTCACTCACACAGACACACTCTATATGGGGCAATTTGGAGAACTCAATTGACTTGATCCATGTTTTTGGACTGTGGGAGGAAACCGGAGAACCCAGAGGAAACCCACGTGGACACGGGGAGAACATGGAAACCCCACCAAGATGGGGATTCGAACCGGGAATCCCTAATGCTGAGAGGAGAACATGCTAACCACTAAACCACCCTTCTTAATGTCAGTATTTGTGTGATTGTCTTCAGAGCAGAAAACCAGGACTGAATATGAAGAAAGGTGTCATTGCTACACAGGAAAAGGTAACGCTTTATTTTGTCCTTTGACGTTTCACAAAATATTAACACACTTCAAATGAAAAAAAACAAATCTGCCTTTGCATGCTGGCCTTTTTATGGCGTTCTCATTCTTAAGAATATAGTATGTGATTTGTGCTGCGTGCGTCACATGAGTGCCTGTCCTTCACTTACAGTCGTCATTACGTATTCCGTGTGGACATGCAGCAGGTTGAATAATACATCCACAGGGGGTTGGTCCACTGCGGAGACAACATGTTTTCATTTCCATGACATTTCGTGCATCGGGAGGAACGTTTTTCCACGTTTGAATATTTTTACATGCCAGTTGGTTTAGGACCTGAGGGACGACGCTGTTCTGTTCTTCTGTCACTTAAGAACGTTAGCAGTTTGCACTGAGACAGCTGGACAGGTTAGGAAGATGCACATCAAGACACTAGTCTGCCCAGCGCCCCAAACTCTTCAAACACTCATACCCACAGACACCGTAAATTACACTGTAAAATGGTTCCCCATCCAGGGGAGAACGTCTCGGGCGCTGGGCAGATACACCCAGGACAGGGCGCCAATCCATCGCTGGGCACACACTCACTCACAGAAACACACACACTCTATATGAGGCATTTTGGAGAATTCAATTGACCTTGATCCATGTTTTTGGACTGTGGGAGGAAACCGGAGAACCCGGAGGAAACCCACGAGAACACGGGGAGAACATGGAAACTCCACCCAGATGGGGATTCGAACTGGGAATCCTTAGCGCTGAGAGGAGAACATGCTAACCACTAAGCCACCCACTGTAAATTCCATCCATCCATTATCTTCAACTAGTTTGTAGGGGGGGGGTTCCCCATGCCCATCCAGGGGAGAACGTTTCGGGTGCTGGGCAGATACCCCCAGGACAGGGCGCCAATCCATTGCTGAGCACACACTCACACACACTCTATATGGGGCAATTTGGAGAATTCAATTGACCTTGATCTATGTGTTTGGACTGTGGGAGGAAACCGGCGAAACCAGAGGAAACCCATGAGGACACGGGGAGAACATGGAAACTCCATCCACATGGGGATTCGAACCGGGAATCCCTAGCGCTGAGAGGAGAACATGCTAAACACTCAGCCACCGTGCCGCCCCCCTGTAAATTCATTTTATTTTATGAATTCCCTGTTCCTGTGTCTCATTGTGTTCGCTGTTAAATTCAGATATGTTACTAAGTTCCACTAGTCCATCCATCCATCGTCTTCCGCCTTAATCCTATACTAGGGTCGCATCGTATTGCGTGGGGGTTGGTTCTCCATGTCCACCCAAGGGAGACATGCGCTGACATGGGCGCTGGGCAGATACACCCAGAACAGGGCGCCAATCTATTGCTGGGCTCACACTCACTCACACAGACTATATAGGGGCAATTTAGAGCAGTCCAATTCACCTTCAGTCCATGTTTTTGGACTGTGGGAGGAAACCGGAGAACCCAGAGGAAACCCACGCAGACGTGGGGAGAACATGGACACTCCACCCAGATTGGGATTGGAACCCGAGAGGCGACATGCTCACCAATACACCACCGTGCTGCCCACGTCCCACTGGTGTATAAGAAAACCCCTACAGTCATGAATTTTGATGCTTGTAAGGACCACGATTGTGGAAATGGAGGAACTTGATGGGGTTCATGCAGAGCTCTGGGTTCTAGTTCATCCCAAAGGTGTTTATTGGGGTTGAACAGAGATTGTCCAACAACACTGTGACCTCACAAGTGCTCTTCTGAATGAATAAGCCACCCTCAGACCCATTTACACACTCCAAAATAATCAAATATAAAAGTGGAGCTTCCATGTTCTCCCAGTGTCCGTGTGGGTTTCCTCAGGGTTCTCCGGTTTCCTCCCACAGTCCAAAAACATGGATCAAGGCAATTGAACTCTGCAAATTGCACCATATAGAGTGTGTCTGTGTGAATGAGTTTGTGCCCAGTGATGGATTGGCGCCCTGTCCTGGGTGTATCTACCCAACGCCCGAAACGTTCTCCCCTGGATGGGCATGGGGAACCCCCCCCCCCGCGACCCTAGTAAAGCGGAGGATAATGGATGGATGGATGTTATGACTGTAAGGGGAAGTCTACTGTGTATTTGTGGATGGAGGCACTGTGGCTTAGTGTTCAGCATGTTCTCCTCTCAGCACTAGGGATTCCCAGTTCGAATCCCCATCTGGGTGGAGTTTAGTGTTCCATGTTCTCCTCTCAGCACTAGGGATTCCCAGTTCGAATCGTGGGTTTCCATGTTCTCCCCGTGTCTGCGTGGGTTTCCTCCGGGTTCTCCGGTTTCCTCCCACAGTCCAAAAACATGGATCAAGTCAATTGAATTCTCCATATTGCCTCATATAGAGTGTGTGTGTGAGTGAGTGTGTGCCCAGTGAGAGATTGGCGTCCTGTCCTGGGTGTATCTGCCCAGCGCCCATGATGACACATGAATCAATTAAAAAATGACCAATGAATTACCTAATTAGTGGTAATTAATTCACGTTGTTTTCTATGTACAGTATATATTGCCCATTTTCTACTAAATGTTATTATGAAACACTTCACAAGCAGAATTCATTTAGAATAAAGTCATTTGAGATGATATGGGGGGGGGGTTGGGCGTCACGGTGGCTTAGTGGTTGGCATGTTCTCCTCTCAGCGCTAGGAATTCCCGGTTCGAATCCCAATCTGGGTTCGAATCCCATTAAGCTGAAACTTTGCACAATTGTTCAACGTCGATGACAACACATGAAACAATTAAAAAAAATTACCAACTAATTAACTAATTTAGTTTTTCTGTGGATAAATTGCCCATTTTCTAGTAAATGTTATACTTCACAAGTAGAATGAATTTAGGATAAAGTCATTTAACACGATATAGGGGTGTTTTTTTTTAAAAAGTAAACATTATTTTTAGATTTTTACTTCTAGGTTTGTTGTTCGGACGGCACGTGGTTTAGTGGTTAGCATGTTCTCCTCTCAGCGCTAGGGATTCCCGGTTCAAATGGGTGGAGTTTCCATGTTTCATGTTCTCGCCGTGTCTGCGTGGGTTTCCTCCAGGTTCTCCTCCAGTATTTGTGTGAGTGAGTGTGTGCCCAGCGATAGATTGGCGTCCTGTCCTGGGTCTATCTGCCCAGCGCCCAAAACGTTCTCCCCTGGATGGGCATGGGGAACCCCCCCCCCCCCAATAGAGGGTAAAGCGGATGATAATGGATGGATGGTTTGTTGTTCACCTAATTTGCAGTATGGAACAGCTGCTGGTTGCCCTGAATTATCCATTATCTTCTTCCGATTTATCCCCTATTAGGGTCACGGGGGGGGGTTCCCCATGCCCAGGGGAGAACGTTTCGGGCGCTGGGCAGATACACCCAGGACAGGGCGCCAATCTATCACTGGGCATACACTCACTTACACAGATAGCACTCTATATAGGGGCAATTTAGAGCATTTAATTCACCATAAATCCATAATTTTTGGACTGTGGGAGGAAACCCATGCAAAACTCCACCCAGATCGGGAATCGAACCCCAGCGCTTGGAGACGACCATGCAAACCAATACACCACCGTGTATTAATAAAGCCCCTGTATTAATTTGAAAACACATTTTCAGGGGTCACCAACAATTTGGTCTTTGGTCATGGTGGCTCAGTGGTTAGTGTGTGGGGCAATCAATCTGAAGGTTGGGGGTTCAAATCCCAGGTCCACTGAAGCTGCGGTCCTTGAATGAGGGGTTCCCCATGCCCATCCAGGGGAGAACGTTTCGGGCGCTGGGCAGATACACCCAGGACAGGGCGCCAATCTATCACTGGGCATACACTCACTTACACAGATGCACTCTATATAGGGGAATTTAATTCACCTTAAATCCATAATTTTGTGACTGTGGGAGGAAACCCATGCAAAACTCCACCCAGATCGGGATTCGAACCCCAGCGCTTGCGCTTGGAGACGACCCCTACGCCACCGTGCCGCCCCTGTATTAATTTAAAACACATTTTCATTGTTGGGTCACCAACAATTTGGTCTTTGGTCATGGTGGCTCAGTGGTTAGTGTGTGGGGCAATCAATGTGAAGGTTGGGGGTTCAAATCCCAGGTTGACTGAAGCTGCGGGGCCTTGAGTGAGACCCTTAACCCTCATCGCTCCAGGGAGGCTGTATTATGGCTGATCCTATGTTCTGAGCCCAACCGTTAGGTCGAGCCACGTAAGTCGCTTTGGATTAAAGCGTCTGCTAAAGGACCTTATGTCATGGCATGAGGGTCAACACCCTGCCTGAAAAGATGTCCCTAAATCTCCTGAAAGGTAAGAGGTAAGACCAACGTATATGATTCCAGCATCTGTCATTCTGAGCATTATTGAGAAGTTTAGTAATGGAATTATTAAACAGGTCCTGTAGCTGAACAGTGTGGGACATCGTTAACAGCCACAGCGTAATGAAGCGTCCCGTGTGTATCTGCTTTACATAATTAAACAGGAAAAAAAACAAAAAAAAAAACACCTGATGATCTGCTCATCAATCAGGCAATGCCCTCTGTTAACCCTTTAGTTTGTTTTGATATATACAGTATGCACCATAAGGTTCCCTTTGTCTCTTGACCTCAGCTGAGCCACCGAGGCAGAGCCGTTAGTTCGGGCCGTGTGTTAAATGGCGTAAGCAGTTTGAAAAGGATGGAAACGGAACGGTTAGCAAGAGTTAAACATGAAATACACAGGGGGGGGGGGGGGGGGGGTAGCAGTCCAAATGGTCTGTGTGGAGGTCCGACAGTTGATAGAGTAGCATATGACTGCAAAGCCACCTTGGAGCAACACTGGTAGGTGATGTGCTGCTGGCATTGGGCACTACAAGGTGAAGGAGAAGGTCGCGTGGAGGTATTCCGAAAGTCCGGTTCGGGCCCTTCTCCGTGCAGAGAGTGGAGGGGGGGGTGGCTCTCAGCTGCACTTGCAGGATTTAACAATCATGTTGGAAAGCTGCTCCACTTTTGGAGTTCGTCCCACGTAGTAGAGGATGGTGAGCGGCTCGAGGTCCTGCGGCACGCAGCAGGGTGAGGCTGAGGCTTCAGGGTTCAGAGTGTTGTACAGACTCAGCAACTAAACAAAGAGGATCACATCCAAACGTTAAGCCGTCGACTCGTTTGCAACATTCATTCATTCATTCATCCATTATCTCCCGCTTTATCCTCTATTAGGGTCGCGGGGGGGTTCCCCATGCCCATCCAGGGGAGAACGTTTTGGGCGCTGGGCAGATAGACCCAGGACAGGGCGCCAATCTATCACTGGGCACACACTCACTCACACAGACACGCTCACTATGGGGCAATTTGGAGAACTCAATTGACTTGATCCATGTTTTTGGACTGTGGGAGGAAACCGGAGAACCCGGAGGAAACCCACGCGGACACGGGGAGAACATGGAAACTCCACCCAGATGGGGATTGGAGAGGAGAACATGCTAAACACTAAGCCACCGTGCCTCGTTTGCAACAGGAAACATTTATTTATAATGTACTAATTCTGTTTTACACGAATAGAAATCCGGAAAGAGACACATTGATTGGTTCATTGTGCGTGATGACCAAAACAAGGGAGGCTTAGTGGTTGGCATGTTCTCCTCTCAGCGCTAGGGATTCCCGGTTCGAATCCCAATCTGGGTGGAGTTTCCATGTTCTCCCCGTGTCCGTGTGGATTTCCTCCAGGTTCTCCGGTTTGCTCCCACAGTCCAAAAACATGGATCAAGTCAATTGAGTTCTCCAAATTGCCCCATATAGAGTGTGTCTGTGTGAGTGAGTGTGTGTCCAGTGATAGATTGGCGCCCTGTCCTGGGTCTATCTGCCCAGCGCCTGAGACGTTCTCCCCTGGATGGACATGGTTTGATTCCTGCTCCCAACAAATACTACAGCTGAAGTGCCCTTGGGCAAGGCACCAAACCCCAATTGCTCCCCAGACACCACATCCAAAGCTGCCCACCAATCTGGGGCTGTGTGTTCACTTCATTCAGTGTGTGTGTGTTTATTCAGTGTGTGTGTGTGTGTTTCACTTCATTCAGTGTGTGTGTGTATGTGTGTGTTTATTCAGTGTGTGTGTGTGTGTTTCACTACATTCAGTGTGTGTGTGTGTGTGTGTGTGTCACTGCATTCAGTGTGTGTGTGTGTTTCACTACATTCAGTGTGTGTGTGTGTGTGTATGTGTGTGTATATGTGTGTCTTCATTCAGTATGTGTGTATTTCACTTCATTCAGTGTGTGTGTGTGTGTTTCACTACATTCAGTGTGTGTGTGTGTGTGTGTGTTTCACTGCATTCAGTGTGTGTGTGTGTTTCACTACATTCAGTGTTTGTGTATGTGTGTGTATATGTGTGTCTTCATTCAGTGTGTGTGTATTTCACTTCATTCAGTGTGTGTGTGTGTGTGTGTGTGTATGTGTGTGTATATGTGTGTCTTCATTCAGTGTGTGTGTATTTCACTTCATTCAGTGTGTGTGTGTCTGTGTGTGTGTTTCACTACATTTAGTGTGTGTGTGTGTGTGTGTGTGTGTTTCACTACATTCAGTATGTGTGTGTGTGTTTCACTACATTCAGTGTGTGTGTGTGTTTCACTACATTCAGTGTGTGTGTGTGTTTCACTGCATTCAGTGTGTGTGTGTGTTTCACTACATTCAGTATGTGTGTGTGTGTGTGTGTGTGTGTGTTTCACTACATTCAGTATGTGTGTGTGTGTTTCACTACATTCAGTGTGTGTGTGTGTTTCACTACATTCAGTGTGTGTGTGTGTTTCACTACATTCAGTGTGTGTGTGTGTGTTTCACTACATTCAGTGTGTGTGTGTGTTTCACTGCATTCAGTGTGTGTGTGTGTGTGTGTGTGTGTGTGTGTGTGTGTTTCACTACATTCAGTGTGTGTGTGTGTGTGTGTGTGTGTGTGTGTGTGTGTGTTTCACTACATTCAGTGTGTGTGTGTGTTTCACTGCATTCAGTGTGTGTTTCACTGCATTCAGTGTGTGTGTGTGTGTGTTTCACTGCATTCAGTGTGTGTGTGTGTGTGTTTTTCACTACATTCAGTGTGTGTGTGTGTTTCACTGCATTCAGTGTGTGTGTGTATGTGTGTGTATAAGTGTGTCTTCATTCAGTGTGTGTGTGTGTGTGTGTGTGTGTGTGTGTGTGTATATGTGTGTTTCACAGCATGTATGGATTACATGTGGAGGACAGATCCTCTGTGTGGAAGCGTTGTAGGTAAAATGGATCACTTTATAATGATCACAACTCACAATTTAAGGATCTTTTAAAAACCATGGAGCTGATGTGCTCGTTTATTCTCGGTGCTGGATATTAAAGAGTTAGACGGCTGATGCATGTGCTGCTGTTTACCGAGCTGTGTGTGGTGTCGGCGCTGCGCAGGTATGGACACGGCCCAGAGCAGAAGTTAGCGTAGTAGCCCTTAGGCTCGTGAATCCATCTCCAGCCCAGGTCCTGGCGGAAGTCGATGTAGAGCGGGCGCACGCAGCAGTTCTCCTCGTAATTACTGCGCAGTGGAAAAGAGAGAAAGACCAGAAGATGATTAGTGGCTGCGACGTCTCGCCGTTGGGTTTCACATGCGCCGTAACCTTTGTGTTCTGGGGCTGCTTTCTTGGCGCGTGTGGTGCATTCATTCGATGACATTTCCATAGCCCCAATGAAGTAATACCTTCAATTCTTACTTGACGTTTTTAAGCGTTGCCTTATAAACAGCTCAAGCTGTGCCTTCGGAGGCTCAGAAATTCCACTGTGAGGTGTGTCATTTTTTTCCCTCCTGGACTGAGACCAGGAGCCTAAAAGTGCCGGTAAGGTAAACCAAAAGATCGGCGCTATGAGGACGCGGCATGCTACACGTGCAAGCCATCTCTTATTATGAATACAGAGACAAATCCCAACTTGTTGATCCCTCTGCCATCTGCACGGCTGCCAAACGCCAATTAATAGGTGGAGTCATACAGGAAAACACGATGTGCTATATTCGGACTAATTGGAATGCGAACCATCAAAGCGATGACATAAAATATGGCTTTTTTTCCTCCTCATGACCGGAATACGGCTTCCCCCATGCCCATCCAGGGGAGAATGTTTCGGGCACTGGGCAGGGCACCGATCTATCACTGGGCACACACTCACTCACACAAACACTGGGACTGGAAATCGAACCGGTGACCTTCAGGTCTCAAGGTCGGTTCCTTAACCACAAGCCTACAATTGCCCCAATTTGCTGCCATTATATGGTGCCTGGGGAGCAATTAGGTTTAGGTGCCTGGCTCAAGGGTACTTCATTCATAGTACTCATTGGGACTGGGAATCGAACCGATGACCTTCAGATCTCAAGGTCGGTTCCTTAACCACAAGCCTACAATTGCCCCAATTTGCTGCCAATATATAGTGCCTGGGGAGCAATTGGGTTTGGGTGCCTGGCTCAATGGCACTTTATTCATAGTACTCATTGGGACTGGGAATCGAACCTTCAGGTCTCAATGTCAGTTCCTTAACCACAAGCCTACAATTGCCCCAATTTGCTGCCTTCTATATGGTGCCTGGAGAGCAATTGGGTTTAGGTGCCTGGCTTAATTGATTGCCCCAATTTGCTTAATTGATTGCCCCATGTCCATCCAGGGGAGAACGTTTCGGGCACTGGGCAGGGCCCAATCTATCACTGGGCACACTTTCACTAACACAAACACTGGGACTGGGAATCGAACCGATGACCTTCAGATCTCAAGGTCGGTTCCTTAACCACAAGCCTACAATTGCCCCAATTTGCTGCCTTCTATATGGTGCCTGGGGAGCAATTGGGTTTAGGTGCCTGGCTTAATTGATTGCCCCAATTTGCTGCCTTCTATATGGTGCCTGGGAGCAATTAGGTTTAGGTGCCTGGCTTAAGGGCACTTCATTCATAGTACTCATTGTGACTGGGAATCGAACCGATGACCTTCAGGTCTCAAGGTCGGTTCCTTAACCACAAGCCTATAATTGCCCCAATTTGCTGCCTTCTATATGGTGCCTGGGGAGCAATTGGGTTTAGGTGCCTGGCTTAATTGATTACCCCAATTTGTTTAATTGATTGCCCCATGTCCTTCCAGGGGAGAACGTTTCGGGCACTGGGCAGGGCACCAATCTATCACTGGGCACACTTTCACTAACACAAACACTGGGACTGGGAATCGAACTGGTGACCTTCAGGTCTCAAGGTCGGTTCCTTAATCACAAGCCTACAATTGCCCCAATTTGCTGCCTTCTATATGGTGCCTGGGGAGCAATTGGGTTTAGGTGCCTGGCTTAATTGATTGCCCCAATTTGTTGCCTTCTATAAGGTGCCTGGGGAGCAATTAGGTTTAAGTGCCTGGCTCAAGAGCACTTCATTCATAGTACTTGTTGGGACTGGGAATCGAACCGATGACCTACAGGTCTCAACATCGGTTCCTTAACCACAAGCCTATAATTGCCCCAATTTGCTGCCATTATATGGTGCCTGGGAGCAATTAGGTTTAGGTGCCTGGCTCAATGGCACTTCATTCATAGTACTCATTGGGACTGGGAATCGAACCGGTGACCTTCAGATCTCAAGGTCGGTTCCTTAACCACAAGCCTACAATTGCCCCAATTTGCTGCCTTCTATATGGTGCCTGGGGAGCAATTGGGTTTAGGTGCCTGGCTCAATGGCACTTCATTCATAGTACTCATTGGGACTGGGAATCGAACTGATGACCTTCAGGACTCAAGGTCGATTCCTTAACCACAAGCCTATAATTGCCCCAATTTATTTGGCAGTGCATTGGTGTCCTACATCGTGAATTGGAATCTGGTCACCCGACCCGGGAAGCAATTGGAACTAGATGTCATGCTCAAGGCTACTTGATATTACGTAGTGGCACTGTGGGAATCGAACCGGTGACCTTCAGGTCTCAAGGTCGGTTCCTTAACACCAATAAACTACAGTCTGTCACTGAATATTAAGAAATGGAAAATAAGTAAAGGTTAAAATGGTAACGTACGAGAAACAGTAGTTGGTATCCAGTGCTCGCTTGCGCCGCCTGGATGTGGGAGGCACGTCCAGGCGATTGGGAGGCAGCATCATCAGGATTAGGTGGGGTAACAGCTGCTCCTTCTGCTTCTTTAGCCGACTCATATCCAGACGGTGCTCCTCATAATCTCCATCCATACCTGAAGAACAAACAGGTTCCAGAACATTCAGCAAGTGAGTGCAGGGCTTTGCAATTGTATTTACAAACAAACCCTGATTGTCGTGCCGGCTCGAACATTGTGGAAGTGCTATAATAAGTTTATATTATTATATAATCAGGGGGCGGCACGATGGCTCAGTGGTTAGCATGTTCTCCTCTCAACACTAGGGATTCCCAAATCCCGATTTGGGTGGAGTTTCCATGTGCTCCCCGTGTCTGCGTGGGTTTCCCCCGGGTTCTCCGGTTTCCTCCCACAGTCCAAAAACATGGATCAAGGTCAATTGAATTCTCCAAATTGCCCCATATAAAGTGAAAACTCCACCCAGAATCCCTAGAGCTGAGAGGCCGTGCCACCCTGATCAGGTGTACGTATTCAACAATTGAAAAAAGAAAAAAAAATCCAAAAATCCAACAGAAATCAGGCTTCCGTATCTATCAGGCACCAATCTATCGCTGGGCACACACTCACTCACACACACACACTCTATATGGGGCAATTTGGAGAACATGAGACATGTTTTTGGACTGTGGGAGGAAACCGGAGAACCCGGAGAAAACCCACACGGACACGGGAGAATATGGAAACTCCACCCAGATGGGGATTCGAACCGGGAATCCCTAGCGCTGAGAGGAGAACATGCTAACCACTAAGCCACCGTGCCGCCCCGATCAGGTGTCCGTATTCAACAATTGGAAAAACTACGTAAGTCTTGCAGGTCAACTGCCTGGGACAAATAATATATTCCATCCATCCATTATCTTCCGCTTTTAGGGTCACGGGGGGGGTTCTTCATGCCCATCCAGGGGAGAACGTTTCGGGCGCTGGGCAGATACACCCAGGACAGGGCGCCAATCTATCGCTGGACACACACTCAGTCACTCAGACACACTCTATATGGGGCAATTTCCATTCATCCATCCATTATCTTCCACTTTATCTTATATTAGGGTCGCGGGGAGGTTCCCCATGCCCATCCAGGGGGTAACGTTTCGGGCGCTGGGCAGATACACCCAGGACAGGGCACCAATCTATCGCTGGGCACACACTCACTCACATACACACTCTATATGGGGCAATTTGGAGAACTCAATTGACTTGATCCATGTTTTTGGACTGTGGGAGGAAACCGGAGAACCCGGAGGAAACCCACGCAGACAAGGGGAGAACATGGACACTCCACCCAGATTGGGATTCGAACCGGGAATCCCTAGCGCTGAGAGGAGAACGTTAACCACTAAGCCACCGTGCTGCCCAATAATATTCATTCATTCATTCATTATCTCCCGCTTTATCCTCTATTAGGGTCGCGGTGGGGTTCCCCATGCCCATCCAGGGGAGAACGTCTCGGGCGCTGGGCAGATAGACCCAGGACAGGGCGCCAATCCATCGCTGGGTACACACTCACACACTCAAACACACTCTATATGGGGCAATTTAGAGAACTCAATTAACTTGATCCATGTTTTTGGACTGTGGGAGGAAACCGGAGAACCCGGAGGAAACCCACGCGGACACGGGGAGGACATGGAAACTCCACCCAGATGGGGATTCGAACCGGGAATCCCTAGCGCTGAGAGGAGAACATGCTAACCACTAAGCCACCGTGCCGCCGCCCAATAATATATTATTTCCTAATAAACACATATTTCCATTTTAGAAACCAAGATGAAGGTTTGAAGAGAAACTCCTCAGCATCTCAGTCCTCTGTTCTCCCTTCATCCCGTCTGTCAGTCCGGCCGATCTGTCCGTCCCTGATAGAAAAAGCAGCTTGGGTCTCAGGAGAGGCGTCGCCAGTGGATACAGACGCCCCTCTTTATTTCGGGGCCAAGAGTCTGAGCACCCGTGGCAGCGGCACATTCCTCACAGCAGAGACTGTTGATGGAGTTAGGAAGCTTTTCCAACCCCCCCTCCTTCATCCACCCACCAACCAGACCCCTGGGCCCCCAATACTAAGTGAGATTCCAGACTCAAGTGTGTTCCCATGATCAAACTCACGATGTCTGTCTTTCTGTGAGCTTTATCTCCAACTCTAACTGAGCCTCATATACGGTGGATGGAACTTCAGACGGAACTGATGCTGTCGCAGATATGGCGAGTGAGAGAGTGAGAGAGTGAGAGAGTGATACCAAGATGAGACGACAGAAATGACCTACAGATTAATGAAACTACTGAAATTGTAAGTTATTTAAACTGATATTCATTCATTCATCCATTATCTTCCGCTTTATCCTCTATTAGGGTCGTGGGGGGGTTCCCTATGTCCATCCAGGGGAGAACGTTTCGGGCGCTGGGCAGATACACCCAGGACAGGACGCCAATCTTTCGCTGAAAACACACTCACTCACACAGACACACTCTATATGGGGCAATTTGGAGAATTCAATTGACCTTGATCCATGTTTTTGGACTGTGGGAGGAAACCGGAGAACCCGGAGGAAACCCACGCGGACACGGGGAGAACATGGAAACTCCATGGGGATTTGAACCTGGAATCCCCAGCACTGAGAGGAGAACATGCTAACCACTAACCCCCCCGTGACCTTATTAGAGGATTAAGCAGAAGATAATGGATGATGAAGTCTATCCATCTTATCTTCCGCTTTATCCTCTATTAGGGTAGCGGGGGGGTTCCCCATGCCCATCCCGGGGAGAACGTTTCGGGCGCTGGGCAGATACACCCAGGACAGGGCGCCAATCTATCGCTGGGCACACACTCACTCACACAGACACACTCTATATGGGGCAATTTGGAGAACTCAACTGACTTGATCCATGTTTTTGGACTGTGGGAGGAAACCGGAGAACCCGGAGGAAACCCACGCGGACACGGGGAGAACATGGACACTCCACCCAGATTGGGAGTCGACCCGGGAATCCCTAGTGCTGAGAGGAGAACATGCTAACCACTAAGCCACAGTGCTGCGGATGGATGAAGTATGTGGGAAAAAAAAAATTTAAATATAAAATTGCAGATGGCACAGTGGCTTAGTGGTTAGCATGTTCTCCTCTCAGCACTAGGGATTCCCAGTTCGAATTCCAATCTGCGTGGAGTTTCCATGTTCTCCCCGTGTCCATGTGGGTTTCCTCCGGGTTCTCCGGTTTCCTCCCACAGTCCAAAAACATGGTTGAAGGTCAACTAAATTCTCCAATTTGCCCCATATAGAGTGTGTTTGTGTGAGTGAGTGAGCGTGTGCCCAGTGATAGATTGGTGTATCTGCCCAACGCCCGAAACGTTCTCCCCTGGATTGGCATGGGGAACTTGTAAAATAAAGGATATTGCAGCATGTTGAGTATAAAGACAATGTTTTTTTGTTTTTCACTTAATGGGATTCGGAACAATCAGGTAAAAGTGGAACTTTGGATGCCAGTCTGGAATATAAATCCAATTACTGCATTTAGCAGATGCAATTATCCATCGCAGCTTAATGAGATGCAATGAGGCAATCTGCACTTTTTAATTTAAAGCAGTGAACAGCTGCAGCTTGGCACTCAAACCCACAGAACCCCCGTTACGGAGCGATCATGCCTCTTTTAAAAAAGCAAGATGATTGAGTTACATTTGGTCATTGAAAAAAAAAAAAAAATCGCCGGGCAGCTTCCACAGCTGGGATAGGCCCTCCCTATGCACAATCACACAGAAAAGTCAGCTGCCTTTCTGTGAGCTTAAGCGCTCTGTACTGACCTCTCTTTATTATTCATTTGTTTCAGGGCGGCACGCTGGCTTAGTGGTTATCACGTTCTCCTCTCAGCGCTAGGGATTCCCAGTTCGAATCCCAATCTGGGTGGAGTTTCCATGTTCTCCCCGTGTCCGCGTGGGTTTCCTCTGAGTTCTCCGGCTTCCTCCAACAGTCCAGAAATGTGGATTCAAGGTAAACTAGGATGTGGTAGCTCAGTGGTTAGGGTGTTGGGCTATCAATCTGAAGGTTGGGGGTTCAAATCCCAGGTCCACTGAAGTTACCAATGTGGGTCCTTGAGCAAGACTCTCACCTTGTAAGTCATTCATTCATTCATTCATCATCTCCCGCTTTATCCTCTATTAGGGTCGCGGTGGGGTTCCCCATGCCCATCCAGGGGAGAACGTTTCGGGTGCTTGGCAAATACACCCAGGACAGGGCGCCGATCCATCGCTGGGCACACACTCACTCACACAAACACACTCTATATGGGGCAATTTGGAGAACTTAATTGACTTGATCCATGTTTTTGGACTGTGGGAGGAAACCGGAGAACCCGGAGGAAACCCACGCGGACACGGGGAGAACATGGAAACTCCACCCAGATGGGGATTCGAATCGGGAATCCCTAGAGCTGAGAGGAGAACATGCTAACCACTAAACCACCGTGCCGCCCCATTTTAATAAATTAATTCGACTTAATTATGAAAAAAAAATGTAATCACATTAAATGATTAGCAATGTTTTTAAAACATTCCAGAGTTCCCTTTGATCTTTTCTCATAAATAGGGCATTGAGGGCAGGTAGCTTGGTGGGAGGGCAGGTAGCTTGGTGGTTAGGGCGTTGGGCTATCAATCTGAAGGTTGGGGGTTCAAATCCCAGGTCCACTGAAGTTACCAATGTGGGTGCTTGAGCAAGACCCTTAACCCTCATTGCTCCAGAGATGTTGTGATGAACCCTGTGCTCACCTTGTAAGTCGCTTTGGATAAAAGCATCTGCTGAATGACCAAATGTAAATATAATGTAAATATAACTAAACTGTTAGAACATCAGTGTGGTACCTGCTTCAGTGAATCTCACCTTTGAATTTGACGTCCAGCACTTCATTTTTGTTTTCGATGATGTCTCCGTTTGGGTTGAAGGTGTGACAGGGACAGTGTACGCTGATCTCCAGACCCCGGTTCGTCTCTGCAGAGCCCAGAGCGAAAACAAGAGGAGTTAGGAGAAGAAAGAAAGAGAAAAAAAAAAAAAAAAGAAGTCCTTCTTTCCCTTTTGTGATTTATAATTATTTTATCATCCGTCCTCCAGACTGCAGTCAAACAGTGCTAAATCACACGGCACATCGCGAGCGCCTGAACTCGCTGCATCCGAATTATTCTAGACTTTGACCATATGGTCTAAATCCCGTGCCCCGTCAAATATGTTTTCATAATGATACAGACTGTTAGATTTTGCTTCCTGAAACTATAATTTCAACATTTTCATTGTGCACTTCAATCCTGACATGAATTTCCAGCTTCTCCGGACACATACTATTTACTCGCCAACACATTTATTTTCTGAATGAGTCGTCGGAATTCAGTTTCCAGTCGTCCCGTTTTTTTTCCCCCCACATAAACAATACAAACTCAATTTGGGTGGTTAGTATGATGTATGGGCTGGTTGTGTACACGACTTAAAGGCCTTATTGTGTTTTATTATACAGAATAAACACACGGACCTCTAAATCAGACGTGAGAAGTGCGACAAAACCTCAGATTTTTATTGGTACGTTTTCATTCAATCATCCATTATCTCCCGCTTTATCCTCTATTAGGGTCGCGGGGGGGTTCCCCATGCCCATCCAGTGGAGAACATTCTCGGGCGCTGGGCAGATAGACCCAGGACAGGGCGCCAATCCATTGCTGGGCACACACTCACTCACACAAAAACACACTCTATATTGGGCAATTTTGAGAATTCAATTGACTTGATCCATGTTTTTGGACTGTGGGAGGAAACCGGAGAACCCGGAGGAAACCCACGCGGACACGGGGAGAACATGGAAACTCGGAACACGGATTCGAACCGGGAACCCCTAGCGCTGAGAGGTGAACGTGCCGCCCGAAGACTTTATAATGACTATTAAATGCCAATAAAGGGCTTCTTATTGTACTAATGAGCATTCGCTTTGATCACTATGTACAGTTTTGGTCTTAGGGTTTGGACACGGGTAGTATGATGGCGTACTGGCTCCTCCCACATTTCAAAAACATGGATTTAAGAAGGTGATTTGGCTGCTCTAAATTGCCCCTATATACAGTAGTGTGTGTTTCTGTAAGTGTGAGTGTGCATAGCAATGGATTGGCATCCTGTCCTGGGTGTATCTGCCCAGCGCCTAAAATGTTCTCCCCTGGATTCCTGGTTCGAATCCCAATCTGGGTGGAGTTTTCATGTTCTCCCTGTGTCCGCGTGGGTTTCCTCCGGGTTCTCCAGTTTCCTTCCACAGTCCAAAAACATGAATCAAGGTCAATTGAATTCTTCAAATTGCCCCAAATAGAGTGTGTCTGTGTGAGTGAGTGAGTGTGTGTCCTGTGATAGATTGGCACCCTGTCCTGGGTGTATCTGCCCAGCGCCCGAAACGTTCTCCATGGGGAACCGCGACCCTAGTAGAGGATAAAGCGGAAGATAATGGATGGATGGACAAGCTACCCGTCCAAAACGTGACCCACCAGTTGAGAATGGCTGCATTAGTGGACAGTCGTACTAAAATAACAAATGGCCCTCACCAAACTATTTAAAACACATGACTAGTTACTCGTTTATCCAATGGGACTGTACAAAACCCTTTAATTTGATAATGGACACACGTGTCTCGTTTTCTCCACAGTGTGTGTACTAGGGGTGTCTTCAACTAAGGATTTTCATAGTCGAATCTGATTCGTCAGATTTTCCCTATAGTCGACTGATAGTCGAATAGACACATAAATGTTAATATTTGTTTTATTCGATGCCCGCATTGATAAACGGCTGAACAGTTTTTTTTCACCTTACCCGTTTTAAATGATGCGCCATGTTGGTTGTTGTCGTGTGATATGCAAGAATTAGATGACATAACTTGCACTTTACTTTACTTTCTTGGGTTCGTTTTTATCTTTTTCAAAAAACTCCCGTACTTTGGAAGCTTTTTTAGTAGCCGTAGCCATCATGGAAAATTCCACCGGTAGATGCTAACGGCCCTGTAGCGTGTTCAGCTCTGCTCATTTGGAATGTGCAACTAACTGCAGGGGGAGCTTTATTAACGTGTAGCCTATTGTTAAAGCGCACATATCATTTAAAAAAAATATTTACAGAAATTAGGATGATTTTATTTGACAAAAGGCTTTATATATAACGAAAACAAAGACATTTCATGTAAAAACTAATGCTTAGCAGCAGCCATGGGCGCCCCCATGTGGTCAAAATGGTACATTCGACTACGAGGTTCATAGTCGACTACGGTTCTCCGAATCGAATCGTCGAATCAGCGAATATTGCAGCTCACCCCTAGTGTGTACATTATTTTACTCACCCCGGTGCGTGAGCCACTCCCTCACGGTCTCGGTGACATCGAACGAGACCCATTCCGGGGTTCCTTTGGTCAGGACGTTCTTCCCGCCAATGTAGCGCTGCTTGGCAATGTGTTCATCTGGTCTGAGGATCTGCGAGACACAAAGCAGCAACATCCTGAGTTGGCTTTGCGAACGGTACAGGGATTCTGTGCGAAGGTCGAGGGAGAGTTACCTTCGGTTACTCCAGGTCTTAAACTCAATCGTTCCTGACACAACATTCATAGTTTTATCAGCGAAAGAAAAGCTGGGATCGTCAACGTGAGGCGTATGGTAAAGTGCACTCGCACTCTCACGAGCTCCAGACACTCGCCTGGCCAGCTCCGTCTGAACCAGACACTGAAGGATGCCCGAGGCCAAATCATTCTGCGTTCTCCCTCATGGAAAAAGTGAGTCCCGGTGTGGGAGCTATCGCCATATTGCATGTTAATGCCTGCATCCAATGTGTTTACCAGTCGGATTTACCCAGCACAGGTAAATAAAGGAAAGCCTGACACTGTTGCCATGGATGATTAGGAAACATTACAAAAAAAATACTAATAATCCAATATCCAGGAGGCCTGGAGGACGTGGTGTCAGCTGGTGCTTCCAAAGTCCACACCACACTCTCACTCTCTCATCAGTCTGCTGGATAACATCACTGTACTCCCCCATACTGCATGCAAAGTTCCCAAAAAGTCTTTGGCATAAACAAGAGCCCTAATTTAACCTCTGGTGGGAGGGTGGGGGGTCCTGCGAGACCACTCAAACAGCCCACTCCAAACCCTAGAGCTCAGGCGAACATGTGGGGGACTCCAGGCTTCTTCTGCACCTCCTTGGACTCCACCCCCTTCCAGTTTATGACCCGGCCTCTATCTCCTCCGTGGCTCCTGGAAAGCATCTGCGCCGCTGTCAGCCCTGAAGCATGGCTCTGCCGAGCCGTCTCCCTGGCAGGGAAGGCTGGAACCCGATCGGCTCTGCCAGGTTCTCATGGGAGATTAAAGAGGAGGAACCTGGCCGGTTGGTAGCATGACATGTACGGACACACGGTGGATGTGTGGCTCGAAAAAATGGGCCGTGACGTTTCATTTATCACCGGAGACGCCCGTCCTCGCTAATGGATTCTTTTACAGAGCTCTGGCTACGACAGCGGCAAAATCAAGCTCTATTCCGGCTGTCTCCGAACACTTCCTTTGTGCAGATGAACTGTGCGAATGCACTTCTGTCTAATCCATTCGCTGCCTGGAATAAAGATCAGCTCCGAGGAAAAAAAGCCAGTGAAGCAACAGTTGAAAGGCTTGGGCCAAATCCAGCATCTTTTCGGGTCCATATTCCGATTCATGAGCATATATAACGACGTCTACTCCCAAGAAACTGCCGGGATACACGCTCAGAAATAACGGTGCAGCAGAAGACAGTCTTTATCTCCCATATGATACAATAAGCACTCCGTATATACAATACAGCGTAATATATAATATTGGATTTGGGTGGTTTCCATGTTCTCCCCGTGTCTGCGTGGGTTTCCTCCCACAGTCCAAAAACATGGATCGTCAATTGAGTTCTCGCCCCATATAGAGTGTCTTTGTGTGAGTGAGTGTGTGCCCAGGGATGGATTGGTGTCCTGTCCTGGGTGTATCTGCCCAGCGCCCGAAACGTTCTCCCCTGGATGGGCATGTGGAACCCCACCGCGACCCTAATATAGGATAAAGCGGAAGATAATGGATGGATGGATGGATTTGGGCGGCACGGTGGCTTAGTGGTCAGCACGTTCTCCTCTCAGCACTAGTGATTCCCGGTTCGAATCCCCACCTGGGTGGAGTTTCCATGTTCTCCCCGTGTCTGCGTAAGTTTCCTCCGGGTTCTCCGGTTTCCTCCCACAGTCCAAAAACATGGATCGTCAATTGAGTTCTTGCCCCATATAGAGTGTGTCTGTGTGAGTGAGTGTGTGCCCAGCGATAGATTGGCACCCTGTCCTGGGTGTATCTGCCCAGCGCCCGAAACGTTCTCCCCTGGATGGGCATGGGGAACCCCCCCTAATATAGGATAAAGCGGAAGATAATGGATGGATGGATGGATTTGGGTGGATTAGTGATGTTTACCTACAGGTTAAAATCCCAATCTGTGAGGGTTTCCTCCGGGTTCTCCAGCTTCCCACAGTCCCAAAACATGCTCTAAATTGCCCCATATAGAGTGTGTCAGTGTGAGTGAGTGTGTGCCCAGTGATGGATTGGCACCCTGTCCTGGGTGTATCTGCCCAGTGCCCGAAACTTTCTCCCCTGGATAGGCATGGGGAACCCCCCCCCCCCCCCACTGCGACCCTAATAGAGGATAAAGCAGAAGATAATGGATGGATTTGGGTGGCACGGTGGATTAGTGATGTTTGCCTACAGGTTAAAATCCCAATCTGTGAGGGTTTCCTCCGGGTTCTCCAGCTTCCTCCCACAGTCCCAAAACATGCTCTAAAATGCCCCATATAGAGTGTGTTTGTGTGAGTGAGTGTGTGCCCAGCGATAGATTGGTGTCCTGTCCTGGGTGTATCTGCCCAGCGCCCGATGTTCTCCCCTAGATGGGCATGGGGAACCCCTCACTAGCCTAGTAAAGATTAAGTGGAATATTAATCCTAATAATATTAATTAATATCAATGCCAATCTGGGGTGGAGTGTCTGTGTGGGAGGAAGCCGGTGAACCCGAAGAAACCCACACAGACACTCCACCCAGATTGGGATATGAATTTTCAATCATTCATTCATATATCCATCCATCCATTATCTTCTGCTTTATCCTCTACTAGAGTCGTGGAGGGGGGGGTCCCCATGCCCATCCAGGGGAGACTGTGGGAGAAAACCGGAGAACCCGGAGAAAACCCACACGGACACGGGGAGAACATGGAAACTTCACACAGACATGCTAACCACTAAGCCACCGTGCCGCCCCTTCCGTATTTCCATTCATTATCTTCCGCTTTATCCTCTATTAGGGTCGTGGGGGGGGTTCTCCATGCCCATCCAGAGAAGAACGTCTCGGGCGCTGGGCAGATACTTCAGTGGACCTGGGATTTGAACCCACAACCTTCAGATTGATAGTCCCACATTTTCAAAAACATGAATTCAAGGTGAATAAGATGTTCTTAATTTAGCTAAATTGCCCCTATAGAGTGTGTCTGTGTGAGAGTGTGTGTGCACAGCAATAGATTAGAATAGATTGGCGCCCTGTCCTGGGTGTTTCTGCCCATCACCCGAAACTTTCCCCCCTGGATGGGCATGGGGAACTGCCCCCCCACCACATGACCCTAGTAAAGAATTAAGTGGAAGATAATGAGATGCGATTGATTTAAATAGCAGTTTTTACAATAGTGCATTGTCTCAAAGCATGTTCTCCCCGTGTCTGTGTTCTCCAGGTCCCACAGTTTCCTCCCACAGTCCAAAAACATGGATTCAAGGTGAATTAGTTGTTCTTCATTTAGCTAAATTGCCTCTATATAGTGTGTCTGTGTGGGTTTTCTCCGGTTTCCTCCCACATTTCCAAAAACATGGATTCAAGGTGAATAAGATGTTCTTCATTTAGCTAAATTGCCCCTATATAGTGTGTCTGTGTGAGAGTGTGTGCACGGCAATAGCTTGTTGCCCTGTCCTGGGTGTATCTGCCCAGCGCCCTAAAAAAAAAAGCATGTTCTCCCTGTGTCCGTGTTCTCCAGGTCCCACAGTTTCCTCCCAGAGTCCAAAAACAGGGATTCAAGGTGAATTGGATGCACTTAAATTGCCCCTATAGAGTGTGTCTGTGTGACTAAGTGTGTTCAGGGATAGATTGGCGCCCTGTCCTGGGTGTATCTGCCCATCGCCCGAAACTTTCCCCCTGGATGGGCATGGGGAACCCCCCCCCCACCACATGACCCTAGTAAAGAATTAAGTGGAAGATAATGAGATGCGAGCAGTTTTTACATTAGTGCATTGTCTCAAATCATGTTCTCCTCATGTCCGTGTTCTCCAGGTCCCACAGTTTCCTCCCACAGTTCAAAAAACAGGGATTCAAGGTGAATTGGAATGCCCTTAAATTGCCCCTATATAGTGTGTCTGTGTGACAGCGATAGATTGACGCCCTGTCCTTGGTGTATCTGCCCAGGATGGACATAGAGAACCCCCCCCCCCCCACGACCCTAGCAGAGGATGAAGCGGAAGATAACGGATGAATGAGGCTGTTTCGCATGTGTTTTTTTACTCAACAGCTTTGTAAATGTAAAAAAGCCTTGAGATGGCAAACTGCCTGCAAGAGGCGCCGATGCACACAGGGTAAAAACATGCTGAAGTATTTGCCAGCTAGCGTTCAGTGTGTTATTAGAAGATAAGTGGCCCGTGTTTATTTTTAAAACGTCTGTCAGCTCACAGAGCAGGTTGAATACCTTCGGCATGTACTCCACTTCAGATCTGCACATGGATCCAATCCAAAGACTTTTAAGAAGATTGTGAGAATTAAGGAGTAATGCGAAATATTTCAACAATGGTGGAGGTACAGTAGGTTTGAAATGTTTTAGCCTTTAATGTCCGTTTGGACTGGACTCATCCTTACAGTCTGATCTATAGCTTCAGGACTTCATGACATCAGACTTTTTTAATCTTAATAATTAGTTATGGAAATGACTCCATCAATCCATCCATCCATTCATTATCTTCCGCTTTATCCTATATTAGGGTCGCGGGGAGGGGGGTGGGGGGGTTCCCAATGCCCATCCAAGGGAGAACGTTTCGGGCGCTGGGCAGATACACCCAGGGCAACACACATACTCTATATGGTGCAATTTGAAGAATTCAATTGACCTTGATCCATGTTTTTGGACTGTGGGAGGAAACCGGAGAACCCGGAGGAAACCCATGCGGACACGGGGAGAACACCTAGATTGGTATTCGAATCGGGAATCCCTAGTGCTGAGAGGAGAACGTGCTAACCACTAAACCACTGTGCCGCCTTTATAATGTAATCCATCCATCCATTATCTTCCACTTTATCCTCTATTAGGGTCGCAGTGGGGTTCCCCATACCCATCCAGGGGAGAACGTCTCGGGCGCTGGACAGATACACCCAGGACAGGGCGCCAATCTATCACTGGGCACACACTCACTCACACACACACACTCTATATGGGGCAATTTGAAGAACTCAATTGACTTGATCCATATTTTTGGACTGTGGGAGGAAACCGGAGAACCCGGAGGAAACCCATGCAGACACATTGAGAACATGGAAACTCCACCAAGATTGGGATTCGTACCTGGAATCTCCAGCACTGAGAGGAGAACATGCTAAGCACTAAGCCACCGTGCCACCCCCATAATGTAACCTACTCATTATCTTCCGCTTTATCCTCTATTAGGGTCGCGGTGGTGTTCCCCATGCCCATCCAGGGGAGAACGTTTCAGGCGCTGGGCAGATACACCCAGGACAGGGCGCCAATCTATCGCTGGACACACACTCACTCACACAAACACACTGTATATGGGGCAATTTGAAGAACTCAACTGAACTTGATCCATGTTTTTGGACTGTGGGAGGAAACCGGAGAACCCGGAGGAAACCCACACAGACACGGGGAGAACACCCAGATTGGTATTCGAACCGGGAATCCCTAGCGCTGAGAGAAGAACATGCCAACCACTGAGCCACCGTGCCGCCCCCATAATGTAATCCATCCATCCATCTATCCATCCATTATCTTCCACTTTATCCTCTATTAGGGTCGCGGGGGGGTTCCCCATGCCCATCCAGGGGAGAACGTTTCGGTTCGCTGGGAAGATACACCCAGGACAGGGTGCCAATCTATCGCTGGACACACACTCACTCACAAACAGACACACTCTATATGGGGCAATTTGAAGAACTCAATTGACTTGATCCATGTTTTTGGACTGTGGGAGGAAACCGGAGAACCCGGAGGAAACCCACATGGACACGGGGAGAACATGGAAACTCCACCAAGATTGGGATTCGTACCTGGAATCCCCAGCACTGAAAGGAAAACATGCTAACCACAAAGCAACCGTGCCACCCCCATAATGTAACCTACTCATTATCTTCCGCTTTATCCTTTATTAGGGTCGCGGTGGGGTTCCCCATGCCCATCCAGGGGAGAACGTCTCAGGCGCTGGGCAGATAGACCCAGGACAGGGCGCCAATCTATCGCTGGACACACACTCACTCACACAAACACACTGTATATGGGGCAATTTGAAGAACTCAATTGACTTGATCCATATTTTTGGACTGTGGGAGGAAACCGGAGAACCCGGAGGAAACCCACACAGACACGGGGAGAACACCCAGATTGGTATTCGAACCGGGAATCCCTAGCGCTGAGAGAAGAACATGCCAACCACTGAGCCACCGTGCCGCCCCCATAATGTAATCCATTCATCCATCTATCCATCCATTATCTTCCACTTTATCCTCTATTAGGGTCGCGGGTGGGTTCCCCATGCCCATCCAGGGGAGAACGTTTCGGTTCGCTGGGCAGATACACCCAGGACAGGGCGCCAATCTATCGCTGGACACACACTCACTCACACAAACACACTCTATATGGGGCAATTTGGAGAATTCAATTGACTTGATCCATGTTTTTGGACTGTGGGAGGAAACCGGAGAACCCGGAGGAAACCCACGCAGACACGGGGAGAACATGGAAACTCCACCAAGATTGGGATTCGTACCTGGAATCCCCAGCACTGAAAGGAGAACATGCTAACCACTAAGCAACCGTGCCACCCCCATAATGTAACCTACCCATTATCTTCTGCTTTATCCTATATTAGGGTCGCGGGGGGGTTCCCCATGCCCATCCAGGGGAGAACGTTTCGGGCGCTGGGCAGATACACCCAGGACAGGGCACCAATCTATCACTGGGCACACACTCACACACACAAATACACTCTATATGGGGCAATTTGGAGAATTCAATTGACTTGATTCATGTTTTTGGACTGTGGGAGGAAACCGGAGAACCCGGAAGAAACCCACGCAGACACGGGGAGAACATGGAAACTCCACCAGATTGGGATTCGAACCGGGAATCCCTAGAGCTGAGAGGAGAAGATGCTAACCACCCGTATAATATGCCGCCCGTATCGTATAATAACAGTGTGATAAGAAAGATGGCGGCAAAGCTCGCAAGAAAGAGATTTAAACTGTAACAAGAAATGGAACTAAAGCTGCCAGAATCCTTTCCTTCAGTTTTTCTGTTCAGTTGAGTTCTGAAAGTTCGCTGAAAGCTGCAGTGGAAATAAATGGCAGCCAGAAGCTCAGGAAAATTCCTCCTGCCTCCTGAGTGAGTGTCTGCACCTGCACACAGCGCAGCAGCTTTTAATCGAGCGTTCATTCAACACAGCTTCACTGTTAGCTACGTTTTAAATGCCCAGCAATACAGAAAGCATTATAAGAATGGTGGAGGATTCTCAATACTGAACAGAACACCAATCAAATCTAAACATCCATCCATTATCTTCCACTTTATCCTCTATTAGGGTCGCGGGGGGGTTCCCCATGCCCATCCAGGGGAGAACGTCTCGGGCGCTGGGCAGATACACCCAGGACAGGGCGCCAATCCATCGCTGGGCACACACTCACTCACACAGACACACTCTATATGGGGCAATTTGGAGAATTCAATTGACTTGATCCATGTTTTTGGACTGTGGGAGGAAACCGGAGAACCCAGAGGAAACCCACACGGACACGGGGAGAACACGGAAACTCCACCCAGATGGGGATTCGAACCGGGAATCCCTAAAGCTGAGAGGAGAACATGCTAACCACTAAGCCACCGTGCCGCCAAAATATAAATATGTTTTTCATTCATACATTATCTTCCGCTTTATCCTCTATTAGGGTCGTGGGGGGGTTCTCCATGCCCATCCAGGGAAGAACGTTTCGGGTGCTGGGCAGATAGACCCAGGACAGGGCGCCAATCTATCACTGGACACACACTCACTCACACAGACACACTCTATATGGGGCAATTTTGAGAATTCAATTGACTTGATCCATGTTTTTGGACTGTGGGAGGAAACCGAAGAACCCGGAGGAAACCCACGCAGCCACGGGGAGAACACGGAAACTCCACCCAGATGGGGATTCGAACCAGGAATCCCTAGTGCTGAGAGGAGAACGTGTTATCCACTAAGCCACCGTGCCGCCAAAATATAACTATATTTTAAATATATATATATATATATATATATATACTAAGAAACTGTTTACTGAGACTTAACGCATTTTAAATAATTGTGGAGCCAAACATTTTGTAGTGCCGTTGATTTAAATAGTTTAATATTGATTTAGCGATTCGGTTGGGAGAACTGCTTCCATACTTGATCAGCAGATTCCCTAAAACGCAGCCTTGTTGATATTCTGGTTACGAAGGAAACCAGAATGTTCTCACGTAATGCTGTAGCTGTGAGCTTTCAACACGGCGCGTTCCAAAAAACCCATTTTATTGCTGCTGCGAAACAAATGTAACGTTGTACGTGGATGTTCCACATCATCAGATGTGAGTGAAAATGGATGAAAATTACGTACTGGTCTGAAACAAAGAGAAAAATGTGTAACTCTTGGCAACTTCTAGCGCAATAATGTGCTATGGTGATGTGCAATCATCAGGAAATGATGAACTTCAGGCTGGTAATAGTTCACATCACACCACCCACTGTAGATCATCTCTACAACAGCACGCCCGTCATGCCTCATCCCTCCTCCCAAGCACGGTCCACTTTAGCGAGTTGAATTGCGAGAGCTCTGACCTGATAGAGTTCAATGCGCTGTTCATTTCTGTGGGCGCTGGAGTTCGGCACCCGGAGCGCTCGGAATTCTGCTCTGAACAGGTTGGTGGAGTTCTTCTCCATAGACGAGACGTTGAAGCGGAACACTTTCGACGTGACTCCTTTGGGACAGTAGGGCAGATCATCTGCAAGGAAAAGAAGCAAAGATCTATCGGTTGCTGCATCCCATCATGTTGAACACAGAATCCATCCATCCATTATCTTCCGCTTTATCCTATATTAGGGTCGCGGGGGGGGGTTCCCCACACACGACGCCAATCTATCGCTGGGTACACACTCACTCACACAGACATACACACTCTATATGGGGCAATTTGGAAAACTCAATCGAATTGATCCATGGTTTTGGACTGTGGGAGGAAACCGGAGAACCCGGAGGAAACCCACACGGACACGGGGGGAACATGGAAACTCCACCCAGATTGGGATTCGAACTGGGAATCCCTAGCGCTGAGAGGAGAACATACTAACCACTAAACCACCATGCCGCCCATAACGTAATAATCCATACATCCATTATCTTCTGCTTTATCCTCTATTAGGGTCGCGGGGGGGTTCCCCATGCCCATCCAGGGAAGAACGTTTCGGGTGCTGGGCAGATACACTCAGGACAGGGCGCCAATCTATTGCTGGGCACATACTCACTCACTCACACAAACACACTCTATATGGGGCAATTTGGAGAATTCAATTGACTTGATCCATGGTTTTGGACAGTGGGAGGAAACCGGAGAACCCGGAGGAAACCCACGCGGACACGGGGAGAACATGGAAACTCCACCCAGATGAGGCCACTGTGCCGCCCAGGAAAGGGCACCAATCTATTGCTGGGTACACACTCACATAGACACACTCTATATGGGGCAATTTAGAGCATTCAATTTATCTTGCATCGATGTTTTTGGACTGTGGAAGGAAACCTGGAGGAATCCCACACAAACACACTCTATATTGGGGAGTGGTAGCTCAGTGGTCAGGGCATTGGACTATCAATCTGAAGGTTGGGGGTTCAAATCCCAGGTCCACTGAAGTTACCAATGTGGGTCCTTGAGCAAGACCCTCAACCCTCATTGATCCAGAGATGTTGAGATGAACCCTGTGCTCACCTTGTAAGTCGCTTTGGATAAAAGCATCTGCTAAATGACCCAATGTAAATGTATGCAAATGGGGCAATTTGGAAACCAGAGGAAACCCACACGGACACGGGGAGAACATGGAAACTCCACCCAGATTAGGATTCAAACTTGCGCTGAGAGGAGAACGTTCTAACCACTAAGCCACCGTGCCGCCCAACACAGAATTACTACCCAAATTGAATTTCCAGTCCCCTCCCGCACTGATCTGAATCGAAATGATGACCGGCTTGGTGGGCCCGCCGTGTCGGAGCCGAATCTGTCCCATCTGTTTGTGCTTTGTGGAGGAAGTGTTATCAACAAGTTGAAGTCATGAAATGAAAACCAAATGTCCTGAGCCTGGATGGTGAACTTGGCCTGGGAGAGCAGTGTGGGCTCCTCCCCCCTGCCTTTCACTACACAACAGGTGTCTCCCAGCTCCCAGGGGTGTGATGAATCAGGGGAGAAAACCCTGGTCAACGGCTTGGTGTGAAACCCTGATCTGTGTCTGCTGTAATAGAAGACCCACCCGAAGACGTGAGCCTACCTCTGAAGACACAGGCAGGAGGCTGAGTGCAGGTTCAGTCCCTGCTTTATGAAAACCTGCTTCAAATGGCTGCCGAGAGCCGAGCATCGCTGATGACGGGCCGCACTCCATTAGTAAGCCATGAAATCCCGAGCTGCTTAAATGCCGTGAGAAATGTGGGAAAAAATCTATATGGGGCAATTTGGAGAATTCAGAATTCATATGGGGCAATATGGAGAATTGACTTGATCCATGGTTTTGGACTCATTCATTCATTATCTCCCGCTTTATCCTCTATTAGGGTCAAGTTCAATTGACTTAATCCATGGTTTTGGACTGTGGGAGGAAACCAGAGAACCCAGAGGAAGCCCACACGGACACGGGGAGAACATGGAAACTCCACCCAGATGAGGCGAACGAGCTAACCACTAAGCCACCCAGGACAGAGCACCAATCTATCGCTGGGTGATATACTCACTCACACAGACTATATGGGGCAATTTAGAGCATGAATCAGGGGAGAAAACCCCGGTCAATCTGATGACAGGCCGCACTCCATTAGTAAGCCATGAAATCCCGAGCTGCTTAAATGCCATGAGAAACGTGTGGGAAAAAATTTGATAAAAAAAAATCTATATGGGGCAATTTGGAGAATTCAGTTGACTTGATCCATGGTTTTGGACTCAATCATTCATTATCTCCCGCTTTATCCTCTATTAGGGTCGCGGGGGGGTTCCCAATGCCCATCCAGGGGAGAATGTTTCGGGCGCTGGGCAGATACACCCAGGACAGGACGCCAATCCATCGCTGGGCACACACTAACACAGACACACTCTATATGGGGCAATTTTTTGGAGAATTCAATTGACTTGATCCATGGATTTGGACTGTGGGAGGAAACCGGAGAACCCAGAGGAAACCCACACGGACACGGGGAGAACATGGAAACTCCACCCAGATGAGGCGAACGTGCTAACCACTAAGCCACCCAGGACAGAGCACCAATCTATCGCTGGGTTATATACTCACTCACACAGACTATATGGGGCAATTTAGAGCATGAATCAGGGGAGAAAACCCCAGTCAAAGGCTTGGTGTCAAACCCTGATCTGTGCCTGCTGTAATAGAAGACCCACCCGAAGACGTGATCAGTTATGGTCGCGGTGGGGTTCCCCATGCCCATCCAGGGGAGAACGTTTCGGGCGCTGGGCAGATACACCCAGGACAGGGCGCCAATCCATCGCTGGGCACACACTCACTCACACACACACTCTATATGGGGCAATTTTGAGAATTCAATTGACTTAATCCATGGTTTTGGACTGTGGGAGGAAACCAGAGAACCCAGAGGAAACCCACACGGACACGGGGAGAACATGGAAACTCCACCCAGATGAGGCGAACGTGCTAACCACTAAGCCACCCAGGACAGAGCACCAATCTATCACCGGGTGATATACTCACTCACACAGACTATATGGGGCAATTTAGAGCATGAATCAGGGGAGAAAACCCTGATTTGTGCCTGCTGTAATAGAAGACCCACCCGAAGACCATTGGTAAGCCATAAAATCCCGAGCTGCTTAAATGCCATGAGAAATGCGGGAAAAAATTTGGTAAAAAAAAAATCTATATGGGGCAATTTGGAGAATTCAGTTGACTTGATCCATGGTTTTGGGCTCATTCATTCATTATCTCCCGCTTTATCCTCTATTAGGGTCGCGGGGGGGTTCCCCATGCCCATCCAGGGGAGAACGTTTCGGGCGCTGGGCAGATACACCCAGGACAGGGCGCCAATCCATCGCTGGGCACACACTAACACAGACACACTCTATATGGGGCAATTTTTTGGAGAATTCAATTGACTTGATCCATGGATTTGGACTGTGGGAGGAAACCGGAGAACCCAGAGGAAACCCACACGGACACGGGGAGAACATGGAAACTCCACCCAGATGAGGCGAACGTGCTAACCACTAAGCCACCCAGGACAGAGCACCAATCTATCGCTGGGTGATATACTCACTCACACAGACTATATGGGGCAATTTAGAGCATGAATCAGGGGAGAAAAGCCTGATTTGTACCTGCTGTAATAGAAGACCCACCCGAAGACCATTAGTAAGCCATGAAATCCCGAGCTGCTTAAATGCCATGAGAAATGTGGGAAAAAATTTGGTTAAAAAAAAATCTATATGGGGCAATTTGGAGAATTCAGAATTCATATGGGGCAATTTGGAGAATTGACTTGATCCATGGTTTTAGACTCATTCATTCATTATCTCCCGCTTTATCCTCTATTAGGGTCGCGATGGGGTTCCCCATGCCCATCCAGGGGAGAACGTTTCGGGCGCTGGGCAGATACACCCAGGACAGGGCACCAATCCATCGCTGGGCACACACTCACTCACACAGACACACTCTATATGGGGCAATTTTTTGGAGAATTCATTTGACTTGATCCATGGTTTTGGCCTGGTCAACGGCTTGGTGTGAAACCCTGATCTGTGTCTGCTGTAATAGAAGACCCACCCGAAGACGTGAGCCTACCTCTGAAGACACAGGCAGGAGGCTGAGTGCAGGTTCAGTCCCTGCTTTATGAAAACCTGTTTTAAATGGCTGCCGAGAGCCGAGCATCGCTGATGACGGGCCGCACTCCATTAGTAAGCCATGAAATCCCGAGCTGCTTAGATGCCATGAGAAATGCGGGAGGCTATGTTTATGTAATAAACAAATTATGCCAACGGAGCTTCTATGCGGTGCACACATGCCGCTGCTAATGTTACTATTACTAATCCTGCTGCGTCTGCTACTTCTACTTTCACAACTAGCTTTCCTTTTCCTCGTCCTGCTTTCACATCAATGACTTTTTCTGGTGGCGCTACATATTTTGCTCCTCCGATCACATGACTTACAATGATATTCCTATTATTCATTCATTTATTATCTTTAGCTTAATCCTGTACTAGGGTCGTGGGGGCGGGGGGGTTAACTATGCCCATCTATGGGACAATGTCCCTCACACAGACTATATGGGGCAATTTAGAGCATTCAATTGACTTTGAATCCATGTTTTTGAACTGTGGAACCCGGGGAACCCGGAGGAATCCCACACGGACACAAAGAACATGGAAACTCCAACCAGATTAGGATTCGAACCGGGAATCACCAGTGCTGCCCGTTATTCCTATTACTACTGTTTAAAACATTTACACATCACATATATATATATATATATGGGATGGCATGGTGGCTTAGTGTTTAGCATGTTCTCCTCTCAGCACTAGGGATTCCCGGTTCGAATCCCCATCTGGGTGGAGTTTCCATGTTCTCCCCGTGTCCGCGTGGGTTTCCTCCGGGTTCTCCGGTTTCCTCCCACAGTCCAAAAACATGGATCAAGTCTATTGAGTTCTCTAAATTGCCCCATATAGAGTGTGTCTGTGTGAGTGAGTGTGTGCACAGCGATAGATTGGCGCCCTGTCCTGGGTGTATCTGCCCAGCGCCCGAAACGTTCTCCCCTGGATGGGCATGGGAAACCCCTCCCCCCGCCCCCCGCAACCCTAATATAGGATAAAGGCGGGAGATAATGAATGAATGAATGTATATATGTGTGTGTGTGTGTGTATATGTATATATATATATATATATGGGGTGGCAAGGTGACTTAGTAGTTAGCATGTTCTCCTCTCAGCTCTAGGGATTCTTGGTTCGAATCCCAATCTAGGTGCAGTTTCCATGTTCTCCCCGTGTCTGCGTGGGTTTCCTCCGGGTTCTCCGGTTTCCTCCCACAGTCCAAAAACATGGATTAAGGTCAATTGAATTCTTCCAAAAATTGCCCCATATAGAGTGTGTGTGTGTGTGAGTGAGTGTGTGCCCAGCGATGGATTGGCGCCATGTCCTGGGTGTATCTGCCCAGCGCCCGAGACGTTCTCCCCTGGATGGGCATGGGAACCCCCCCGACCCTAATATAGGATAAAGCGGAAGATAATGGATGGATGGATGGACTTTTATATTTAAGAGACAATTATTTATTTCACACTCTTTATTAGCCGTCTTTTATTTAAAACCCTAAACCGACCCTAAAATAGGATAAAGCGGGAGATAATGAATGAATGAATATTGTATAAGTATATATATTGGTCCTAACTTCCGACTCTGTAGTTTTCTTAGAAATGCCGTCATGACGATGTTGAGGTGCTCTTGCAATTAATAAGCTATAACTTTTTTTAATCACGATTAATCGCAAAAACAATTCATCGTCTCATCCCTAAGTGTAAATGCATTTACAAGCCACAGTGACAAAATGATTTGTTACTTCGTTTTTTTAGCATAGAAATCGGGATGAATAGAAATAGAGGGGGTGCTAGCTCAGTGGTTAGAGTGTTGGGTTATCATTCTGAAGGTTGTGGGTTCAAATCCCAGCTCCACTGGAGTTACCAGTGTGGGTCCTTGAATTTAAGACCCTTAGCCTTCGTTGTTCCAAGGCTGCTGTGGCCAGTGTTCCACAGTAAATATAAATCCATCCATCCATTATCTTCCGCTTTATCCTATATTAGGGTCACGGGGGGGGGGAACATTTCGGGCGCTGGGCAGATACACCCAGGACAGGGCGCCAATCTATCGCTCTATATGGGGCAATTTGGAGAACTCAATTGACTTGATCCATGTGTTTTTGGACTGTGGGAGGAAACCGGAGAACCCGGAGGAAACCCACGTGGACACGGGGAGAAGATGGAAACTCCACCCAGATTAGGATTTGAACCGGGATTCTCTAGCACTCTAGCACTGCTAACCACTAAGCCACCGTGCCGACCATTCCATAGTTCATTCATTATCTCCCGCTTTATCCTCTATTAGGGTTGTGTGGGGGGTTCCCCATGCCCATCCAGGGGAGAACATTTCGGGCACTGGGCAGATACACCCAGGACAGGGCGCCAATCTATCGCTGGGCACACTCTCACTCACACAGACACACTCTATATGGGGCAATTTGGAGAACTCAATTGACTTGATCCATGTTTTTGGACTGTGGGAGGAAACCGGAGAACCCGGAGGAAACCCACGTGGACACGGGGAGAACATGGAAACTCCACCCAGATGGGGATTCGAACCGGGAATCCCTAGCACTGAGAGGAGAACGTGCTGACCACTAAGCCACCGTGGCGACCATTTCATAGTTCATTCATTATCTCCCGCTTTATCCTCTATTAGGGTCGCGGGGGGGTTCCCCATGCCCATCCAGGGGAGAACGTTTCGGGCGCTGGGCAGATACACCCAGGACAGGACGCCAATCTATCACTGGGCACACACTCACTCACACAGAGATACTGTATATGAGGCAATTTGGAGAACTCAATTGACTTGATCCATGTTTTTTGGACTGTGGGAGGAAACCGGAGAACCCGGAGGAAACCCACGTGGACACGGGGAGAAGATGGAAACTCCACCCAGATTAGGATTTGAACCGGGATTCTCTAGCACTGAGAGGAGAACATGCTAACCACTAAGCCACCGTGCCGACCATTCCATAGTTCATTCACTATCTCCTGCTTTATCCTCTATTAGGGTCGCGGGGGGGTTCCCCATGCCCATCCACGGGAGAACGTTTTGGGCGCTGGGCAGATACACCCAGGACAGGGCGCCAATCTATCGCTGGGCACACACTCACTCACACAAACACACTCTATATGGGGCAATTTGGAGAACTCAATTGACTTGATCCATGTTTTTGGACTGTGGGAGGAAACCGGAGAACCCGGAGGAAACCCACGTGGACACGGGGAGAACATGGAAACTCCACCCAGATGGGGATTCGAACCGGGAATCCCTAGTGCTGAGAGGAGAACGTGCTGACCACTAAGCCACCGTGCCGCCCTGTATGTAAATCAATAACCCTTTACAAAACTGACACAGGACTTAGGATAATAAAAGCTAAATGGAAACACTTGTTTATCGACTCTGTTGTTGTCTCTGTGCTTCACGGCGTGTGCAGAATAGCAGGCCAAACGCTTAAACAACTCAGCTGAAGCTCCAAACAGGTTTGTATAAAGATTTAACTGCATTTGAACTGTAATATCTTTTTTTCGCATTAGGCACCTGGGCAAATATTTGTTTTTTCCATGCCCCTTTCCAAGTAGCTCTTTCACAGCCCCATCAGTTCTATATTAGTGCTTTGCAGAAAACCTGTGGAAGCTCCTGCAGCTTTGTTTACTGTCTCCACTCGGCCACTTCTCTGCCTTCTGTTTTGTTTCAAAGGTGGAAAGCCCCACTTCGAGAGAAGATTTGAAATTCTAATCAAAGCTTCGGTTTCCTGTTGGATGACCTCATTTTCCCCACTGCAAAATGGCTACGGGTAGGATTCACATCATGGTCTGTTTTGACTAGTTTCAAGTCAGTCCATCATTTGTTCCGAGGCTGCAACTATTAGGAGACTGACTGCATGAAATTTAACTTAAAATCCATCCATACATCCATTATCTTCTGCTTTATCCTCTATTAGGGTCGTGGGGGGGGGTTCTCCATGCCCAGGGGGAGAACGTTTTGGGTGTTGGGAAGATACACCCAGGACAGGGCGCCAATCTATAGATGAGCACACACTCACTCACACAGACACACTCTATATGGGGCAATTTGGAGAATTCAGTTGACTTGATCCATGGTTTTGGACTGGGGGAGGAAACCGGAGAACCTGGAGGAAACCCACACGGACACGGGGAGAACATGGAAACTCCACCCAGATGGGGATTCGAACCAGGAATCCCTAGTGCTGAGAGGAGAACATGCTAACCACTAAGCCACCATGCCCTGTCCTATATATATATATATATATATATAATATTTGTCCTTTGTGCTGCATAGCATGCTGGTGTAGTGGTTAGCATGTTCTCCTCTCAGCGCTAGGGATTCCCGGTTCGAATTCCCATCTGGGTGGAGTTTCCATGTTCTCCCCGTGTCTGCGTGGGTTTCCTCCGGGTTCTCCGGTTTCCTCCCACAGTCCAAAACCATGGATCAAGTCAATTGAATTCTCCAAAAAAATTGCCCCATATAGAGTGTGTCTGTGTGAGTGAGTGTGTGACCAGCGATAGATTGGCGCCCTGTCCTGGGTGTATAAGATAATGAATGAACTATGGAATGGTCGGCATGGTTAGCATGTTCTCCTCTCAGTGCTAGAGAATCCCGGTTCAAATCCTAATCTGGGTGGAGTTTCCATGTTCTCCCTGTGTCCACGTGGGTTTCCTCCGGGTTCTCCGGTTTCCTCCCACAGTCCAAACACATGGATCAAGTCAATTGAATTCTCTAAATTGCCCCATATAGAGTGTGTCTGTGTGAGTGAGTGTGTGCCCAGCGATGGATTGGCGCCCTGTCCTGGGTGTATCTGCCCAGCGCCCGAGACGTTCTCCCCTGGATGGACATGGGGAACCCCCCACGACCCTAATAGAGGATAAAGCGGGAGATAATGAATGAATGAATGAATGAATAATTTGTCCTTTGTGCTGCATAGCATGCTGGTGTAGTAGTTAGGACATCTGCCTTTCTCCTCACTGGGGATCCCAGTTCGAATCCCAATCTGGGTGGAGTTTCCATGTTCTCCCCGTGTCCGCGTGGGTTTCCTCCGGGTTCCCGGTTTCCTCCCACAGTCCAAAACCATGGATGAAGTCAATTGGATTCTCCAAAAATTGCCCCATATAGAGTGTGTCTGTGTGAGTGTGTGCCCAGCGATGGATTGGCGCCCTGTCCTGGGTGTATCTGCCCAGCGCCCGAAACGTTCTCCCCTGGATGGACATGGGGAACCCCCCCGCGACCCTAATAGAGGATAAAGCGGGAGATAATGAATGAATGAATGAATAATTAATAAAGTGGGAGCTCAATCTGAAGGGTTCTGAGCAAGACCCTTAAGCCTCACTGCTCCAGGGCTGCCGTGTAACGGCTAATCCTGTGTTCTAACCCCAACTATTAATTTGGGATACTTTGGATAAAAGTATTTGCATGATGTATTCGTAGTGTAGCTAATCGAATAGCTTTGAACTAAATTGTTCTTAAATCCAAACCATAACATGTGTAATGAATAACACTCCCTGGTCCAAGTGAGCACTTCATTGCTCTTGTTTTATGACCCAGTTATATAAAAGCTCGTTTTTTAAATAGCGACAGCCGTTTTTTAAAACACTTTTTACACGTTTGCTCACAGCGACTTCCCACTTCTTCTGCTATATGTCTGTCAGTACAGGGGGAATGATGTGGTGGGACTTGAAACGCCATAAACAACGTTTTTAGTCGAACCTTTTCTGGTATTCGATGATATAATCACGGAAGGTCTAGACAGAAGCTGACAGAAGCCACTTCAGTCTTCCCTCATTCCCTAAGCATCTTACAATGGGCCCGTTCCAGACAGCTCTGTCCCCCCCCACCCCCCCCCCCCCCCCCCCCCCCCCCCCCCCGTGCCCCTGCCTTCCTGTTGTCTGGGATGTCCCTCCACTGAAGGTCGTTTATCTGACAGGTGACATCACACAGATAGTTCTGAAAAAGCAATCCACATTACAGGGTGGAGGTAAACACGGGAAACAGAGGCGGAGAACATGGCAGGTTCCGTGTAGGCCAGCAGAGAAGAACGTGTTTGGTTGATGAAGCGCTTGAAAGAACATGTGCTTTAATTTATTTATTTTATTTTTTGGCTAAATGAAAGTCTTTTGATTTTAAATAATATTCAATATTTAATATAAGGGCGGCACGGTGGATTAGTGGTTGGCATGTTCTCCTCTCAGCACTAGGGATTCCCGGTTCGAATCCCCATCTGGGTGGAGTTTCCATGTTCTCCCCGTGTCCTTGTGGGTTTCCTCCGGGTTCTCCGGTTTCCTCCCACAGTTCAAAAACATGGATCAAGTCAATTGAATTCTCCAAATTGCCCCATATAGAGTGTGTCTGTGTGAGTGAGTGTGTGCCCAGTGATAGATTGGCGCCCTGTCCGGGGTGTATCTGCCCAGCGCCCGAAACGTTCTCCCCTTATTTTACATTGTTAAATTATAGGGTCTATCTATTTATTTATCTATATATAAAAATTTGGACACTTATTCTCCATGTTCTCAGCTCCACTTCCTGTAAAGAACTTGTCAAAAAATGTTAAAGTGTAACAAATATTGTTTTTGGCTTGAATAGATTTCTTTTCTTTCATTCATTATCTTCTGCTTTATCCTCTATGAGGGTCACGGGGGGGAACGTTTCGGGCGCTGGGCAGATACACCCAGGACAGGGCGCCAATCTATCACTGGGCACACACTCACTCACACAGACACACTCTATATGGGGCAATTTGGAGCATTCAACTGACCTTGATCCCTGTTTTTGGACTGTGGGAGGAAACCGGAGAACCCGGAGGAAACCCACACGGACACGGGGAGAACATGGAAACTCCACCCAGATTGTACTGGCCTGAATACCACCTGTGATGCTCCTAACTTCTGCTGTCTGTAATTTATATGCAAAAGGAATTTCAATAATTGATTCATTCATTATCTCCCGCTTTATCCTCTATTAGGGTCGCGGTGGGGTTCCCCATGCCCATCCAGGGGAGAACATCTCGGGCGCTGGGCAGATAGACCCAGGACAGGGCGCCAATCCATCGCTGGGCACACACTCACTCACACACACACTCTATATGGGGCAATTTTGAGAATTCGATTGACTTGATCCATGTTTTTGGACTTTGGGAGGAAACCGGAGAACCCGGAGGAAACCCACGCAGACACGGGGAGAACATGGAAACTCCACCCAGATGGGGATTCGAACCGGGAATCCCTAGTGCTGAGAGGCGAACGTGCTAACCACTAAGCCACCGTGCCGTGACTGAATTTCAATAATGAATAGTGGAATAAATAAAAATAAATAGATAATGCTGACGTCAACGATTTGGAATAGGTCGTCATAATTCTCTGAACGTTTGTTGGATCAACGGATCGTTACTTTCTCCTCAACGCTTTCTCCTCAATCACATGACACACAGAAATGGCCAATGCTATCAAGTGCATCCTTCGTCATATGATGTCAGCTGCAGCTTCAGCCTTTTTACGAGCTGTTGTTCAGGCAACACGCTGAGTTGCTGATTCCGCACTCTTCTGCACACGGGCCGACCGACGCCCCCGATTGGCCAGCGTTGTTATAATCGGTAGGGAGAGAGTGGCCGGGATGTGCTCTCCTTGGAAACATGTTGAGGAGTCAATTGGCCTTAAAGTTGATTGCTTAACTCTGAAACTGATTCGGTGACCGGGGTGAAGTGTGCACATGATCAAAGAGCTCCAGTCATTATGGGGGGGGGGGGGTTCCCCATGCCCATCCAGGGGAGAACATTTCGGGCGCTGGGCAGATACACCCAGGACAGGGCGCCAATCTATCACTGGGCACACACTCACTCACTCACACAGACACTCTGTATTTGGGGCAATTTGGAGAATTTTATTGACCTTCAAGGCGGCACGGTGGTTTAGTGGTTAGCACGTTCTCCTCTCAGCGCTAGGGATTCCCGGTTCGAGTCCCAATCTGGGTGGAGTTTCCATGTTCTCCCCACGTCTGCGTGGGTTTCCTCCGGGTTCTCCGGTTTCCTCCCACAGTCCAAAACCATTGCTCAAGTCAATTCTCCAAATTGCCCCATATAGAGTGTGTCTGTGTGAGTGAGTGAGTGAGTGAGTGTGTGCCCAGCGATAGATTGGCGCCCTGTCCTGGGTGTATCTGCCCAGCCCCCGAAACGTTCTCCCCTGGATGGGCATGTGACCCCCCCCACCCCCCATTACCCTAATAGAGGATAAAGTGGAAGATAATGAATGAATTATTCATTCATTATCTCCCGCTTTATCCTCTATTAGGGTCGCGGGGGGGTTCCCCATGCCCATCCAGGGGAGAACGTCTCGGGCGCTGGGCAGATACACCCAGGACAGGGCGCCAATCTATCGCTGGACACACACTCACTCACACAAACACACTCTATATGGGGCAATTTGGAGAACTCAATTAACTTGATCCATGTTTTTGGACTGTGGGAGGAAACCGGAGAACCCGGAGGAAACCCACGTGGACGGAGGGAATCCCTAGAGCTGAGAGGAGAACGTGCTAAGCACTAATCCACCGTGCCGCCGATCAAAGAGCTCGATGGGATATTTAAAGTCTTCACAACGCTGTTCTTAGGACTCAGTATGAGGTGGCTCTTGAATAAATTATCACACACACACACACACACACACACACACACACACACACACACACACACACACACACACACACACACTTGTAGGCTGACTGTGCTTAGATGAGATAATGCACTAAGACTTGCTGCAGAAGTAAGACTTTTTCCACTTGATCAGGGATGAAGAGAACGGGGGGGGGGGGGGGGGGGGGGGGGGGGGTCGGGGACTCTGGCCCTTCAGTACTGGCCTGAATTTTTGGTCTGTTTTGCTTGGAAATTACATCACCTTTTTACTATTCCATATATCAGAAGCAGCGCTGTCTGCAGCCCCAGTCCACATCCTCTTACCCCTGCCTGCTCGCTCACTGATTACCCCATGGCACACGCTATTAACTGCCCTTAGATCATCGTATGGCCCTCAGTTATTATCAAACATTCCTCTGATATGATTCTCCCAGGGCGGCACGGTGGCTTAGTAGTTAGCACGTTCTCCTCTCAGCACTAGGGATTCCTGGTTCGAATCCCCATCTGGGTGGAGTTTCCATGTTCTCCCCGTGTCTCCCCGTGTTTCCTCCAGGTTCTCCGGTTTCCTCCCACAGTCCAAAACATGGATCAAGTCAATTGGATTCTCAAAACAATTGCCCCATATAGAGTGTCTGTGTGAGTGAGTGTGTGCCCAGCGATGGATTGGCGCCCTGTCCTGGGTGTATCTGCCCAGCGCCCAAAACGTTCTCCCCTGGATAGGCATGGGGAACCCTCCCGTGACCCTAATAGAGGATAAAGCGGAAGATAATGGATGGATGAAAGTAAGCAAGGGACGGCATGGTGGTTAGTGGTTAGCATGTTCTCCTCTCAGCGCTAGAGATTCCCAAATCGAATCCCCATCTGGGTGGAGTTTCCATGTTCTCCCCGTGTCTGCGTGGGTTTCCTCCGGGTTCTCCGGTTTCCTCCCACAGTCCAAAAACATGGATCAAGTCAATTGAATTCTCAAAAATTGTCCCATATATAGTGTGTCTGTGTGAGTGAGTGTGTGCCCAGCGATGGATTGGCGATGGATCTGCCCAGCGCCTGAGACGTTCTCCCCTGGATGGGCATGGGGAACCCCACCGCGACCCTAATAGAGGATAAAGCGGGAGATAATGAATGAATGAATGAATGAATGATTCTCCCATGTTCATGTAGAAGATGCTGTGTCTGCTTTGGGGGTTCTTCATTCATTCAGCTTCCACTTTATCCTCTATTAGGGTCGTGGGGGGTGGGGGGGAGGTTCCGGGGCGCTGGGCAGATACACCCAGGACGAGGTGCCAATCTATCGCTGGGTACATTCCCACACACAGACACACTCTACTGTATATGGGGCAATTCACATGACCTTGATCCATGTTTTTGGACTTTGGGAGGAAACCGGAGAACCCGGAGGAAACCCACACGGCAACTCCAGCCAGATGGGGATTGGAACCGGGAATGCCTAGAGCTGAGAGGAGAACATGCCAACCACTAAGCCACCGTGCCGACCATTCCATAGTTCATGCATTATCTCCCGCTTTATCCTCTATTAGGGTCGCGGTGGGGTTCCCCATGCCCATCCAGGGGAGAACATTTCAGGCGCTGGGCACATACACCCAGGACAGGGCGCCAATCCATCACTGTGCACATAGACATACACACAGACACACTCTATATGGGGCAATTTGGAGAACTCCATTGACTTGATCCATGGTTTTGGACTTTGGGAGGAAACCGGAGAACCCGGAGGAAACCTACGCGGACACGGGGAGAACATGGAAACTCCACCCAGATTGAAATTCGAATCCCACAATCCCAAAAAAAATGGATTCAAGGTATATGGAATGCTCTAAATTGCCCCATATTGTGTGTGTGTGTGTGTGTGTGTGTGTGTGTGAGTGTGCTCAGTGATAGATTGCCGCCCTGTCCTGTTCTCAGATACTGCCCCCCCCCGTGACCCTAGAAGAGAATTAGGCAGAAGGTAAAAAATGAATGAATGACTGATTATAATATTTTGTGTTAATATGCTTCTCTTTTTTTATTATTGCATAATAATCGTGATTATTTCTTATACAATAATCGTACCATCCAAATCTAAGTTCATTCATTCATTATCTCCCGCTTTATCCTCTATTAGGGTCACGGTGGGGTTCCCCATGCCCATCCAGGGGAGAACGTCAGGGGAGAACACTGGGCAGATACACCCAGGACAGGGCGCCAATCCATCGCTGGGCACACACTCACTCTATTTGGGGCAAATTGGAGAACTCAATTGACTTGATCCATGTTTTTGGACTGTGGGAGGAAACCGGAGAACCCGGAGGAAACCCACGCGGACACATGGAGAACATGGAAACTCCACCCAGATTGGGATTCCAACCGGGAATCCCCAGCGCTGAGAGGCAAACATGCTGACCACTATGCCACCGTGCCGCCCGACCCGTTTTCAACAATTGTAAAACTCCAGAAGTCCATTGAGGGCGTCCTGCAGGACCGCCAGTCCAGAAGATCTAGAACAATCTGTAAGCGTCTCATCCCCAGGCTGCTCGAAGGTCAACTTACTGATGAAAGCAAATGGTTTTTATTTCCAATCTGTAAGATGCTGATGTATTATCTGTCCGTATTAAACTTAAGCCCGGTCACAGATAGCTTATTAATAATTCATGGCGAGTACCAGACAAGCACAGCTGCGGGATGAGAGCGCCGAACATCCAGAACTCGCGGAAGATTCCAGAACGCAAATCCGAATCAAAGCATGCAGAAGTCATTAGATTAGCTAATTCAGATTGATTGGTAATGTATTCCAGCATGGATGCTGACCTCAAGCCCGCTGTCTGATAGTGAAACCGGACCCCTCGATGGTGAAATTACACTGGAATGGGACTCAAAACTCAAAGTGATTTTTCATCTCTGCCTGTCATTAGTGATGCCAATACAGATCCATTTCTGTCCTCGGAGCATCGTTTGCTGATTGAATTGGAGTCATCCTTGAGTAATTTAGGAAGCCAACTAGTGAGCAGGCAGTGGCTCAGGAACCATTTGGGTCACCAATTGGTTCTCATAATGTCTCGGCAATCACAGGCCCATGGCAGCCCAAGTCTCCGAGGGAATTTATATTTAAAGTGTCAGAAGCACTTTATTTGACCAGAAATCAACATTTGGCATGGGAGCTTATTTGTGAGGCAGAGTATGATCTGTTCAGCGTCTCTCCAGCCCCAAACACCTGTTAATTTCAGCAAAAATCAGAAGACGTAGCATGACGCAATGTCCTCACTGAAACGGGCGCCTTTCCAGAACTTACGCTGGCCAAAAAGGGGATCTCTTAAAACTTCACTAGAATGAAGAATTGAGGATTAAGGACTAGATGAGAAAACGGTCCTTAAACATGTTTTTTTAATAAAAAAAAGAGGATCCGGCCGACGCCAGGAGAACCCCGAGGTTCGTCTCGGACGGAGCATCGCTCTGAACAGTCGAGCAGAAAGGCCGCCGTGAAGCAGGCGAACAGTAAAAAACAATTATCTCCATGACAGACAGTTATGGCGTCGCTCGAGTCCGACGGGGGGAAACTCTGACAGCTTGTTCCATGGACAGTAAGTAAGCCGGGGTAAAATGGTTCCAGTGGAATAAACGCCTAGGCGCGTTTTCACTTCAATAATCGGATTCAAGGGCACGCAGAGTTCAGGCTAAAATTTACTCCTCGGCCGGCGTCGAACTCCCAGAGCCATACAAGGCCAGGTCCTTAATTTAATGCATGGATATCCTGGGGTCCAATAGGGAGCATACGTTCAGCATAACTCCTGCGCTTCCCACCGGGGCACTTCTGATTCACTTCGAGATTTTCCAGCCAGCAGATGTTCCGTTTTTGCTTCTCCTAAAGCAAACGTCTTCACTTAATACCGTAGAACATCCCTACAACCCCTGTAAACGGCTCCGTAGTTTTCCATCCATCCATTATCTTCCGCTTTATCCTGTACTAGGGTCGCGGGGGGGTTCCCCATGCCCATCCAGGGGAGAACGTTTCGGGTGCTGGGCAGATACACCCAGGACAGGGCGCCAATCTATCGTTGGGCACACACTCACTCACATAGACACACTCTACATGGAGCAATTTGGAGAATTCAATTGACCTTGATCCATGTTTTTGGACTGTGGGAGGAAACCAGAGAACTCGGAGGAGGACACGGGGAGAACATGGAAACTCCACCCTGATTGGGATTTGAGGTGAACATGTTAACCACTAAGCCACCGTGCCGCCCCTTCCATAGTTCCATCCATTATCTTCTGCTTTATCCTATATTAGGGTCGCAGGGGGGGGGGGGTTGGGTTCTCAATGCCCATCCAGGGGAGAACGTTTCGGGCGCTGGGCAGATACACCCTGGACAGGGCGCCAATCTATCGTTGGGCACAAACTCACACAGACACACTCTATATGGGGCAATTTGGAGAATTCAATTGACCTTGACCCAATATTTTTGGACTGTGGGAGGAAACCGGAGAACCCGGAAGAAACCCACGCGGACACGGGAGAACATGGAAACTCCACCCAGATGGGGATTTGAACCGGGAATCCCTAGCGCTGAGAGGAGAACATGCTAACCACTAAGCCACCGGGCCAACCATTCCATAGTTCATTCAATATCTCCCGCTTTATCCTCATTAGGGTCGCGGGGGGGTTCCCCATACCCATCTAGGGGAGAACATTTCAGGCGCTGGGCAGATACACCCAGGACAGGGCACCAATCTATCGCTGGGCACACACTCACTCACACAGACACACTCTATATGGGGCAATTTGTAAAAATCAATTGACCTAGATCCATGTTTTTGGACTGTGGGAGGAAACCGGAGAACCCGGAAGAAACCCACGCGGATACGGGGAGAACATGGAAACTCCACCCAGATGGGGATTTGAACCGGGAATCCCTAACGCTGAGAGGAGAACATGCTAACCACTAAGCCACCATGCCAACCATTCCATAGTTCATTCATTATCTCCCGCTTTATCCTCATTAGGGTCGCGGGGGGGTTCCCCATACCCATCTAGGGGAGAACGTTTCGGGCGCTAGGCAGATACACCCAGGACAGGGCGCCTATCTATCGCTGGGCACACACTCACTCACACAGACACACTCTATATGGGGCAATTTTGGAGAACTCAATTGACTTGATCCATGTTTTTGGACTGTGGGAGGAAACCGGAGAACCCGGAGGAAACCCACGCGGACAAGGG